>WAAE01000226.1:0-12762 GCA_013400495.1 Nicator chloris
AGGACAGGAAAACACTGCTGTCACGGGCTGGACAAGCCCCAGAGCTCCTGGGGACAAGCACCCATGTCCTCAAGGCCAGCTGAGCACAAGGTGCAGCACAGGCACCCTGAGCTCCTGCAGGACCTGTGCAGGGGAGCTCACCTGGGCACTGCTCCTCCTTACAGCCCCTGATCCAGGCACAGCAAAGCTCAGGGAAGGGGCAGCTTGGCCACAGCAATGTCACAGAGGCAAAACCCACCCAGCCTGAGGGGACATAGGCACAGCCCTGTGTGAGTGAAGGTGTCAGTGTCACCCCTCCCTGCTGGGCCACTCTGTCCCCTGGCTGCTGAGCTCCCTGCTGCAGTCTGCACAGACACGCAGGCTCCCTGCAGGGATGGCCCAGCCTGCAGGTGGGCACTGGGGCACCCCTGAGCACAAATGCCATCTCAGAGAGGCTCAGAGCCCTGCCTCACAGCCCAGCTGCATTTGATGAACTCCTAGGAAAGCACAGATTCATCCTCTTGAGGCAAGGTCAAGGTCACACCTTGGGTGGAAGGACCACAAACTGACTGAGATTGGAAATGCAGTTCCTTCTCTGAGCTCTCCCTTCTCCTCAGGGTTGGAGCACAGGAGCTGTCTGAGTAGGCAAACCTTCTTCAGAGACAGAGAACAGAAAGAAAAGAACCTCCAAAGTACAAACACTGCACCTGAAGGTTAGGACTGCTAAACCAACACTGCTGTGGGGTAACCAGAGCACCACATTTCAAACATCTTGTTTGCAGCCCCTCTCTCCTGCCACACAGCATTTCTAGTCATCAAGCATAAGGTATTTATTCTGATTTCTAACTTTTCTGGAAAGCAGAGGACATTGATTTCCTGTGGAGAAAGGCAATGCTTCTTATTCAAAAGTGCAGGAGCATTTGAAACCTTCCCAAATTCTGGCTAAACAAGTCAGCACAGCCACCAAAGTGAAAAATAAATCTCTGTTCTTCCCTTCTCACAGCTCAGTTATCACACAGAGCACGGGAGCTGCCAAGAACACTGCTATGTTCAGACACTAAACTGCATTTCATTTGCCTGCAGCTGCACTGCACAAAGAAGGGAGTGTCCACTCCTCTCCCCAAGACAGAACACGACCTACCCAAAGTCAGGGGTGACTGATTTCCTCTTGGTTTGTTCTTTCCTTTCAGTGTATTATTCCTTACCTTTTGTCCCAAATGCTACTTCCCTAAAATGCTCTGATTGCAAGTATTGATTTTTGTTCCCCTCATTTCTTTCCATCCTTGTCTACCAGCACAGACAGACAGCTGGAGCAAAAAGAGTAAGGAAGCACCATTTAATGTGTTAAAGTTCAGATTTCAAACTTGCCCAGGATGGTCCCTATTTTATTTTCAAAGACACTTTCCCCTGCCCCTTAAAATGAGATTTTCTGCAAGATCTGTTTTCAATGAAATGAGAAAAAAATAATCCTGGAGCTCTATAAAACTAAGATTTTGCATTAAATTTTCAGACATAAAGCCAAACTGTCCAAATTTCTAGCACTTGTCCTACTTCTGTTCAATCAAGGCACAACCAGGCAGCATCTCTGTGAGCTGAACTGGAAGGACTCCAGGATTTCCAGTGTGAAGCTTGTGGTTTCCTCAGCAACCTGCAAAGGGGATTCTGGTGCCTACTGGGTATCAGTGATGATGCCAACTGTCACGTTAATTCTTCAGATCTTTGCTGCTCATAACCTTCTTCTGTGCCTGTTAACTGATCTCTGCTCAGCCAGTAAACTCCCATTGCTTTCTCCACCCTGATTTTTGGATGACCAGAATATGCTTTATAGCTCCCCACCTCCAACCACCACAACAAAACTGCAAAGCATGAGCTGGGCTGTGTCACTGAACCCAAGCAGAGACCCAAAAATAAAGGGTCCATTTGAAATAAGTTTTTGTTTCACCAGCAGCAATTTAGGACAGAAGTTCTGGGCACCACATCCAACAATCCCTTGCCAGTGTCACCAGAACAGGTGATTACACATCTGAAACAGCCCCAGAAAAGAAAAAGCCATGAGGGCCAAATACCCATTTGGCTATGGCTACATTCTAGCACAGGCAATCTCTGAATTTCCAAAGTAAACAACTCTTCTTAAATGGCCCCATTATGCAAGTCATTAATTTTTAATCAGTTCTGTTCTTTTCAGATCTTTGTCACCTTTAGCTTTTGCTCCAAATTTTCTTTGTACCTAGCATTAAAAAATATTAGTGTGCAAAACTTAGTTGGTTAGAATACAACTTCAAAAATACCTGAGCCCCTATTGAGGAGAGAGTGCTTGGTGCAAAGTGACTGAATAGTCTCTATTAACCCAATCCAGAATTTGGGTAAATTCCTTCAGCCCTCCCCCTCTTCACCCTGTACCTTCTCATAACTGCAGCTTCCACAGACCTGTTCTTTCCATACAAAAACACTAATTAACACCACACAAGAGAAGCACTTTTTGTACCATGTGCCTTTCCTGATCTTCCACTCTATTCAATTCAAATGCCTGAGCTCCATTTAAACCATGTCAGTAAAATTAAACATTTACTAGCAGGTAACTAAGGCAGCAGAAGAAAAACCCAGACAAACTGCTCTCTGTGATATCTGTGGCCTCTGAAGAGACTTTAAAGTGGACCTTCAGATCCTCAACTAGAATGTAAGGCTAAAGCCTGATCTGTCTGAACACAGCAGTTTGGAACCAGAGGGAGGAATAAGAAAACTGTTGTGCATGGAGGTCAAAGTTTAAAGACTGCATTTTTTTAAGGCAATAAAATTCTGAACTGTCCTGGAGGGTCTGAAGGACAGCACTGGGATAAAGCAGAAAACGAGATGTGCACTTCAGTAAGATGCACTCTAGAAATGCAAAACCAGAAAAAATAAATCACTGTTTACAAGGATTAAGAGAAAAGTGTTTATATGAGAGGAGCTACAGGCTTCTGAGTTTGCAGGCAGAGGGCAGAAATTGCTACCTGTGCAGAAAAGGACAGCCAGATGCACCAGATAAAAAAGAGACTTCATCATTTTCCCCTAGCACCTGAAATAGATTTTATACAAGTTCTCATAACTTCCACAATAATACATATTAAAAAAAAACCCAGGTATTTTCTCAAGCTCTGCTTTTCTGTGGAAAAATGTTAAAGAGAATGAGAAAACACAAAGTCCTGTCTATAGAAAATCCCACACCTAGTCTTCAATTCCAGGTCTGGACAAGTAATCAAAAATCAATCTTTGAACTTTAAAGGCCTGAACTTCCAGTTATTTACCCCAGGCTATACAAAACATCAAAGAGGGATTCCATATTGCACCACAAACCTCAGATAAAAGAGGTGTCACCTGGATTCTCCACAAGAATATTCTAAGTGAGGTAGTAACAGAAAGGGGAAAAAATCATTGAATTTACAACTCTCACAATTGAACTGTTCATGGTAAAGAAAATGCCTGCAGCAACTCCAAGGCTGAAGCAAATTGCAATCCCTGCTGGTGCCTGCAGTCAGCAGCAGGAGCATCTGCTTCCCACGCTGGGGTGTCTGACTGCACCCAGCACAGGCTGCCAGGGGAGCCGGGGCTGCTCCTTCCCTGGCACCTTCCATGGCAGCTGGGCAGGGCTGGGCAGGGCCCTGGGCTGCAGCATCTCCATCTCAGCCAGAGCAGCCCATGGCCTTGCTCAGGTGGGGCTGCCCTGTTCTGCTCTTGCCCACCAGGCTCAGGCAGGTGACAGAGCAGCACAGGGTGCAGTTTCTGAGGGCAGGGTTATCCTCAGGGCAGCACAGCAGCCCCTCAAAGCTCCACACTTGTCCTGGCTCCTTCCCTCCAGAACAGACCAGGCACTTTGACTTGAAAGCAGCAGGGAGCAGTCCTGGAGAGACAGGTCACATGCAGCAAGACAAGATGAAACTGCCTCAGGATGGATTCCAGTGCTCTCAAAAAACCCCCAAGTATTAAAAAAAAAGGACCTTTAGAGCTGCCTATAAATGACCTAATGAAAGATCATTCTCAAGTGTCCAGTAGAGCAAGGAAATGTGTGCAAAAGCAGTGTAAGAGTGAATGGAAATGAAATTCCCCAGTGACATTGAACACACACAAATGTCAGCTCCCCACCCTTGGTTAAACACTCAGCTGGGATCTCAGTCTGGGGCTGCAGGGTGCACGACCCATTTTGTAAAACAAAAAGAGACACGGCACAAAAATCAGAGATCTGTGTTTCTAAAAAGATGAACAGTAAAAAAACGAGACCATGGAGACTGGGAATTAGGGCTCTGCTGGAATTATTAATGACTTATTTCTGGCTGAAGTCCCTGCCTGAACTTCCATTCCCACACGACGTTTGCTGTGACAGAGCTGAACATGACCTCAGCCCTCGTGATTTATGGTTACAGACAAGAAGAAAAGGCATTGGCCAGGCGTCAGAAATTAATCAATAGTCTGAACTATTAATATCACAAGAATTCTGCAGAATTGTTTAAAGGTCTAGGAAAAAAACAGAACAACAAACCCCACATCCTCAGCCCAATACACTGAATAAGAGCTCCACAAACAGCTCTTCTAAAGATACAGAGAAAAAAATGTTCTTCAAATCAGAATTTATTGCAGTAGATGCACTTCTCTCTTTTCACCCTGTGCAGAGGAAAACTGGGGTATATTGTGTGTGCAATTAGCCAACAATCATCCACAGGGACATCCACTGCCCTAGGACCCTGGAAAACCTTTTCCCTTTGGGAAACCTCTCTCATTTGTCTGACACAGTCCACATGTTTTTCTACCCAGCCCTCCCCCAGGTCACTGAGAAGGTCTACATTTTCTTATCCAAAAGGATATGAAGGGTAGTCTGATTATCCTTTTCTAGCACTTCCCAAGAAATATAAAGTATGATAATAGAGCATTTCTAACCAAAGTTACACAAAGTTCTTCACAAACGTTCCAAGTGGGTTACAGAGAAATCTCCTGACTGCTTCTGCTGATCCAAGCCCTCCCTCCTTCAGTCCCCACTGAAGCCACATCAGCCACTGCCCTGTGCTCCACGTCAGTGTGGCTCTGCTGGGGTGCTGCCTGGGAAAGGAGTCAGTTTCCAGATGATGTGCCCTTAGAAAAATGCCTCGGGCACTGGTAATATTGAAATGGAAGCAGAAGCAGCACATGCAATCACTGAAAGGCAACAGGAATTGAATTCCTTTTTCTTGTCAAAAATTCAAACAAATTCACCCTTCATCACATTCCCATGACATCACTGCACTCAAATGTTCATCTCCAGGATGCACATTCTGGCTCAGACCTTGTGACAGCCTGGGTGGGAAACTGAGATGCACCAGAGGTGAAATCTGCCTCCCAGCTCCCCAGCCTTACCTTCTTCTGAAGAACATTAACCTTGCGTTCCTTCACCTCCAGCATGTCCTTCAGGTCGTGGATCTCCCCTGCCTGAGTGCCCTTCTCCTCTGCCATCTCCTGGATCTGCTTGGTCTTCTTGTTCAGCATGGTCTCCTTCTCCTCCAGCCGTAACCGCAGCGCGTCCACCTGCGCACGGAGGCACAAGGAGCTCTGCTCAGCACCAAGGGACAGCAACTTCTGCAAGGGGACACTGCCTTCCACTGGGGAAATGTCACCAACAGGGCCACAAAGCTAACACCCCTTTCCTTGAGAGTTCAACAGAAGACTGGGATAAAACAGTTATCCTAAGTGACAGGAGAGTAAATGTGGGCCTGACATTTCTGTGTCTGAGAGATTTCAGCCTGCGCACTTTCTCCCAAGGGAGAAATTCTTAAGAAAGCTTCTTCTCCAAACAAATCCTGGCTAACAACTCTCCTTTCTCAAAGCAATCTTTCTCCAGGTGGGGTTTTGCTTTTCTAGTTCTCAAAACATTTGAGCTGTTTCTGTGGTTTAACCAATGGGATCAGAGAGGTGTCGTTCCTGCTCACCAACCATGTCCAGTCTGTATCAGAACACCTGATAAAAAGGTAATAAGAATTAGACAATCAAGTTTTTTCTATGCTCTTTGCCTTCTGACATATTTAGAGTCTCTCATCTTTTTTTGTGTCCTACAACAACTAAATAGTAAAAATAATCAACTGTGTTATTCCCAGCTGAATGAGAATAATGCTCCCTCTTGGAAAACCTCAAACCATGCTTCTCACTTAACACAGGCTTGTACCACACAATGCTGAAAGGCTTTTCCTCCAAGTAGAACCAACACAATGTGTGTGGAGAAGTTCCACAGGGAAACTGAGCCCTCTATTTGAAACATTTCCAATGATCAGAGAGTAAACATTGACTTGTCACTTTATACTCAGGCTTTATACAGGGGCAGCTGAGCCTGAAGTAATGAAAGCAGAGCTCTTTGCAGCCACTGCAGAGCACAGCTGCAGGGAGCTTACCTTAGCATGGCTAAGGATATTTTGGCTTCCAAAGCAAAGCAATAGTTTAAATATAACATGTTTTCCACAGCATGCAGTCTTATATTAAAGGTAAAATTGAACAAATGACACAGAGCAGGATGTTGTGGGTGCAATTTGGACACACAGACACACCTCCCATGGCCTGAGTGAATTTACAAACACACTCTGGAAACCCTGTGCTGACCTCAAACTTCACAACTGCATGTTGAGCATCTTTTGCTTTTCCTTCTGCATTTCTCTTCCATCTGTGAATCAGATTCACAAGACAAAGGAAATGGGAGAAGGAATCAGAGCTACCTGAGTCTCAACTGGATGAGAAGAGCAAGGTCAGCACAGAGCACAGACCAACCTCAAAGGCTGCTGAGGAACAGGAAAGCCAAGAGGAAACCCAAAGGTTTTTCTCAGGACCCCAAAGGAAAACATCTGAGCCCAGCCAGCCCTCAGCTCCAACCTGCCAGCCTGGCTGCTGGGCTGACCTGACACTCCCAGATGTGCTTCCTGGGAGCTGAATGCACTACAGGACTTCAGTCACACAGATAAACAGGCTGATCAGGAATCTCTTGCTCCTTCTGCATAGCACAGACAAGAAGCGAGAGGATGACAACGGCTGCACAACCCCAGCTGGGGTAGGAATTCAGCACTTCCCTCTGCTGAGGGTGTTCTGAGCAACATTTCGCTTTAACATGTCAATCTAATCCCATTTCATTTGGAGCTGCTCATGGAAAAGTTGTCTCTGAGGCTCTGCATTCCCAGGGTTTCACCCACAAAAGCCTTTGGTGTCCTGTCTGCCTCCTTTCACACAGAGCAGGGGGACAGGAGCTGCCCTGCTGTCCCCACCAGTGCTGCCACCTCTGTGTCTGCAGCCTCCTCCCTGACTGACACACAGGTTATTAAAATCACACCCCTGACCTCTCACCAGCAAGTGGGGCATGGAGTGTGATCTGCAGGGATGTCAGAGCTCCAGGCCTTACCCAAAGATGATTTCCAGCATGGACAGTGTTTGTGATGACAGGCTTAGCAGGTGGATCACGCTCTGTCTTCTTTTTTAAAACACACAGTTCTATAGATTGGTTAGGTATGTTCTTCCCTGGCAATCTTTGATATTAAAGCTAAGAGTCACTTTTATTAATTCTTGAAGGGAAACTGAAATCTCCCTCACAAGAAAATCCACATACTCTCAACAGTTGTGTTGCAAAATATTTGAGTCAGTCCAGATGCCTACAGCACAGTGTTAAGGGAGAAGAGAACATCTGCAAATAGAAATTTATCCACAGAATACTTTCCATTTTCTGACTGATTATTCTCTTTGAACTCTCTATTAGCTTTTGGTCTGGGGTAAATTGCATTCCTGGTTTTATCTGTGTGAGGTCCTTGCCCAGGAAACCACAAAGAACACTTCCAGAAGTATTCCCAGAGCTGGCAGCACACACAGCCATGACCTTGGCACCACTCCTGGCAGAACAGTGCCCTTGTTTCCCCCTGGCAGCTCAGGGGAAGCATGGCATCCTCCCACAGCGACAGGAACTGCAGCCTGTGGGGGGCAGGTGCTGCCAGCTCCACCAGAGCCAGCCCAGGATCTTCTCAGTTCATGGAACCACCAGGAATGATGATGGATTTGGTGTCTTGGATGGTTCTGGGTGCAGCCTGGGCTAACCCAGCTGCTCTCCCAGGACTGCAGGGCCAGGCCTTTCCCTCCATGGCAGGTCAGAGCTGGCAGTGCAGCTGAGGCCAGCCCTGGGGGCCCAGGGGCTCAGGTCCCTGCAGCAGCAGCAGTGCCACCAGGCACAGCCTGGCCCTGCCAGGGACAGGGCACAGCCACCCCTGCAGCTGCCCACACCCCACACTTCCATCCCACTGTGAGGGTGATGTGTGAGAAACTCTGCTGGCAAGCACTGAGCTGTCCTGAGTCCTCCAGCAGCTGTAAATAACTATAAACCTCTAAATAATTCTGTGTCTTGCTCTTCATGTGTCACACACTAAACATCAGCCATACATTAATCAGGCACAAGTCCACATTTCTAAGGAAAATTAGTCCATGAGTAGCTCCAGTTACTACCAGAATAAACACAATCAATGAAATAATAGAAATAAATAATACTAAATAAATAAGATAAACTAATCCCATCTTAAGCCTTTTTTTAATCTTGAACTCTGCAATAACAGCCTCAGCTTTCAGAATTCTCCCAGCTATGGGGAAATCATTTACATTTTCAGAAGCCCACAGTGAGTCTCAGACCTCACTGTGCTTCTCACTCTGCTCCTGAGTTTTGGGAGCTTGCATTAATAGAACTGAGATTGAAAACAAGGGTTTTTCTGAATTTTATCATCATCTCCACTGAGTGGCAGGCAGGTTATTCCCACCCTGGTGATTCCCAGCTGGGCTGAGGAAGATGTCAGTGATGCCCAGAACAAAGAGCACACTACTCTTCTCCTCTGCTGTCACCTGCTCCAGCCATGGCTGGAGCAGAATTGAGATCAGGGAGGCAAAGCAGAGTGGACTCAGTGGGATCAGCAGGTACAACCTGCCCTGTGCTGGACCCAATTCTGCTCTGGAACAGCAGAATTCAAAGTCCAATTCCCTGTAGCTGTGACTACAGCAGAAGGAACAGGTGGAACACCAAGCCTGAAATGTGTGTTCAGGGCCTGCAGAGGTTTCTAACTGGAGCCAGCCACTTTTACAGCAGATGCTGAAGTAATTCTATGTCAGCATTCAGAATTCAAAGATCACTGAGAAATGCAGAGACACATGAAATTAAAATTGGAATGTGAGGTGAGAGTTGCTTTTCACCTACTGTAGCTCTTGTCAGGGGAAGGCTCCAAGTATGAGCACATCTTAAAAAGGATCAGTTTTGTGACACTCCATCACCAACTGGCAAACATACATAATTCCAAAAGAGGAGTCAAGCCTTTTACTGACAGCACAGTCTGGAAAAAGACTTTAAAAGCTATGTCTACTGACTGATTTGAATGCAGTGGTAGTTCACAAGACTTAATTTAATTCTCCATTTTTGACATTGATCTTTCTTTTTAACTAGATTAGAGTTGACTCCACCTCCTTACAGCAATTGCAGCAATATCTGGAGATGAGAGTGAATTCTTCCTGAATTCTTATGTTCTGGTGAGACATTCCAAGCAAATAAAAATGGCTAGATTCATTTTTCTGCCTATTAATCTGCATTTCCCATAGAACAGACCAATTACAGAACCATGGCAGCTTGGGCAGCACACAAATCTAAAGGAGAACATTCTCACTGGCCAATGCACCTTCCCACTGAAGCCACAGAACTTCTGGCCCTGCCCTGAGCTGAAGGGCTCACGGGGTAAACCTTCAGGTGGATACAGCCTTAATTCCACCAAAACCACTGACTTGGCTTTTGTTTTGTTGACAAAGTGACTGTACAGTGAGAGCTGTTTTGAAAGCTTTCTGCACCCACTGGAAAGCTCAGCACAAGATGCTGTGCACCACCAGCCCCCCAGACAAACCCAGCACCAGGTCACTGCTGCTGGCAGCTCCAGGGTGGCAGGGGGCAAACACTCCTGAGACATTCATCAACACTCCTCCCCTCCTGGGAGCAGGCTCTTTAAGAGGAGACCAAATAACAGCTAGAGGCTTTTGGAGGTCTTCTCCTTCCTTTCAAAATGTTGATTTAAATATGACTGTAAAAAAGTGCTGCCCTGTGATGGTGTCTGGAATGTCAGTCAGGAACTGCAGCTCTCTTCCCCCTCACAGCTCTCTCTAGGTGTCCTGAGAGAAGCTGACTGTGTTTGAACACTGGCCAGTGCTGTTGGGAAGTGAGGCCAAGCAGGATCTCACACTCCTGCCTCATTCCCAAAGAAAACCCTTCTGTGGAAAGGTCCTTTCCTCTACAACACCCAGATCATCCAGGATGCAATGACAAACATCCCAACACGGGATGTCCCCATCATGTTTCAATCCTGGACTTCAGAGATCACCTGTGAACACAGAAAAAAGGGAACTGTGTGATCATTTAACTGCTGAGCCTTCTGCCAACACGGGTGAAAAAGATGAGAGTATCTTCCAAAAAGTATAAATATCTTCTTGGGAGGAGGAATCCACTTTGGCTTTGTGGTGCTACATGAACACTTCATTTGGAAGCAGCCAATGAGGAACAAATATTCTCAATGATTATTCAGCAATATTACAAGTTAGAGAGTAATTTTCTGTATTAGGTAAAATAAAACCAAGATGTTCTCAGTAACTTTTAAGAGTATCTATCAATGGTACATAAGCAAATCTCCTTGGTTTTAAATACTCTGTTTCAATTCTGGACATTTTAATGGAATAAGTATGTTTATCTGCCATAACAGCTGAATTATGACCCTCTACTGAAGCCTTTGAACTTGCTAATAAAGTACATGTGTTCAAGAACTTCACCTCTCGTGGGCAGAAAAGTACTGCTACTTATTACTGTGAGGTGAGAAATGTGTTTGTAGTTCTGTAGGTTTGTCACTACTGCACATTTAGCACAGCTACATTCTTTTCAACCACTGCCATGGATCAAAGCCTGCATTTGACTTTGAAAATGTTTATTTACCTAACACCTACTTTCATTGATATTTTGAAATCTAAATATTTCTTTTAAATAGCCATGTACTAATCTAGGGTACCTTCCTGAGCCAGCAAAAAGGAATGAACAAATTTAACAGGAGCTTTATGACTGAACTGGAACACTTCCCCAGTTATACTCACTAATGCAAGCTCAACTTCTACATAAACCTGAGAAAAATCCCAAAAGCCATCCTGAAATCAGGAAATACTTACTAGCTAAATTCATTACTGCACATCAACAAGGCCACGAGCACCCACAGATTTACCAGTTCTGGCTAAAGGAAAGCTAAATCAGGGTGAAAACTTCAGATGGATTCTCTTATGCTCTTGTAAGATGGAACCTTCTAGCAGTGTCACCCACAAACTTCCTGCAGGCCTCTCTCCCAGCTCCTTTGGCTTTGACTCTCTCAGCTGCAGCAGCCCCAGGTTTTTGAGGCATCACTGCCATCTTTTGGACTCCCACTAACACTACAGCTTTCCAAGGCAGGGACTGAAATGCTGTCTGCACACAACATTTCAGGCCTGCTCCTCAGGAAGGTCCAGAAGCAGCACATTTATGCTACAGTTATTATCTGTTTGATGTTCAGGTGTACACCTGGCTCTGACATAAGATGGGAATTTATCCAGCATTTGTCACAGAAACACATTCAGAAAATATTTTTCCTTTACCTTGGAATATGCATCATAACCCAAGAAGGCCACATTTTAGGTGTAAGCATAGGCCTACAAGCCAGAGTTCCTGGACACGCTGACAGGAATGGTGAAGCCTCTGCAGGGTGTTTATTGGAATACATTCCTTTTTCTTCTCTGCTCTAGCTACAAGGTCCCTGCAAATAAATCCCCCAGCTCAGGCATTGCAGCTTCTAATTCAGCCAAGCCCTTGAGCACAGAAGTCTGTCCTCAGATCACTCCCCTGGCCCAGGGAATCCCAGACCCACAGATGCCAAGTGCCCAGAAGAGGCAGGCCTGGCTGGCCTTGGGCTGTGCAGCCCAGGAGCAGCAGCAGGGATGGTTTCCTCCCCTGTGCACTCAGCAGCACAGGCTTGCCCAGCTCACCTCTGTCTGCAGGATGGCAGCTCTCTGCTCCTTGGCTGTCAGGGACTCCTTGAGCACCTCGATGTGCTGCTTGCTGTCAGAGAACTGGTTGGTGAGGGTCTCCAGCTTGGTCTGCAGGGCCAGCAGCTCCGTGTCCTTGCGGGACAGCTCCTGCTTCACCTGCCCCATCTGCAACACACACACAGACAGCATGGGCAGGGGAGAACCCCGAGCCTTCCCCAGAACCCCAAACACACACAGAGCCCACACACAGCACCCACACAGCACCCACACAGCACCCACACAGCACCCACACACAGAGCCCACACAGCACCCACACACAGCACCCACACAGCACCCACACACAGCACCCACACACAGCAGGATGTGTTACCCACAGAACCAGGAACCCGCAGTTATCTGGAGTGAAAGGCAAAGGTTTGTGTCATGAGCAGAGGACACAGCTGAGGGGAGCAGTGTCACCCATCTCCCAGTGTCACCCATCTCCCAGTGTCACCCATTTCCCAGTGGCAGTCTTTAGCAGTGTCACCCATCTCCCAGTGTCACCCATCTCCCAGTGGCAGTCTTTAGCAGTGTCACCCATCTCCCAGTGGCACCCATCTCCCAGTGTCACCCATTTCCCAGTGGCAGTCTTTAGCAGTGTCACCCATCTCCCAGTGTCACCCATCTCCCAGTGTCACCCATTTCCCAGTGGCACTCTTTAGCAGTGCCACCCATCTCCCACAGTCACCCCTTTCCCCGTGGCACCCC
>WAAE01000226.1:18724-29936 GCA_013400495.1 Nicator chloris
AAAATAAAATAAAATAAAATAAAATAAAATAAAATAAAATAAAATAAAATAAAATAAAATAAAATAATGGAGGGATAACAAATGGAAAAGAACAGCTTGTAAAGACAGTTTCCCATTTTTCAGCTCTATTCGTCCAAACCCTGTCTGATGTACTTTATGAGCAATACAATATGAATTATGATTGCATAAAGCTCTGTAAACCACACACTTGATTGTGGCTCCTGAGCTCTTGGCCAATTGCCATCAGTCCATTAAATACTTCAGCTGATGGCTTGAGAATTCAATCACAAGTTCACCTAGAGAAGTGAGGTTTCTGGTGGCATACAGACTATTTCCAGCTGTATGAGCCATTCTCTAGGTGGGTGCTGAGTTTGCTGACTTTGGTGACACACAGAATGCAAAGCAGTATTTCCAATGGTGATAACAGAAAAAGAAAAGAACCCCCATCATAAAATCCCACAAACCTTTCATGTTAATCTATCGTTCCCATTCCTGTAACACAATGAACCTGTGCTAAGTGTCAGCAATCTGTACCTGCTGCTGCAGGCAGACAGAAGCCAAGTTTCTGCTGTGTCGGTCCTGCAGCCATCAGCAGGAACACCCAAAATAAAACGGGTAACAAAGCAGTGGAAACACGATGCCTACTGCACATGAGCACACTGACAGGAGCAGAGGGTGTCTGGGGGAGCCACCTCTGCCCTGCAGCCCCTGTGCAGGGCAGGGATCCCCTGTGCAGGGCAGGGATCCCCTGTGCAGGGCAGGGATCCCCCGTGCAGGGCAGGGATCCCCTGTGCAGATCAGGGATCCCCCGTGCAGGGCAGGGATCCCCCGTGCAGGGCAGGGATCCCCCGTGCAGGGCAGGAATCCCCTGTGCAGATCAGGGATCCCCCGTGCAGGGCAGGAATCCCCTGTGCAGATCAGGGATCCCCTGTGCAGGGCAGGGATCCCCCGTGCAGATCAGGGATCCCCTGTGCAGATCAGGGATCCCCTGTGCAGGGCAGGGATCCCCCGTGCAGATCAGGGATCCCCTGTGCAGATCAGGGATCCCCTGTGCAGGGCAGGGATCCCCCGTGCAGATCAGGGATCCCCTGTGCAGATCAGGGATCCCCTGTGCAGGGCAGGGATCCCCCGTGCAGATCAGGGATCCCCTGTGCAGATCAGGGATCCCCTGTGCAGGGCAGGGATCCCCCGTGCAGATCAGGGATCCCCTGTGCAGATCAGGGATCCCCTGTGCAGATCAGGGATCCCCCGTGCAGATCAGGGATCCCCCGTGCAGATCAGGGATCCCCCGTGCAGGCACAGCCCTCACCTTCATCTCGATCACCGTCTGCAGAGCCTTCGTCTTGGCCGTGTCGGGGGCGTTCTCCAGGCGCCGCTGGATCTCCTGCAGGGCAACAGGGGAGCTCTCACTGCTGGCAGAGCCCAGCACACACAGCTGCTGCTGCTGCTGCTGCTGCTGCTGCTGCTGCTGCTGCTGCTGCTGCAGCCTTCTCCTCCCAGAGCACAGCAACTCAGAGCTGCCTCCGAGGCTGCCAGCTCACACACTGATCACTGCTCACATGGCAGCACAGAGCCAGCTCACACACTGATCACTGCTCACATGGCAGCAAGGATTCCACAGCTCACTCAGCACAACCCCAGCCCCAGCACCAAGTGCCCCTCTGACCACCCAGCTCACACACTGATCACTCAGCAGAACCCAGCCCCAGGTAACCAGCCCCAGCACCAACTGCCCCTGTGACCACCCTGTGACCCAAAGGAACCCTGAAATGCCAGCTGGGTTTACTACAGGGCTCCATCACCTGCCTGCTAAAGGGATCTGCACTCCTGACAGTTTCCCATGGAACACACACACAAAGCACTGCCTGGAGCTCACTGAAAACACCAACACTGTGCTTTCTATTTCAGCAAGCTGGAAGGTGCAGCTGGTGTTGACTCCCTTGGTCCAGCAGCTCTTACCCCAGAGGGGCAATGTTCAACTCCACAGGATGAAAATCCTTCTCAAGGCTCTTGGCTTTGAGCACACCTGGACACACGAGTGCACAGCACACTGCTCTGGAGGCTCAGGGCATGCAGACAGGAGGATACCAATGCAGGTGATATTTCTGGTGATGGAAACTCACAGAAATATCATGCTTCACGCTGCTAGCTAAGGGATAAAGTTACAGAAAGCTGAAACAACTTGTTCTATCATATAAAGCTGGGCTTCCAAGCCACCATGTGTAAAAAGAGGAGAAACAATATGGAAATTCTTAACACTCTTTGTCTTCAAGCAGTATTGTCCCTGCAGCACACTCTGATGTTAACTGCAGCAATGTGAATTCTGTCAGAATGTTAACCTTAGATGCCAGAGAAATCCTCTGGTGTCCACAGAGCACAAACTGTGATGCCAGTTAACCCAACAGTGCATTGTGTTGTGCCCACACACAGTTTATCCGTCTGCTCCCCCCAAACACCTGAAAGACCAATCCCAGGAGCCACCACAAATTTGTGTTTTCAATAGACATGGTGAAGAGGGAAGTTCTGTATGGCAGTCATTCATGCAGCTAGCTCCACAGGATGAATTATTTCAATGGAAGAGCTGCACAGTGATGTACAAAAGACTGAAAACACTGCTTGTAAGACTGTGAAGCTCTTACACAGCTCTGAAGTGAGCCAGACTGAAATGTGCTGTGACATGGCAGGGGCCACAGGAATCTTGCACAAGTCTGGCCTCAGACCATTTGCAAAAGTTGATGCCCAGGAATGGTAATAACAAGAAAATCCAACAGAAGGTTTCTCTGGGTTTAAATATTACATCTGGGTATTCTCTGAGAAGCTATTTTTACAAGTGTGTTTGCAGTGTACAGTGGCATTGTCTGAAATAAAAATAAGCCTGAAAACCCCTCTGAATATGTTTCTCCTAGAACCAACAGAAAACTTGAGAGCCTCTGCACAAACATCACTGGCACCACACAGACAAGAGTGGGGCAATACCATTATTATTCCACTTACCTGTACCTACATTCCCAAAATGGATTTACTCAAAGAAATTAAAACAAATTCTTGTGAGCTTTTAGCAACTGAGAAAACAAAGGACAAGAAGGTCAAAAATCAGCATGCCATAGTCTATTTTGGACACTGTATTATTTTTATTTTAGCAGTTAGGTAACTCCCACTTGTGCAGAGACAGTTTCTGACCTGAGAATGGAAAATCAGCTGCTGCAATGGAAAAGGGACAGGTGGACACAGGTCTGTCAAGGGATGCTGGCACAACAGTGCCTGCTTCCACCCTGCTCAGTGCTTCCCAAAGAGCAAACTCTTCCAAGCTCCTTCCTGGGAAGTGCCTGGCCCTCCTGTCTGGAGGGCTGCTCTGCCCTTCAGCAAAGGAAATGTCCCACTTCCACCCCAAGAAATTCCACTGTGCCTTGGATGGCACAGCCTGCTGAGAAATAACACCTCCCACCTCCTGCCTGCACAGAAGGGCTGAGCTCTGGCAACAAGCCTGTGACCCTGGAGAGCCTGGGGGAAGAGCTGCAGGCAGCCCAGGCTCCCTGGAGCAGGGTGGGCAGGGGCTGTGAAGGGCAGCAGGGCACAGAGCCCTCCTGAACTGAGACACCCAGGCTGCAGCCAGGCCTGCCAGGGGCACAAAGCAAAACACCAACACGTCCTGTCTCTGCTGTGTTCACACCCTGCTGTGCACACACACAGATGGATGGAAAGTGAGATCTGAACCTGTAAAACAGGATTTTGTGTAATAGTTAAAAACACAGGGCCACACACAGGATCAGAAAAACTGAAACCAGTCCTTCATTCCTTGCAAGTTATCCATTCTGATAAAGTACTACAGAATTTTCCCTTTACTGTCACACATTAAGAACTTTCTTATAAAACTGCAATGGTTTCCTGACAGCTGGTAAAATTTAGCATCATTGCACCTTTGAGTGCAAATTCAATCACTATAGCAAGGGGTGGCTCATAGAAATCTCTTTTATATTGTTATTGCTTTCATATGTTCCATCACTCCTTCAGTTAAAAGTGATAGCAAAAAGGAAAAACAAAATTATGGTGCAAATTGATTCCAGCTCTAAAGTACATTCACAGGCAACAAAAATCCCAAATGGGCTGTTCTGTCCAAAAAAATCATTAAGATTCAAAAAGTAGAAACTGAAGGCTAGAAATAGAAGTTGTAAACAAGGTAGGCACCTTCTCCAGAGTTGGGGTTTATATTTCATCTTAATCTTTAATGAAGAATATCTATCTTCCTTTTGAGGAAAGTCTACCACAGCAGAAGACAAGAACTGAAGGTGGGCACCACTGTGGCACTGCCAGGGACTTGTGCAGGGCAGCACAGTGCCCCAGGGGGGAACAACTCTCATCTTCTGCTCTGCAGAATTCCATGGACCAGCTGATCCAACACACTGAGAACGCTCCATGGGGAAAGAACAGCTGTGATAAAGTGATTTAACACACCAGAAACAGTTACAAAGTCCACGGGGGTTCTTTGGAAACAATTCCAAAGTAGAGAATATCCTTTAGAATTGAAGGAGTCCTCAATACTGAGCAGTATTATCACTGTCAACTACACATGTGCATAATAATGAGAGCTGAATTCAGCCCAAACCTCTCCTTCCCTCACAACCTGGCCACACCATTCATTGTTACCCCTCAGCTGCTCCTGTGCCTGATTTTGCCCGGGATTTTGAACAGATGGGAAGGTGCACTTGCAAGCAGTGATGTTCTGGGGTGGGGTAGGCTATATGTTTAAAAATACAGCAACTTCTCCCTCAGCAGCCACAAGACAAGCAGCTTCCACTGCAAGAAAGGACACGCCTTGATCTCCTGCCTAACTTGCATCATCAGGCAGCAAATTCCACTTAGGAACAAAAACATGCCATTTCTAACATTCATTTCTTCCTTTCAAAATCCCTAAAAACACTCTGTGTCATTAGAAGCACAGTCAGGACTCTGGCTTTTTGAAACCTTCACTGTACAATCCATATCTTTGAGGAACCAGTTGTGATGTGCTGTGCTGGATCTTTGCATCATTCATTGGACTGGGCAGTTTTGACTGAGAACTGGGTTTATTCTCCAACCTTATCCTCCAGGCCTTACTAAATGAATGTTTTATCTTCTGTACTTACGGTTTAGTCTCTCAGATGGCTTTTCTGCCTACCTAGATTTCAGCAACCTAGTTCCAATTAATTACAATGAAATGCAAATGTTACAACCAAAGGAAAATTTCAGGAGCATCCATCAGCCCAGTATTAATGATCATTGTTAATTCAAAAAATTATTTAGTAGCTCTAGAAGATAAAATAGATCTTTACTTGTGCAGAGGGACAAATCACACCTGACTAACCTGATTCTCTTCTACCTGGCTGTGTGGCTACGTGGGGATCAATGGGTGTTCCATGGCCCAGGGCCTGTAAACATCCCTGGAGGGAATTTGGTGAGGCCCAGGCTGGGTCAGGCGTCACCAAATGGTGGAAATGAGCTGGGCTCAAAGCCTGGTGCTGAGCAAAGCCTGGTGCTGAGCAGAGCCTGGAGCTGAGCAAAGCCTGGGGCTGAGCAGAGCCTGGTGCTGAGCAGAGCCTGGAGCTGAGCAGAGCCTGGTCCTGAGCAGAGCCTGAGGCTGAGCAGAGCCTGGGGCTGAGCAGAGCCTGGTGCTGAGCAAAGCCTGGTCCTGAGCAGAGCCTGGAGCTGACCAAAGCCTGGTGCTGAGCAGAGCCTGGGGCTGAGCAGAGCCTGGGGCTGAGCAGAGCCTGGTGCTGACCAGAGCCTGGTGCTGAGCAGAGCCTGGGGCTGAGCAGAGCCTGGTGCTGAGCAAAGCCTGGTGCTGAGCAGAGCCTGGTGCTGAGCAGAGCCTGGGGCTGAGCAGAGCCTGGTGCTGACCAGAGCCTGGTGCTGAGCAGAGCCTGGTGCTGAGCAGAGCCTGGGGCTGAGCAGAGCCTGGTGCTGAGCAGAGCCTGGTGCTGAGCAGAGCCTGGGGCTGAGCAGAGCCTGGGGCTGAGCAGAGCCTGGTGCTGAGCAGAGCCTGGTGCTGAGCAGAGCCTGGTGCTGAGCAGAGCCTGGTGCTGAGCAGAGCCTGGTGCTGAGCAAAGCCTGGTGCTGAGCAGAGCCTGGTGCTGAGCAAAGCCTGGTGCTGAGCAGAGCCTGGTGCTGAGCAGAGCCTGGTGCTGAGCAGAGCCTGGTGCTGAGCAGAGCCTGGTGCTGAGCAGAGCCTGGTGCTGAGCAGAGCCTGGTGCTGAGCAGAGCCTGGTGCTGAGCAGAGCCTGGTGCTGAGCAGAGCCTGGTGCTGAGCAGAGCCTGGTGCTGAGCAGAGCCTGGTGCTGAGCAGAGCCTGGTGCTGAGCAGAGCCTGGTGCTGAGCAGAGCCTGGTGCTGAGCAGAGCCTGGTGCTGAGCAGAGCCTGGTGCTGAGCAGAGCCTGGTGCTGAGCAGAGCCTGGTGCTGAGCAGAGCCTGGTGCTGAGCAGAGCCTGGTGCTGAGCAGAGCCTGGTGCTGAGCAGAGCCTGGTGCTGAGCAGAGCCTGGTGCTGAGCAGAGCCTGGTGCTGAGCAGAGCCTGGTGCTGAGCAGAGCCTGGTGCTGAGCAGAGCCTGGTGCTGAGCAGAGCCTGGTGCTGAGCAGAGCCTGGTGCTGAGCAGAGCCTGGTGCTGACCAAAGCCTGGTGCTGAGCAAAGCCTGGGGCTGAGCAGAGCCTGGGGCTGAGCAGAGCCTGGGGCTGAGCAGCACTGGGAGGTCCAGGGCAGCAGCTCCCCCTCCACCCCCCAGTGCCCCATGAGTGAGCTGAGCAGGGCACAGCAGCAGCCCAGCAGCCCACTGGGGTTTGGGGAAGGCATGGGCTGGATCAGCCACGTGCCCCTGATGGGGAAAACCCCCAGAGCAGCCTGGCTGCACCCTGGGGTGCAGGAGCAGGACAGCAGGTGTTCCCTGGGGGTGACACAGACTTACACCAGCCCAGAATGGGATGAGGCACCTGTGGGTGGATCAATCTCAGGGTGTCCTGCACTGCTCAGAAAGGCTTGAAAATAATTGTGAGAGGGCTGAGCAGAGGTGTTTGGAAAAGCAAAGAGGTTTTAATAAAAACAGAAAATAACAAGCAATACAGAAATAATTGAAAGCTGAGCATGGTGCAGAGAGACTCTGTGGCCCAGGTATCACACTCTGAACAGCCCCGAGGAGCTCTCTGCTCTCCTGTAAGCACTGAACAATTCAGGTGGCATTCTTGGCAAACAGACCAAGAGAGGATTGATGTTTTTCTGTGGAACAGGTAAAGAGACCTGTCAGTATTGTTGTCTTGGCCTTGAGCCAATTACTGCCAGGAGAGCAGAGAAGTTCCTGGGGTTTTTCCTGTTTAATCTTCAGGTGAAACTGGAACCCTTTTCCCTTGTATAGAAACATTTGGGTGTGGAAAAGCCCTGCTACCTGTGAGAACTCCTTGTTGTGAGCACTGCTGCAGCTCTGGCCCCCAGCAGGAGGAGGGCAGATGTGAGCAGAGCCTGGCAGACACACGCTGCAAGGGGACAGAGAGACAAAAGTGTCTGTTCAGCTGAAAAGAAAAGCCTTGGGGGAAACCTGGTGCCTTCTAGAACTAACTCAGCTCCAGAGATGATGCAAGCAAAAGTCTTCTCAGAAGGGGAAGGATGATGGCAACAGGCAGAATCTGCAGCACTGGGAATTCAGAGCTGCTCACATGAGGAAGATTTGAGCAGAAGAAGCAAAGGCAGGAGCAGGTGCCCAGAGAGGCTGAGGAATCCCCACTGCTCAGAATTGCTGCTCTGAGCAGAAGGTGCCACGAAATAACCTGGGGAGAGCCCTTCCATCTGCATGACTCATCTCCAGAAATATCTTCACTACCTGTGCCAGAAGGTGACTGGATACCACCACAATTGCTCTGGTTCAGGATTTTTTAATGCAGTTTTTCCAAAAAGTGCTCCATACCAGCAATTTTAACTTCTATTTCAGCGAGATGTAAAAAATGAACTGAAAAAGGAACATGTAAGAGTCCTGTAGGATTTATTTCATTGCTCTTAGAGTTTTTGCTACTAAAATTATATAGTTATACAAGTCTGGAAGCAGTAATCACGACAGTTCCTTCGGAAATGATTTCTGCATTTTCCACTTGTCATTTCCTGCGTTTGCAAACCCAATCAACACAATTCCCTGAAAAAACCAACGTGACTGCATCCATAAGGAGCAGCCCTTGCAAAGATGTGCTGCCCACTGCACACACACTGACACTGCAGGGGGCCACTTGCTGGGAAGCTCAGGAACCCCTGGCTGAAGAAACTCATCTCTGCTCTGCCATTGTATTAATCCACTGAGACGATTATTTCTAAATCCAATTAAAACCTCAGATATTGGGACACTTAAGTTTGTTAACAAAGCCATCAGCTAAAGTGAAAATTAAAGCACGGCTACCTCCAGCTCAGTGTTTCAACCAGCAGGAAACAAAAGCAAAATCCCTCACAACTTTGGCATTAGAGTAAAGGCAAGGTAAGATGAGAACTAATCCAAAGCATCCCCTTAGTTGTGAGCAGCAATTCATTGTATTGAAATCTGACTACAGAGTGGGAATTCAAAAGCTGAAGAAAATTCAATTAAAAATTAAAATCTTAATCTTGTAGAACTTCATTTACATATGTGCTATTATTAATTTTTTCTCTTTCCTCTTACTGAAGGTGCCAAAGCACTCATTTTGTACCTAAATGAGCCCCCAACTGGCTCATGGTATTTTAGGTGTTTTTCCTTCCACTCCAGAGTTGGACACTTGTGGAAAGGAGCCTCCACAGATCTCCCTTGTGCTGAAGAGAAGTGCAGCAGAAGGTGCCCAGCTCCAAGGGAAGCACCCTAAGGTGTCATTTGTGAACCAAGCAAACCATGTAACATCTACTGACAAAGAAAATCTTCTAATAAAACACAACATCAAAAGGCACTGAAGCATTTCAACCCCTAATCCCCAGGCAGATTTAGGCATTGTTTCAGTTTTACCAATCCTGTCTGAAGGCTATGGGAGTGCTAAAATGAAATAGAAATTCTCCTGTATGTGGAAGACTACCCAACCACATAGAAAAAAACTGCTTTGAAATAAGTACAAGAATAATTTACCCCCCATGCTAGAAAAAGCATATGAAGACATCTACTGAAATGTTATTACTTATTTCACTTTGATGAGACCATAATTATAGTAAGAATTATTATAAAAATACAGAAAAACCATCCTGACAGATGACTGGAGTTCTGCTTTTTTCCATTGACTTAATACCCACACATGGTTTGACTGCTGGACAAAAGTCAGAAATTTGCCATGCTAGAAAAAGGTGCTTCAGATTTTTTCTGTCTGGAAAAACAGAAAACAAACACATTCTCTTCCAAGCTGATTTTTCAACTTGACAAGAATTATGAAGCCACCAAGCTCTGCACTGAGGAAGGGTGACAATAACTTCATATATGTTGGAACATTTTTTCCTGTCACTCTTACCTAAGGTGACATACAGAACATTCCAAACGAAAATGGGATTTAAAAAATTTAAATGCATCAAAAATACATTCTGCATGCTTTCAAGTTGCAACAGCCTCTTTTCTCAAATGCTGACCTACAAAACCTCTGCATGTTTTAAAACCACCTGCAGACCAAACAAGCATTTCTGATGACATAATTATTTAAATTACCTTGATTTCAATCACTTCTCCCTTTGTCATTTGCTTCTCAAAGGTCAAAAGCAGAAAGCAGCAATAGAGAAGCAGAAGCTGCATTTTTTACCTCATCAGCAAGTGTCCCCCAGTATGATGGCAGGAGGAGTTCCAGTTGTATGAATCTATCCCCTCCTGCACACAAAACTTCTCTCCTCACGTGTCTTGGTGATGCTGCAAAATCTTGGCACAGGACAAAAGGGCTCGTTACCTCTAATTGCTCCAATTAACATTTCTGAATCCTCCTCGGAGCCTGGGGCAGGAAGGGTAAGAATTTTAACACACCCAGGGAAAAGAATCCGTGTCAAAACCTGCCAGAGCCCCTCAAACCACGGCCAGACCAGGGCAGGGGCTGTGCCCAGCAGGGCTGGTGGGACACGGGAGGTGACAGCCCTCCTGACCCCTGAGTGACACCTGAGTGACACCTGTGACCCCTGTGTGCCACCTGAGTGACCCCTGGTGGGACACCTGAGTGACACCTGTGACCCCTGTGTGCCACCTGAGTGACCCCTGGTGGGACACCTGAGTGACACCTGTGACCCCTGTGTGCCACCTGAGTGACCCCTGGTGGGACACCTGAGTGACACCTGTGACCCCTGTGTGCCACCTGAGTGACCCCTGGTGGGACACCTGAGTGACACCTGTGACCCCTGTGTGCCACCTGAGTGACCCCTGGTGGGACACCTGAGTGACACCTGTGACCCCTGTGTGCCACCTGAGTGACCCCTGGTGGGACACCTGAGTGACACCTGTGACCCCTGTGTGCCACCTGAGTGACCCCTGGTGGGACACCTGAGTGACACCTGTGACCCCTGTGTGCCACCTGAGTGACCCCTGGTGGGACACCTGAGTGACACCTGTGACCCCTGTGTGCCACCTGAGTGACCCCTGGTGGGACACCTGAGTGACACCTGTGACCCCTGTGTGCCACCTGAGTGACCCCTGGTGGGACACCTGAGTGACACCTGTGACCCCTGTGTGCCACCTGAGTGACCCCTGGTGGGACACCTGAGTGACACCTGTGACCCCTGTGTGCCACCTGAGTGACCCCTGGTGGGACACCTGAGTGACACCTGTGACCCCTGTGTGCCACCTGAGTGACCCCTGGTGGGACACCTGAGTGACACCTGTGACCCCTGTGTGCCACCTGAGTGACCCCTGGTGGGACACCTGAGTGACACCTGTGACCCCTGTGTGCCACCTGAGTGACCCCTGGTGGGACACCTGAGTGACACCTGTGACCCCTGTGTGCCACCTGAGTGACCCCTGGTGGGACACCTGAGTGACACCTGTGACCCCTGTGTGCCACCTGAGTGACCCCTGGTGGGACACCTGAGTGACACCTGTGACCCCTGTGTGCCACCTGAGTGACACCTGTGTGACCTCTGTGTGTGACCCATGTGTGACCCGTGTGTGATGCGTGCGTGACCCCTGTGTGTGACCCTGAGTGACCCCTGTGTGTGACCCCTGTATGACCTCTGTGTGACCCCTGAATGACCCCTGTGTGACCCGTGTGACCCCTGGGGGACCCCCAGTGC
>WAAE01000232.1:0-35148 GCA_013400495.1 Nicator chloris
ATATACATACACATATACACATAAGCACACATAGAGTGCACTGCTGCAAACAAGTTGAAACAAAGATTAACTATTGAAGAGAGATTTATTTTGGTGGAAAAACCTTGAAGAGAATCCTTGGATATTTCAATTAAGTTTCTACCTGAAAAGCAGAGAAGAAAGGTGAAAGAGGGGAGCTAGAAACTAGAATATAGGGAAGACTTTCTAGGATCTACGAGGGATTTTTTTTGGTTGCAGTGTAAGCTATCTTGGGCTGTGGAATGCTCTCTGCCAAGAAAAAGCATCCTTAGAGAGTGAAAAGCATACAGAGCATAAGTGCTATGACTGAAAAAAACCCTTCTGGTATTATCATAAGCCTTATTTCTTTAGCTGAAGATGTCAACACACCTCTGTAACACCTCATGATGGATCTAGCCTACCAGTCTAATTTGCTACTGCTTCTTTTTTCTTATGCTGCCAAGCAAAAAAAAAAAAAAGAATTAACTGCTTGCTCCTTTTTTTTTAAAAAAATGTATTTTATATATCACAGTTCATGTGTTAAAAACCAAATGGAATGAAATAACTGATTATCCGTGCTGCACTGGTACAGGTAAAGAGTACAGAGGGCCTAAGCAACTGCAACATTTTCAGAACAATTTAAATAAAATCCAGATTTTATACTGAGAAACTATAGAAGCAAAATACATTTTTCACAGTAGGTAAGAGATTCCAGAAACGTAAGTACTACCTTGAGTAATTACTGTTAATTAACTAGCGATGAGACACTATTTCCAAATGTGACATTTAAAGCACATAATGTGATTGTGAATATTCACAAAGATAATTAAGTTCATCTGCTTCAAGTCCTTGATTTCAGCACATCTGAAAACACCTCTTAAACTATCATTAGACCTGTAATCAAGTATTTTGTTGCTCAGGAAAATTGCATACCTTTGCTTACCGGCTAATATTGGGATATGTATTCAAATGCCAGTACGTGGCTTTTGATAAGAAATTCTCTTTCAGGCAAACACTGAGGGGAAAAAAAAAAAAAAAAACCAACCACAACAAACTCAAACACAAATTCTGATTGTTTTCTCAGAAGGGACCACTAAAAAGTAATTCCTCACACCATCAGATGGAAACAAAACAAAAATTTTTGAGTTTCCCTAACTGAACTCAGGATCCCAAGACTGACATGAGCCATACTTGACTGAAAATATTCATCAAGTCAAAGGTACCCCCAATGCACATACTGAAGATACTATTCATGTTAGGTTGCATACTTTCTTCCATCTTTATAGCTAGGTCCATTTCTCTAAAAAAAGAAAAATGTAGGAATGAAATTCATCCCTGAATTTAGGGATGAAATACAATGTATAACGTAAAAATGTGAAAATCAGAAAATGCACTGACTTCATTCTGTTGGAAAAAACAATGTAACCATTACTGTCTTCAGAGGCAGAAGGAGTCTTTGATCATCAACTCTGATCTTGGTCTTGATCGAGACCTTTTTGGAGAAATAAACTCTGAAAATAGCAAAAAAATGACCCAAAGAACAGAATGTCGGAAGTTTTGTCCTTTGTTCTTTTAAGAGTAAAGACAGCTTCTTTCCACTAGAAAAGAGATTAATGAACAATGCTTCAAGATGGAGAAGAAACACTTAGACAGCCTTCTAAAGCACAAAAGGTTAAATTTGCTCTATCGCTCTCCAATTATTTGACATACAGGATTTTTAATCAGTCAAAACAACAGTGTGAATAATTATGTACTCTAAGGATGTCCTACTGGTCTGTATTTCTCAGTCCAGTTTGAATAGCTGTTTTATTCTATACCAGAGAACTCTTTGCTGACCAACCTTTTATCAAGGATTATGTTTGAAGAGAAAAATAAGGCAAAATCTTTCTAAAAAAAGAAAAATGAAATGTTATTAAGGTGCATAGTGCCAAGAAACTCCTGACCTTGTCTAAAAGCCAGTTACTGCTGCTGTCTGGCTGCACTAAGTGTAGATTTACTGTTCTACTTCAAAGCCCATCGCAAGCACTGGCTATGCCAACTGCCAGGAGAACAGAGGGGATGAGACACTCTGTGCCACAGGTCATTAACCCCAGTCAGCACCCTGCTCACCCCAGCAGCCAGCTGGACTTCACTCAGGAGGGTGTCATCCTCCAGGAAAGTGTTGGTCCATTCCTCAGCAGTGAAAGGAGAACACCTGACTCCAAACACAGCACACATCTCATACAACCAATTCCAGGCTTGGGAAGAACCTCCTCAAGAGATCTACATGTTACCCACCTTCCCCAATATCTCTTTCCTTAAACTATAAATAGACTGAGAAAACAAGAGGGAAAAAAAAAGTTCTACAGTCTCTGGAGATGAACAACAATGAGAGTTATGACCATGTCGCTGCACTCCTACTAAAGACATGAGTTCAGATAAAAGTGATCTTCAACCAAACTAACCAATAAAATCATAACTGTAGTTCTCTTCCAAGTGCTCAAAGCACGTTTCAGAGAAAATCAACCTACTCAGGATTATCCAAAAGAAATACAGAAGAAATACAGAAGGACTAATCTTACTACAGATCTTCCTTTCCCTTTCCTTATCCTGTGCAAAATACTGCTGAAATACTTTCTTACAGTCATTTAGTAACTACTTTTGGTGGTAACTAAAAAGTAACTAAAAACTAACTAAAAAGTTTCATGACAATTTATTCTGTTCCCATATAAAGTGGTCAGCAAAATAAAATAGGCTCTGAGAGGTTACACTACACTAAATGCTACTACACTAACACTACTACCACCATAATAAGCATGACACACTAGCCCTAAGGCAAGCCAGGTTGCCAAACTGGCATTAATTAAAGGCCAACTGGTACAGTGCACATCCTCAAAGCTCCCGGACATTTTAAATCCCCCAGAGCAGTGGGTTACTACTTTTTATAACAAAACAACCAAGGAATTGAAGGAATAAATAAAAAGCAAAACGGTCATTAGTATTTTCTCTATTTTATTTGTAAGTATGATAAGATAATGTCTTCAGACATTTTAGAGGAATAAATGCATATGCTTCTGATGTTCATCACTGAATTTACAACAAATTAAGAGGAAAGCAATAGCATTGAAGCATTGAACTCATCTGCTCTACAGAGCTAGCATGATGGTATTAGACCATAGACACCATAACACATAGATTATTGTATGCTGTTTTCTCACACCATTCTAAAATCCAAATTAAGTATCCTCTGAATTATTGCGGAGATTTGTACTACAGAAGCCTAGAAATTAACACCCTATGTATTAGGTAACCCAAATGAAAAATCAGAAATTCTCATCCAAAACATCAAATAGTTTCAAGAACAGTTGAGCAAAGTCAGACGAAACAGCAAGACTCAGACCAACAGAGACTTTTTTTGACATTTGAGTCATCTGTACCAATCTTTTTTAGCTAATTCCCACTGTTTACAAGAGAGGTGGGCTTACCAAATGCTGAGTAACACGGCGAGCTGACAAGGAAAGAAAAGAGAGAAAATAGGAAAATGAAAGGAGAACCACTATTTTTTACTCTGAAGACAGGAAACCTTTACATTATACACAATGTGCACAAAACAACGCAATTTGCAAATAGTGTATACATCCAGATATTTAAAATCATCAGTTATCAAGGACTCTACCCTTCTCAAGAGCAAAGTGTTTCTGCCATGCCATCAATCGTCATCTTTTAACAGAGTGTTCTTTACTGTGTAGAAAGATTCTGGGACAACTATGCCTGAAGCTAATCACAAGTTTTCCATTAAACCATTGACTCTAAGGAATATGCTAATATGCTCATATAGATCACATTCTCAGCCAGCTCAAAGTTATGAGCGTGACTGTAGCTACAAAATAGCAATTGTACATTCATGCTGGGCAGACAGTGCAAGAGAGTAACTTCCCACACACACCAAAACAAAGTGAAGAATTCCCATCTAGTTTGCAGTTAACCTTTAAGTGTTTTGTGACTAATCACTGCACTATGGCTAACCCTGTGGATGTTCCTCAAATGGCAAGTTCCTGGAAAACGTAGAAGTGAAAAGAAATTACAATATCCTTATAAATCAGCTAGTGATTCAAGCTATCGTTTGTTCTAGAATAAGAAAAATCTGAATTATTTTAACATAAGACAAAGCTAAGTATAGCAAAGATACTTAAAGCCCCACCCCTGCTGTACACTACATATCCACAAAAATTTACTTCAGACACATTAGCTACTTCACTCACAGCAGTAGGTGTATTTGGGATGACACAGTTCAAGCAGAGCAGTTTGATGCACATATTCAAGTAATTCAAGCAAAACATACATTTAAAGACAGATAGCTATTAAGAATTACTTTTAAACCACTGAATTCCCTACTGCTGCCCCTATGTGGGAGAAGAACATGGCATAAATCTGGCAGCTTCTCATCAGCTTCAGAATGCAGTGTGGTGTGTGTACTAGTGTGTTAAGGATAACACGTGTGCTCACAACACCTAAACACACAAACCCAGTAGTGGTTACAGCAGACAGTATTTGTGCCCAGAAAACACTTCAGCAATCAAGATCTTACCAGCAGGCACAGGAGAAGAACTTCAAATGTATTGCAGCTCTCCAAGAGATAATTAGCTAAATTACTATAGCCATTTATTAAATAATCTGGTTTCCCCTTCATCTCTATGAATCATATTCATTAGCATCAATCACTTCTTCAAGTCACAAACATTTATGCTCTATTAAAAGCAGGGATTCCTCACAAATGCTAGACACCTCAATTTCACACTTACAGCACTTTTGAGGCAAATTGCCTTAAGCATCCTCAGTTCCTACAGGTAAGGAAGGACTGGCTATTTTCACAAGCATATCCCACAGACACTTGCATCCCACAGATTTGCAGCATCCACTATTGCTGTAAGAAGCACTGTTCTACTCAGAACACAAGTCTTAGCAACTGCACTCCCAGTTTCTGAAACACTGTGTGTCTATTCCTGCTGACCTGTGACTTATTTCTGAAAACAAGAAGGAGAAAACCACCATAGACAAACTCCTTTTAGTTTTATGGGGTTTTTTTCTTAAGCTTCAGTTAAACAATAGCTATCAAAATTCAAATCATAGCTGTTTATACTGTACCTCAATACTATAATACTTTTTCAATATAAAACTGCCAATCAGCAGTTTATTGATGTAAAGGCTACTCATGTACTTTACAGCTTTATATTGATCTATGTACATATATAAAATCAGACACCATCAGACACCATCTTCCTCACACAATCAATGAAACAAATAAACACAAACAAAACAAACAAAAAAGGAGCAATTAAACCTGTCTCATTCTTTCACATTATCCACTGGGAGCACCTGGCACAGCAGGGACAACAGCTGTGGACAAGTTCTGGTGACCCAACCATCAGATGAGTGGCAGCTGTTCAGTGGCACAAAGAGCTGGACACTGCCAACTGTGCACCCCCTGACAGTGTATTTGTGCAATGGCACAGAGTAACACATCACTGCAGCAGGTCTAAAAATAACAGGAGAGTTGTACTTAGGGACTAATTTCTACTCGGAAGAAATTACCTAAGCCAAATTTACAGGCAAACTCTGTCCATCCCCAATGCTAACCAGGTGATTTTCTTATTTTAAGAAGTAGTTTTTGCAGCCTTACTGCCCACCCTGATTTGGAGTAATATCTGAGAGGCAGTACACAGTGATTTAGAACAGCTATCTGAAAACCTGAGCTTTAATGAATCTTGAATTTATCAGTCAGCCTGGCAGCCTGGGCTGGTTACATTTTCTTTACAACTTCATTCTTTCAACTAAAAAATAAACCATTTATTATTCCCAAGGCTATTAAGAATGTTAATAAGTGGGAAAAAAAAAAGGAGAAAAACCCAATAAATCAAAACAAAATATTAAAGATCTTCTTCTCTGGAAAATATAGATGCAATCCTAAACCCACTGATGTTAGTGACATAACCCAGTATTAAGCATGAGAACTAGTTATTCAGTTGTGGAAATAAACTATTAATTATGTCAAGTAGCTACATGTTTTGCTAGCAATGAGGACATTTTAACTAGCAACATTTCAGTACCAGCAAGAAGAGTAAGATTGAACTACCTAATTAATTTTAATTTCTTCTGCATTGTTAACATAGTGCTAGCTTTAACATGTTTATATGACTATGTCAGCCCTAACCACCTGCATCCCTAACTCCCATCCTTTCCATAGAAGACCAGCTGTGTCCCTCTCTTAGCAGATAAAAATACAAAATTCCATGCAATAGTCACAGTGTTCAGAATGAGAAAAATTCTTTTAAAGAGGAAAATATAATTTGGAAAGAGGCAAGGAGACCAGAGAAAAGGACAGATTCCTAATGCTGACTTCAGGAAGCAAGGTGTTACATAGCTGGCACATGCACAACACACAAGCACATGCAGTCTTCACTATCATGTACAGTATTCTTAATCCATCAACCAACCAAAACATCTGAGAAAGGCAGAAGTTTTCATAATATTTTCTGGAATGTCCTAGAAGAAAAACAGCAGTTTTATTAAGAACAATATAAAATAAAGTGCTCTCTTCACAAGCACAGTGAAGGTAAAGATCAGCCTTAACAATCTAACCTGTCACCCAGCACGCACGAGCTGGAAGACAAATCCAACACAATTCCACACCAGCCACAAAATGCTTTGTCTTTGAAGAGAGATGATTACTGCAATGAAAGATGATATGTATGATAAAGGACAGTAAGTCATTAGTTCCATAGTGACGAAGCAATTTCTTTGAAGAACAAGGGGTTTTCTAATGTTTCTTTCTCCTATAATTTAAAGGGAATTCATAACTAACAGTTGTTTTTATAGAATGAATATATAGCAAAGGCATCAATTAAGTTCTTTCTACAAGGCTTCAACCAAAGATCAAGTGTCAGCAATCCTTGGTACATTCACTGGTATTATGACCTTAAAGATGCAGCTATATGATGCACAGTAAAAATAAAACCTGCTTCAAAAAAAGCAAGGACATCAACATACTGAAAAGAATAGAAACTTCAGGAAAACTCTTTCTAGCCCTGATGCCAGATAAATCCTACACAAGTAATCTCTCTATAGAACCTGAAAAAGTAGAGCAAAATTTCTCAAAAAGTTGTTTCCTTGACAACATTGACAAACCATGAAGGGTAAGGAATCAAAGTCATAAGATGCCTTGTGGCTTTGTTAGCAGATTTTTTTTAATATATAGCAGTATGTGAGATGCAGCTATAAACCCAGATTTCTGGAAAAGAAGCAAAGTTGAATTGGTTTTATTTATATTTTCAAACAGCAAAAATATTCAGAATTTCTCAACTGTTACAAAAAAATTGGGATACTCTCGTAATATATTACAGTCACTTAAGAACTGAAAACTACTCTAGCTCTTTTTTTTGCCCAAGTACCAAAATCTTGACTTTTTCACCAGCAATTTTCCTGACACACCCAGAATGGGGATAACAACATCATACACCTCTCCCATCTCAGCTGACATTCTGCCATTAGACTGCACAGCAGCTGCCCACACAGATCCTGTGCAATTGGAGAGCTTACCTTACACATTACCAGTTCAGCTTCACCAGAAGCACTGCTCCACTGACATCTCTAGCCCTGACTCTCTTCCCTAGCAGACTGGCTGTGCTGGGAGAAGCTCAAGGTTGCTTTATCCTCTGCTGCTTCAGAGACACAGTAAACTGGAAGAGCTCCCAGTAGAAAGAAGTGCAGAGCCCACCCATTGGGGACAGATGGGTTGCTACGAAAAAAGTCAGAAAAACACTTTCAATTCCTCATACTTCTGCAAATATTGATACAAGTAACCAAAACTCTTTTTAGGTAATATGAGAGAGCAGAATCCTTTCTTCCATATCACTGTTAAGGACATTTAGAAGTCATTCTCCATGCTTTTGGATTTCCACAGAAAAAAAGGTTTATGAAATAATACTGTCACAACAACCCTGTTATCCTGTGCCTCTCACCTGTGGCCACTTTGCACCTGTTGATCAGTGTCAACCAAATTTCACAGAAGACCTCAGTATTTTTCCCTCAAGGCTTAATCGTGCTAAGCAGCTGAATAAAAGTGAAAGACACTGCAGAAGCTCCAGAGAAAGAAATTGAAGAGGATTTGTAGTCAGACTCAAAATACAGGCAAGCTTCAGTAACTTCCGGCTCTTGGAAGAACTTTTATTTTCAAAATTTTTCTTAAATAACTCCCGATTTATTTTTGCGGGGGCAAGGGGGAACACAGGCATACTAGCTACACTGAAATATCCATCCGACTCTTCTCCCCACAGCCACATTTTCTAACACAGCCATAACACAGGCAAAAATGCTTCACAAGAACACTTGGGGTATCACTCTTGCATTCTTTAAGGAAATCCTAGTGGAAAAAAAAACCTCATGACATCACAAAGCTAAAAACCTCACCCAGAAGCTGAGAGGTTCATTTTTGCCCTCTCCCTTTTCCTCAAATGTCAGTCTTCATATAAGTGTTAAGATAAATTCTAATCCAAAGCAGTTCTGAATTTAGTTCTTGTTAGTGCAGAAGGAAAGAAACAATGGCTTATCAAGTCCTACAGAGATGAGGATGGTGCTATTTATACTCAAAGAAACATACTCCTTTGAAAAAATCCTTTGAGGCTTAAGACTGTGTCAAACACTCAGAACATAATAAAAACGATACAAGTCATCTCCAGCTGTGGATTCTGAAAAAGTGAACAAAGGCTTTACAAGGATTTCTGTTCCCTTGACAACAGCATCACTGGAAACAAGAAAATAATTAAAAATATATATCTCTCTAACAGCGATCTCTAAACACTACCAAGGTACTAAAATACCAAATGTGAAACAACTCTTACCAACACAAACCTTTGGGATGAAGAGACCAAAATTCACCACTTTCATGAACTGTTCTTTGCTGATATGTGTCACCAGCTTTTGCAGAACAATTGTGAGAGCTACCTATTACATCCTGACCTGGATTATCATCTACCCATGGCACAGCCAGAAGCTTTCACTGATGGCCAAATACATTCCTTCCTGCATGATGTTCCTTTTCTTAGAAAAATAAGCATTATGGAAAATACTTCTCATTGACGTGTAGGAAATAATTTTGTTAGAAGAAGATCAAGGTACACAAAAAAGGCTGGTGTTATTATGCATGTACCTATCACATAAGTGTACTTCCATCTTAATAATCAGCAATCTTAAAGTCACTGGAAAAAATAGGCACAGTTCTAAACAGACAAGGGAAGAAGGCCAGAACCTTCATAAAGAAAAGTCTACTTCAGAACAGGCTATTTAGTAGCCTATTCAACAAGAAAACTATGGGGTTTTCACCACATCTAGGTAAGCAGCACACAATATTCAGAATATGAGCATTTCCTTGCCACCTCCAAGATAATGGCCAGAACTACCTGGTATTTTTAACATACATTGTTTAAAATATATCAACAGAGCTCTTCAAAACATTTCAAATAAAGAATATATGTATCAAATAGGATGACTTCCCAATTTGTTATCTTATCATCACCTACAGTTCGAGGAATGTTGCCACAATTAGATTTTAAAAATCAATCAAAGAGTGGCCCCACTTGAGGTATTAGCAGCATGATAGCTAATTCTGCTTAGTGAACAGTTTGAATCCAGCCTAGCTCTGACAGGGCTACGGCCATCTGACAGCTATGCCTGAGTGTACAGGAAATATGCTGGCAGCTCCAATTTATTCCTTAATAGACAGACATGCCTGTGACAGAACAACAAGAAACTGCCTATCCAAATGAATTGTGTACAGAATGGTTGCAAACGGAAATATTAGATTTTCTTACTCTGAGGCAGGATAGTGGCCAATATCTAGGAAATTGGTGTTGCCACTATCTGTGCCACACACATTTGATAGATTGAGGCTATCATCTTCTATCATTCAGTCTAATACAGCAGTATCAAGAATAACAAAATTACTGGACTATACTACTGTGCTATCTTTCTCCTAACAGATACAAAACCACAAAATAATAAAATACTTCGAAAGTATGATTGAAAACTGTATTTCTTGTGGCATTTGACACACTCCAGGAACCAAAATCTGTACATGAAATTTAATGAGTAACATACCACTCTAGATCTAATGATCACAAAAGAGTCTCAGAAGACTGGAGAAGTATCTGGAAGAAATCTCTTGAGGTAGCAAGTTACAAAGATGAACTACTTAGGAATTCAGAAATCCCAACCTGAAAATAAGCACAGACCAGAAGAGGACTTAAAGGCACCACAAACCTTTGACTTCTTATTCTTTACACACCTACTTAGAGACTGACTCCTGGGCTAGACAGAGCCCTGGTCTGAACCAGTATGGTTGTTACGTTCTTAATCATGGGAGGTCAGCAATGCCCTTGTTCAAGAGGCTGACATTATTAAACTCATTTTTAAAACTTTTACTTGTATAGATAGAGCTGTGACCGAAACAACCATTCAAGTAGGCCAATAGGGGACAACAAATATAAGAAAAACTTGCAACAATGTATTTGAACAAAAAGGGCTATTAATATACATCTTGCATTCTCAAGAATTGCAGAATTCTTTCCTTGATCTTGTTTAACAATGGAGAGTGAAAGTGCTGAAAATTAAGAAATCCTCTGCAACAAACAAAACACCTGCTGTGATGTTCTAAATAAAATATGAGGAACACACAATTAACAGCTAACAGATGATTATATAAATGCATAGGATGCTGAAGTTATGAACAATTGTTAAAAAGCTAAGTCCAGCACCAGTAAGTAGTGAAGATGTTAACATCTGTGTGGCTCGGTGTAGTGACAAGATCTTCCAAATAAAAGCCACTGACAATGTGAATACAGCATTGTGGTTTCTGCAATTGATAAATGTCTTTCAAGACACAACTTTTTAATGTTCTCTGCTACCAAAGGCAAAAAGCTGTATTGAACAGTAATCTGGGATTCTGGATTCTGTATTTTGTATTTGGGGTTCTAAATCAGAAATACCTAAACAAGGCCTGATGTTCAGAAAGCATTGAATAGCCACACTATGGGAACCAGGCACCTTTAACAGCAGTGATAACTCCCAAAATTTATGCAAAAAAAACAGTAGATGAGATATTAAAATCATGAACATTTTGGTTTTTAAGTAGGAAAATCCAAAAATGGCAGTAGCTGCCTAAAATTCATTTACAGCAGCTATTCAAACAGAAAGTAGAGAAGTGTTATTCAAAGAAAACAAATTTAATCAGTTCAGACAACGTTTCACAGTCCTTAAAATACATAACTAAGCTACAAACATAAGCCACTCACAATATCTTCAGTGTAACCATGAAGAGGAGCACTGTAACAGTAAGAGCTTCCCATTCCCTACAAATTTAAAATTTAGGATTAAATGTTCTTCTATTAATGCTCCAGATTTGAAGAACTGTGAGTAATTTGCAAGGCCTATCACTTCCTACATGGAGTTCTATCTTATTTTCAGGTCTCTCAGAAAACTCAGGGGGTTTCTTATACATTTAGCAACACATGCATAAACTTGTAACTCTGGTCTTTCAACACACAACATAGAGGCAAATATTAAAGTATTTGAGTCTTCAGAAGCAGTTTAGTTCCCACCCCTTTCTAACATGCTGAGGTGCTCCATCTACTGGTAGGAGCGTTACTCTGAAGAATTCTGCCCCTGAGCTGATAACTGGTACTTTTTTCGACTTTACCACTTGATAACTGTTTGACATGTTTTAAATGCAGCAATACAAAAGAAATCAGATCAAATACTTTTAAAGAAAATCAAAAAATGCTTTAACACAGTTCATTCATTCCTAACTATGCAAGATATTTTTACTAAATGCTTCCAATGATCTTCCAGTTCTAGGCTATTCTTCTGTCAATAGAAACTGAAAACATCAAGTCATTTATTGTAAATACTTTAGCACGACTAACACTGACTCATGAAGTGTCAAAGTGCACTTTTCAACCTGAGAGAACATAAATGGAAGACTGTTCTTTTGTCCTGATCTAAACAGGATACATACACATACTTAAAAAGTAAAAAACCCACATAATCAGTACCATATACACATTTTAGACATGTATCTGTGTGATATGAATGATGTGTGATATCTGTGTCGCTGTAATTTAGATGGGAGTAAAAAAATTATGATCACTAATGTAAGTAAACCAAGTGTTTCTTCCTTCTCTATGGCAAGTTAAAAAAAAAAAAGAAAAAAAAAGAAAATCCTTTCCCACAAAGGAAAATTCTTAGCTTGTGATGAAAGAGGAAATTATTAAGCACATAAGAACGGACAAAATACACCAAAGTGGCTAAATACTACACAAATTGAGTACAACCATAGAACTCTAGTTCAAGCACCACTTAAACTACCACAGTCATCTCAACTTAGAACCCTCAGTTGGACTCTTCAAAAGATAAATGTCTTAATGCATAGGCTGAGTGTAAGGACTGAATCCAAGACATTTACTTTCAAAAACAGTCACAGTTATTCCTGTGACTGAATGAAAGAACAGAGTTTTGAGGCTCTAAATTACCTCTTCTTTTCTGATCATACAGAGATTTTAGGCTTTTAACTGTGCTTTGTGTTTTACCCAAATCGTCTGCTGAAAGTAAATCATGCAAACATCCTGAGTGTCTGCACATTCCCACTCGAGGGAAAGAGGACACACATCCACTGCCTGGATTTAAATGAGCAACTCCAAACAGGTGTTTTTTGGGGGGAAAAAAAAAAAAAATATATATATATATATACAATCTGTGTGAAGTTAAAAGGATGAGGAAAAAGTTGACCTGAATTTTCAATCAGCTCTTCTATGCTTATACTGGAAAATGGACAAATTCAGGCAACAGTAGATATCCAAAATCAATTCCCAGAAGGCAAGGCAGTGCAGTCACAGTCACCAGGGATTTCTGTGCTCGTGATCCCAGAAAGGGAGGGAATTTGGGAGCCTAACACCAAGTGAATCCTCGGTGTCACCGCGCCCTCTGCTGCCCAGGACGGCCGGCGTGTAACGGCGCGGCAGTGACGAGGTTCCCTTAGAAATCGCAGGAAGGGGCATCCATAGCCTGCTGCCTCTCTACGAGCTGCCTTCCAGAAGATAAACTGTGGTTTCAGATACTTCCTAAGAGTTACGTTATTCCTTTATTAATTTTTTTAGACCTGCGTGCTCTGAAGTGTTGCCAACACTAATATACTTCATTTATATTGAATTTCCAACATTTGGGGGACCTAAACCAGTCAGATTTCTTCAAAAACTGGCTTTACCGTTAATGACTGCTTCCAAGCAGGCATGGCAACACCTATTCAGAAACATAATTATTCTTTATGCCCAGAAGACAAACCAGATTGGCCATTATTTCAACTTTTTAATAATTTTATATTGCAGTAACAACTTAGATTTTAGATTTTTATACCAAATTCAACACGTCCATAACTTCACTTGTCAGTAAAATGAGGCTCTGGAATAGTCAGCGAACATTAAGCAGATGATGCGACAATTTAAGACAAAAGGTCAAACTCAGACATCAGTATTGTACAATCTAAATTTACATTGCTGCTTAACAAAAACATCCATCAGCACTTTTTGCATATCTTAGCCTTTTCCTTCTAAGTCTGTTCTTCAAGCAACAGCCAAGATATAACAAATATACCAAAGATGACTTGCAAGGAGAAACAAAGGTACTTTTTTTCCTCCACTGAATGTTTAAGACAAAGAGGTTTAAAAATCCTAGGAAAGAAGATGGAGGAACTATGTTGGTATGCTGGTACAAGGGATGTTCTTCTTGTCTCTATTCAGGAAGATTTACTGAAGTCCTAAATTTTAGAAGCAAGAAAATAATTGTGCCTGCCATGGTAAATATGTGTTAGATGTAATAAAGCATGTCTTCTGTGCACTCTTATCAAAGATATGTTCCTGTACAAGGCCACTTCAGAAGACTATTATTTGAATCCAGAAGCACAATCAGCCCTATATCTGGCAAAGCATATACATAAAATACTTCTATTACCCATTTTAAAAACAAAAGCCTCATTGGACTGACTAAATTACCAAAGAACTGAAGACAAATTCAGTAAAGCTAGGAGGCAAATTCACTCTGGGTATTGAGCAACTAGCCCTTGAAACGAATTAAACTGGGAAGACCCCCTAGATCATGACAAGACACCATTCTGAGATGCAAAACCCATCTGACCTGACCCACATCCTCCAGCAGATGTCACACAGGCCTGTCAGAAAGGTAAAGTTCTTCAAAACATTATTCCAGTGTTGGCAGTTAGTTGTTTAATGACTCAGGACAGAATCTATATGCATACCACAGTGCTCATGATACAAATCATGAGAAATGACCTACCAGAAATCTAACTTTTTAAGGTCTGAAACACTGACATGACTTTAAAAAACAAACAAACAAACAAACAAAAAACAAATAAAAAATCAACAACCAAAAAACCACCAAATTCCAAGCTAATGGAACTAACTGTGGATATAGTGAAGGATTAGGCTGCAAGTTCATAATAATCTTATACAGCAACTCCTCAAATTCTAAGTACATTGGAACTGTTAAATACACACAAGTAAGGATGTTATTTCCAGAAGAGCATTGTTTAATACAATATTTTTAATTCTGATGATCGAGCCACAAAGCATCTTGCTTTACATTACCTTGACTGTTTTGTCCATAGAAGCTGAGAGAAGCATGTGACTTTGTTCCCGTACAGGACACCACTGGATTTCATTAACAGGGCCACTGTGTTTAGACATGTGAAATATTAAGCTTTTGGGAACTTCAGTTACTTTATATTTAGATCCCAAATATGGCTTAATCAATTCAGAGATCTTTCTCAAAGTCTGCTCTCCTGATACACTTAACTTAACATCACAGTCTGAGCTACCTCTCTGGTCAGATTCTTCTTTTTCAGGCTTACTGGAATTTTCTTGACGCAATCGTTTAGGGATATATGGTCTAATTCCTTCTATGGTCGTAGTGCTGTCTTTATGTGTTCTCTTCTGGGAAACACCACTTCCAGAATTTGTTGAAGAGCTTGAAGCCTGTTCATAGTTTTTGTAAGCCACAGATAATGCAGCATGGCCAGAGTACACCCTCCGACCATAGGGAGGTGCCAAGTCAGTGTTGTTATTCTGTGCATAATGCTCAGGGGGATGTTCACCAACCGTGCTCCTGCCAGATCTGCCAGTACTCTGCATTTCATATGCAGATTTTGTACTACCAGGTGCAAAGCGCTGAACACAACTCACAGAAGAACTCAGCTGGTTTGTTTGTCTGCCAGAAGCATCGGGGGCTTCAGTCTTTCCAGTTTCTGTCTCAGAGTCTGAATCTTCATAAGCAACCAAACTCATTATGGCTAGACACAGCGGACTCCAGAGATCTCAGTGCTGCAGTCCTCCAAAATTATGATCTAAAATAAAAAATTGATTATTCAGAGCACAATTAATTAGAGAGCCTACAATTTGAGTAACTTAGGGATATAATTATGCCTTTCTTAACCAAAAAAAAGTCAGAACTTTTATTTCTGTTTATTAATGGAATTTATTCCTCTATTATAACATACTGTACATTCTTTTTAACAACACGAGTTGCCTCCAAGCCCTTTGCATACATTTTTAATGCATTGCAGAGGTGTATTTGCATACCACAAAACAATGACAATGAGTATGAAAAGGAAAACAACCTTGCAATATAAATACAGCAAATTACTTTGCCTTACTTCCAGCATTACTTCTACACACATAGAGAAGAAATTAATTAATTATGTAGTGGTTTTGTAAGTACATTTATAAGAATACAAATACTACAGCTCTTTTGGAGTCAGTCTAACAACATCTATTTCTTAACAGTACAGATGACTTGAAAGAAGTGTGTAGGGGTTCAACCGGCACTTAAAATGTAAACCCATTTTTGACCCCTTCAGCAGACTTACAGTATGAGGAAATTTTCCAACTACATCCACAGAGCGTGTTCCACACAGCCTTTAGTTTTACAGATCAGTTAGGCCAGAAGCTACACTGAATTCACTGTTTGCATTTACTTACAGAAAAATGGAGCATAGATGCCTCAACTGTGGAATAAGTTTTTTTCAACATGTCCAAGAGAAAGAAATCTCATGCCAAGACTGCATATGTAACAGGCAGAATAATTCACCTTCATAATAATCCCACCAAGATTTTTCCAACTATTTGTATGGAGTATGTGGAGTATAGAGTTAACTACATTCAAACAACTGATGTGTCTGCAAAGCAGTATTTCAACCTCTGCTGTTTATAGGCAAGTTCTGGTAAGATTGATTAAATGTGACACTATTACTGCTTTGTTTCCTAGCCAAGCTGTTAGCACTCATTACACTGAAGAGATTTAACCCATAACACTTTCAGACAGGCTGCTGAAATTCTTGGTTCAGGTCAGCAAAGAAACTGCCCTCAAAAGCATCTTGACAATTACAGGGAATGCAGCATGAAAGTCAGTACCTTCATAAGCATTTGCAGAATTAACACCACAACTGTAGGGATGCCACAAGTGTAGGTCCTACAAATACTTCTGCAGGAGTAGGACTCTGGAACTTGCAAAGATGATTCATTTAACTTCAGAATTAGATCTATTTGAATTAAAACAACTGTTTCACATAACCTACAGAAGTGTTACATGACTCTATACTCTGTTATCAAATTTCTAAGCACAGATCCAGAAGATAGGTACTTATTAAGATACATACACTCATCATCACAGATCCTTCCCACAATAAGTGATCAAGACACATAACTGGAACAAGGTGACCAACATTTCAGCACATAAAAGCAACAAGATCTCCCTCTAGAGGCCATTTTGTCATTATCTGAAGTTTAAGACAGATATAAGTGACAGCAAAGAAGAGCAAGGAAAAATCTTTTTTTAAATAATACAGCTTCATTTATTACAACAATATTTCAGTTAAACAGTGTCAAGAAAAAAAAAAGTAGTTTTTCGTGAAAACTTAACTAACAAATCAATTCAAAAAGAGTAAATTGAAGTTCCTAGCAGTAAACTGAAACATCAAATAAATAGGAGCTTTGAAGGGCTTCACTTCAGTAATTGTATCAAGTGGTTACTGTTTGCATTGCAGTGCTAAACACATTTCCCAGCCAAATGCATCATGTCCAAAGAACAAATACAGTAAGAAGCTGACCTCTGGCTAAAAGCTATAAACCAGGATACACAAGTAGATTGGGTTAAGACTTATAAAATTACTTCAGTTTGTTTTAACACTAAAAAAAAACCCAAGCTGAGGTTCAGAAGTGCAAGATAGTGCCTTGCAAACACAAGCTTAAAAATGTTTCCTGTGAGATACTGGAAAGAAACTGTCCCATTACATTTGGTCAGCATAAATCCATCCCACCACAGACATCAACCATAAACGTCAGTGTTTTTGTAAAAACAAAGCATCTCTCTCATCTAAAGACTTCCCAACAACTTTTATTTTTAAAGAAACACCACCCAGAGACACGTCCCTAACTAAAGAAAAATGGAGGGCCAGGGGGCAACCACAATGTATTTTATTGGAAACATCCTGTAACTAGACTGTGAGTTTATTAACGGTTTGATGCGTAACATACTGAGCCAAAAGAGAAGCTGATAGAATTTTGGGTTTCCTCGGCTTCCACGAGACTGATTTATCTGAACGCATTGAAGAGGAGCGTTCAGCTGGCGGGGCACGGTGCCCGCGGATGCCAGCAGAGGTGTGATAAGGGACAGAGCAGCGCAGGTCGCTCCCGCCGACCCCGGGGCGGTCAGACGGGAGCCACAGCCGCTCCCGGGGCGCTTCCCCGCTCCTAACGCCCCACAGCCCCGAGGGGGAAGAACAAGCTACTGGAGAGGGTTCAATGGAGGCCACAAAGACGATGAGGGGTCTGGAGCATCTCTCTTATGAGAGACTGTGGGAGACGTGCTTAGTCTGGAGAAGACTGAGGGGATCACATCAATTCATACAAATGTCTCAAAGGCGGGTGCCCAGAGGATGGTGCCAGGCTCTTTCCGGTGGTGCTCAGCGACAGGACGGGGAGCAATGGCCATAAACTAGAACACAAGAAGTTCCACCTCAACGCGAGGAAGCACTTCTTTTCATGGAGGGTGGCAGAGCACTGGGACAGGCTGCCCAGAGAAGCCGCTATGTCTCCCTGTCTGGAGACATTCAGAACCCACCCGGATGCGTCACTGTGTAACCTGCTCTGGATAACCCTGCCTGGGCAGAGGGTGGGCCTGGATAACCTCCACAGCGCCCTCCCAGCCCTAACGATTCTGCAAACACCCGACTCTCTCCAGTCCCCCCCGGAGCACCGCCACGCGAGGAAGGGCCTCGGCAACTGAGGCCGGCTCCTTCCCCTCTCCCGCAGAGCCGTTGGCTCTCCCCAGAGCCCCGGGCGCCGAGACCACCCGTAGTGCCGGGACAGCGGCACTCGGCACCGCTCCGGTTCCCGTTCCCGTTCCCATCCCCGCGGTACCTGCGCTCCCGGCAGCGCACCCGGAACTCACCTGCCGGCGGCTGCCGCGCCGCGTCTGAAAACGCGTCGGGTGAAAACAAGGCACCGCACTCAAACAGTTCCGCATATCGTAGCCCACGCGCTGGGGCCGTGCGTTGGGAGGGCAGGAGTCAGACCGCGGCCCCTTGAGCGGGAAGAAGCTTCTCTTCCGCCGCTGCCAGCGGAATGGAGAGCGCTCCCTTGGGCTGGTGACTGGAGCAGGAGGGAGTGTGAGGCAATGGTTCCGGGGGCTTGTGTTTCCCAGCCGGGAGCGGCAGCGGCCGTGCCGGCTGGGGTGATGCAATGGTGGTGACAGAGGAGCGGCGGGTGAGGAGCGGCGGCACGGGCCGGGACGGGCACGGGCATGGGCATGGGTACGGGGATGGGCACTCGCAGAGAGACCCCGGCGGGCGGAGAGGGGCTGGTTGAGTGGTCACTGCCGCCCCTGTGACCAGTGCGAGGCGCCCGGTGTGGTGGGTCTCTGCCGGGCACGTTTTCTCTTTCCTCTTGAGATGCGTCGATGCGTTTGAGGGCTTTTTCTCTTTTCCCTGCGGGGCTGCCTCGCCGAAGAGTTAGGTGAAAATGCCCTTTTCCATGGGAAGGGCAGAGCTGGGTGTCCAGGTCACTGGAAAAGGCATCCCGCCGCAAGAAGGGCAGAGCTGGCGAGTGGCTTTGCTCTGCCCGGGCAGGGCGTGGCAGGGAATGCTGCAGGACGCCAGGGTTGGGGCACATTGGCCTGTTGGGTGATTTTTGTGCACAGCCGTTCCTGCACGGGAGCTTTGCTCTTATACAGCTGCATTATAGCAAAGATTGTTGTCGGGCTTTCTTCTAGTGACTCCTCAGTCTTTGAATGGTCATGTTATCTGTCATCTTGGGGAGTCGTCTTGCACTCTTCCATTGTAATTTCTTGTGTAAATTGATGCTTGCCATGACTGGGAAGGTAAGTCTGCTATAAAGTGCAGGCTGTATTGGAGTGCCTCTCAAGGCCTATTTCATATGACATCTGTGTGGAAGCTACCTACTTTAATTTTACTCTTTTTTTTTTGTTTGTTTTGATTTTTTTTTACAGGAGGAAAAACAGTTTTCAGGAATGTAAGTGCTTTTAGACTTAGTCTCACACTTTTTTATTTGCTCATGAAAACTTGGTCTGCACTGTTGTATTACTGTTGTCTCTGGAAGTCATAATGTACTTTCATGCAATGTTTGTCTTCTTAACTTAATGTGAAACCTTGTATTTTAATTCTTGTGTCTCTAACTTACCAAGTCAGACTGCAGACAGTGAAAATGATCATAGATCTGTGATGGTCAGCCAGCTGGAAAGAGAGGAAGATGCAGTAGTTTTCTCATATCTTTGCCAAGGATTATTTTTGAGCTTTGTCTTATGGCAATTTAATATTTTGAAATGGACACAGGTGCAGTACCCATTATGTTACCTGCATTTCATAGGTAGAAAAAGCACACATCTTGGCTTTCAGGTTCACACTGGGTCATTCTAGACTCTGGTCCTAAATATCCTAATAGTTCATTCTCCAATTCCCACACATCATTTTTTTCCTTCAGATCCGTTTGCCTATGGTAATGTAATCTGTCTCGGACTGTTAATTTTTATAATAAAATAAGAAATCAAGAGAAAAAATCCTGATAAATAGTAGAATATCCAGACATTTCTTTTTAATGGTTCACAGTTGCGTTAATGAATTTCAAAAGGTTCCTTTGTTCCGCATTGCTTAGTTCCTGGCTTGAATTCCACTAGCAAACAGGGGCAGTACTGAGGCAAATGGAGATAACCTTTAGGTAGCAGAACATATGTTTTGCATTTTATAGTTACAATATCCTCATGTCTTGTTGCACCACCTAGATTACTTTTGCTACTTCTTAATGAAGATGCACCTTCATTTGAGATTCTCTTTTCAGCTTAAATCCATAATTTTCCAAACATTTTAAGGAGTCTTTAGTGGTTTGCTGCTTTCCAGTATATGTGCCAAGCGTAAGGTGTCATTTCAGCCTTTCTGAATGGAAGCAATCCATCAGTAAGATGGTACTGTAAGAAATTAAGTTAAAACAACAAGTCACAATTTGTTCTGCGCCAAAGAAAATTCTTATTTATGTCTTCGTTATTTTGTAAAATTGGAAGCCAGTAAATATAAATGTCATGTTCCTACAGAAAGGGTGTGTGTTAATCTTCATAAACATTTTCTAATATGCATTTATCCTATGCTTTCTTTAACACTTAAAACACTTCTCTGCCCATGAAGAAGGCAATATCCAAATTAAAAAAATGTAGTTAAATTGTAGGAATGTATCAAAAAATTGTTTGATCTGCTTCAAAATACTTTTTTTTTAATCGCACTGTCGAACTGCAAAAAGTCAAGTTTAAAGGGATAAAATTAGGATAAAAACTTAAGTATTATTATGTGGTCTAAGTATGGTAATCCAAGAGTTACTAGAGTAAACAAATTACATTAACAAGTGGATGTATTATCCACTTCTCAGTTTTCTCAGGGTAATCAACTGAAGCTGGAATATGGGAATATTGCAGCTGACTGATGAACAAAGCCTTGCTGATAGGTATGTTTTGGTAACCACCCGGTTACCAGATCGACTTTCAATGTTTGCTAGGCAGGTGAAGGCTTTTTACAGTAGCAGTAGTTTAAATAAACACTATGTAAATATAACCAAGGTTATGATTAGACTGATTGTTTTGTAGAAGGAAGGCTTTGAAATATTGCTGAACAGCTAATGCAACTATCATATGCTTCTGGAGGTTTTGTTTCGTTTGGATTTTTTGTTTGTTTTAATTCTGGGAAAAGGGAGCCAAAGGAACCTGTATCTTTACTAACACTCAATCAGTCTGTGCTCCATGCACAGCAGTGGATCAGTAATTTGCTAGGGGGTCTCTCCAGAGAGATGCGACCTTTGCATGTCAGTATTTTTTTTTACATGGGCACAGAGTTTCCCACTTGGTGGACATGGGCACGGCATGACAGAGCATGCTTAGGCAGACTGCTGTGTTCCTAGTCTCAGCCATCTCCTCATCTTAAACCATCTCCTGTTATTTTTCCTGCATAGTTCTCAGAAACACAGGCAAATTCACAGCCTACTACTGACCCAAGGATTGTTTGGAAAGCAGCATTTCTCACCAATCATCAATGTGTTTTGTAACCTCTGGAGGAAAGCCATAAAGAAGATGACTAAGCTTTGCTCTTGTGTATATTTCTGTGGGCTGAAGTACTGTATTACATATACTAAGATAAAATTCCATATCATAGTTATGAAAGTCTCATCATCCAGAATTTGACAGGTTATCCATGGAGGAACATTAACTAATCAGGAATCAGATAGCCTCTACCAGTTGTTCTGAGATGCTCTGAATTGTATGTACATGTATTTAATTATTTCTCTTTTGCCAGGAGTTGGACTTTGAAAAACTGTTCTAGTGTTAAATACATAGACAGACAGCACGAACAGTGATGTCAAAATTTACCTGGTACTCTTGTCAGTCTCTATCCATTTTTGTGTGAAACTGAAGTTCACTGTGTAATGCCTCCACGTATATCAATTTGATATGAATAGAATGTGATAGGGATCAGGATAGTTTTTATTTTCTTATTCTGTTCACCTAATCTTGAAGACTTACACTGAACAGTAAAACATACTACTGTTTGCCCTACAGTTCCCTTTGTTGCTGCTGTTTTGAATCTCCAAGCCAAAGAGTTGGAAGAGGATAAATTCAGTTGACCTGTACCTAAACAGATCTTTGTGCAGTCTGGCAAAATGGCCGACAGCCCGAACTGTGATTTGAGGTCTCTGAGTCCACTTCAGCTTTTTGAAAGAGTGACTGAACAAGGAGAGAAAGTCAGAGCACTGAAAGCAGGAAAAGCACCAAAGGTATTTGCATTTCATATTTTGAACACATACTTTTTCAGTTTAGGTATGTCTGTGAGTGCTGAAGAATTTTATTAGGATCTGTTTTGCATTGTGATGAGAAAAGCTCTTGTTAAAAACTGTTTGTGTCCATTTTATGAACTGTGGCATACCTGGAGTAAGGTAGTCACCAGCAAGACCAAAGTTTTTACTCTTGAAAAAGAGTAAAACAAAACATAGTCCTAGACTTAGAAGCCTGCTTCATCCAGTTGGCATACCATGTGACAGGATCCAAGGCATTTATTTCTCAAGTAAATTTATGTCACTTGCATTCTTCCCTGATTTTAGATGGCTCCTGAAATTCTTTTTCTCCGGGTGTTATTGTAGACATTGTCAAATATGTCTTCCTGTAACTGTACTGGGAGTCCCTTCTTAATCTCCCTTAAATAATTCAGTAATTTGCTATTTATTTCAGGTTCCCTATTGTGTCATCACTATTTTGGCAAGGAGAGCTCAGTTTTAATATGGGCTCTCGTAACGTATTGCCTGTGGGAGTAAGCCTTGAAAACTGGGAGTCAAATAAAGTGTTGTTCTATTTATTGCTTGCATGAGATTTTACAATAGCTTTATATTAGAGAGGTCATAACCATAACTTCTTGTTCTAGTTTGTCTTCAAGTCTGTCAGTGAATTGTAATGAATAAATTAAGTTGAGCCACTAGAAGCATTGTAAAGTAAATTAGATAATAATTCATATTGTGTTTATATACCTTAGAAATTTATGGTGAAAATGCTAAGCTTGTTATACTTCTGAAAAGCAAGCAAGCATTTTTTCCTAGGCAGAAATTGAAAAGCAAGACAGAGGTGCTTTAAATGTCTTGGCAATGGTGATGATTTATATTCTAATGATTAAGTATTTGCTTTTCTTCTACATTTGACAATGATGCCAAAAACATTTAAATAGGACAGAGTTTAGAGTTTATTATTGATGCAATTCAGATCAAAGTATAGATGTGGGATTTTGAAAGGTTGGGACATTAATGTAATTGTCTTTTAAGTATGTTGAGGCAAACAGTTGTTTGGGTTTTTTCCTTTATTCAGGATGAAATTGATGCAGCAGTGAGGATGCTTTTATCATTAAAACTGTCATATAAAACAACAACAGGACAAGATTATCAGGCAGGCTTGCCTCCAAAAGATCTTGTGTTGATAAACAATGGTGCAACTAAAGAAGAGGATGAGGATTTAGTGGATCCCTGGAATGTGCAGACATCAAATGCTAAAGGCGTGGATTATGACAAGCTCATAGGTATAACTCTTCCTTCACTGCTACTAAGGAATTTATGTAAAGTGATCCTAATGACCACAGAAACAGCAAGGCATCATAACAAATCCAGATCAAAACATCATAGGTAACATTTAATTTATGTCTAATCTTGGCATTTCCATGTCTAAAGAATTTGCTGTAAGAGATAAAAATGTCCCAGGTGGAGATTTCCTATGAAAGACTTATTTGGCAAAGAACTTTTTAAGTTCAAAATCCAAGTTTGAATGTGGTTTGTTTTTTGGTGTAAGGACTGTTATTAGAAATTACACTGATGAAGACACTGTGACTGAGTATCTGCATCTTCAGTGGCTGGAATGCAGAAGAGCATTTTGACCAGACTGAAGGATTCTTCCTACCCACTTCTCACATCTCTTATAGATTAGAGAGGGCAGGAATGATCCATAACTAATGCAGAAATCTATTAAGTCCAATGACTTCTTCAGAAGGCACACTTACAGGCAGCCAAGTGCTGGCTGGAATGAAGGAGTTGCAGCTCATTCAAAAACATGCAGTGTAATGGAAGATGTTTCAAATGGGGTTGTTACAAAACTTGCAAAGTTTTGTAGTTTAAGAAACAGAGGTGTAGGTAATTTCCTTATTGGGTTTATAGTTTGTTCTTTTAATAACTTGTTTGAGTCTAGCATAGAAACAAGTGAGAGAACTGTTCATTAATTTCTCTATTTTTCCTTTTTTTGTTATTGTCAATCTTCAGTTCATGTTTAGTACCTCAATTGTACATTGCTGAGGTCTGCTTAGTAGTTTTTTTTCACAATAGGGCATACACCCTTATGTGGCAGTAAGCATATTTGCTTTTGGGACAGTTGCTTGTGTCAGCTTTATTTTAACTCTTTGTGATGTTACTGAGAGATGGTGTCAAATGTATACACACATTGGCTGTGTCTGCAGAAAGTAACAGGAGAAAGAAAAAGTTGGAAAGGGAGAAGTGTGCAAAGAAAAATATAGGTCAGTGTGAGAGAAGGGAAAAAATATATTTATTAGAATCTGGAAGTGGACAAGATCTGTCATAATCTTGTTACTTGCACAGTAGTTACAGAGAAGTGATTTGGGTTTTTTTTTCTTGGAGGGAGGGTTTCTGAGCATTTTAGTAAAGGAAGAATTGCACAATTTTGTTGGCAGTCTCAGGATCTTCCTAAAAACGACTTACTATAAATCAGTTCATGCCCTTTTCTTCCAGTAACTGTGTATGTAAGACCTTTCATCTTCCATAGAGTGTGGGTTAGCCTAAAGGGTTTTTATTTCTTTACACTACTCTCAGATTGGTGAATTTGATAAATGAGTCATTCTGCTTGTTCTAAGTGCTGTGTTGGAAATCTTTCAAAGAATGAAAAGCCTAGCCACTTCAGGATGTGAAGCAATTGCTGGTTGTTATTGATAAGCCTCCTTTTTTCCTTCGCTTTTTAAAAATAACAATAACAGGTATTGTCCAAGAACTTGTTACATTGGATAGCTCCTACCCTAAGGGAATTTTTTGTGCCACCTATAATCTGTTACTAGTGGTACCTGAGAAAGTTGCCACTGTGCTTATGTTTAATCAGACATAGAAGAAATGAAATCAGTGTTTGAATTGAAAGAGGTCTTCTCAAGTGGTTGTCCTGGATGTGCACTTAAGTGTATGGTAGCACAACAGAACAGCCTGAAGATATTCTGAGAAGGGTTCTGTCAGCTAAGTGCTAGATATGAACATCCCTAGAAATTTGTTTGTTTGAGCATGAGCAAAGAGCAGGGAATGAGTGAGAAAGAGTTTTTTATGCTAACCGTGTTGATAATTCAATAAGCTGAAAATTGCAAGTGATACCAAATGGTTGAAGTTGGTGGGCAGTTTTGCAGATGATCCAGTCAGCCCCTCTCCCCAAAGCAGAGTCAATTAGAGCAGGTTGTTCAGGACCTTGTCTGGTAGGATTTTTTAATCTCCAAGGATGGAGATCCCATGACCTCGCTGGGCAACACGTTCCAGTATTTGACCATGTGCACAGTATGAAGGGGTTTGGTATGTTTAAATAGAATTTCCTCTTTCTTCTAAGTTGTACCATTTGCCACTTGTCCTTTCACTGGGCTTCACTGAGGAAAGTCAGCTTCTGTCTTTTGTATTTCCTCCCCACTTCCCCTTATCACATATTTATACACGTTGATCAGATCCCTCTTGAGCCTTCTCTGCCCCTAGCTCAGCAATCCCAGCTCTCTCAAACTCTTCTTGTAAGACAGGTGCTCTGAGTCCTTCATCTTCATGGCCCTTTGCTGGATTCCCTTTATTATATCCATGTCCTTCTTATGCCAGAGCCCAGAGCCAGTGCTCCAGATGTGTCTCCTCAGTGCTTAATACAGGGAAAGGATCACCTCCCCTGACCTGGCAGCGCTGTTCCTGAGGCAGCCCACAAGGCCTTAGACCATCCAACCCACAAGGGTGCATTACAAGCTATATTCAATTCCTTGTCTGTCAGGACCTTGGGACCCTGAGGTCGCTCTGCTTTCCAGCCAGTTGGCCCCCTGCTGTACCCATGTACAGAGTTATTCCTCCCCAAATTCTGGACTTTGCATTCCCTTTTGAATTTCATGAGATTCTCATCAGCCCATTTCTGCAGCCTGCTGAGGTCCCTCTCGATAGCAGCACAGCCATCTGCTGTATCAGCCACCCCCCCAGGATTATTTCACTTGCACACTTGCTGAGACTGGGCTCTGGCTTCCACCTGGACTTTGTGCTTGCTGCTTACAACCTTTTGAGCTTGGCAGTTCAGCTAGTTTTCAGTTCTGATGCCTTGAGAGGCTGAGCTGGAACAGAGGCTAAATAAAGTTAAGAGAATAAAGTAGGTATTTAGTAAAAGGCCTTAAAAGGACAAGAGCCTGGCCAGGGCTACACCCAAGATGGACCCAAGATGGACGACTGGTCACAAGTTTTCACACTTTTATAAGGTTTGGTCCATTTATGTATTGGGGTTAATTGTCCAGTTACAGGTTCAGGTTATGAAGGCACATCCTCCTTGTTTGCTCTCTTCAATTTGCTGTTGTTTGTACTTTTTGGGCCCGAGGTGGCAAAGGTTGTCCTTGGTTCTCAAGCTGGAAAAGGATTGTTTTGTCTACCTACCCTGTGAAGAGAACTTTCTGACACTTAATATGAAGTTCAGAGTCACATGCGAAGGCAGCACGGAATCTGAAAAATACGAAAGCTAAAACTTAAGGCACCATTTCCCCTTGCTGTCCACTTGCCTAGTCCAGATTTCATCAGTTATCTCTGAGAATGAGCTGGAAGGCAGTGTCAAAAGTCTTACTAAAGCTGAGGTGAAAAGCATTCACTGTTCTCACCTCAGCTATAGTCATAGCATCATAGGACTATTAAGTTGGTCTGACAATGATTTTCCATTCATAAATCCTTGCTGACTACTACCAGTCACCTTCATGTCTGTAATGTTTGGGAATGATTGCCAGGATTATTTGCTTCAGCACATGCCCACAGATTGAGGTGAGGTGGACTGGCCTGTCCACCTCAGTTCCACAATTCTTTCTTCTAGCCCTTCTCTAAGGTAGGATTGGCATTTGCTTTCTTCCAGCCTCCAGGAGCCTCTCCCAGTTGTCATGACTGTTCAGAGATCATCAAGACTGGCCTGGTCACCAGAGTTATTGTATAATAAATATTAGGGTATATATTTCTCCATATAGTTATAACAGGGCAATGGCAAAGAGGAAAGTATACAGGGAATTTTCAGTAAATGCAAATATGCTTTTGAAAATGGCAGTTCTCAGGACTTCTGCACAGTGAGTTGAAAGCTGTATTTTGGTAAAAGCTAGAGCACCAGAGATGAAAAGCACACTAGGAATTTTTTTAAAGCTTGTTTGGGAGCAGAGACTGTGTCTCTGTCAGAAGCTGTTTAGAAAGGCAGATTCTTTGTGAGCAGAGAGCCTAAGATGTTCTGAACATTCAAGTAGGAGGAAATAGGTAGGGAAAAATGATCCATTTTTTTAACAGAAAAGGTGAACATAGGCAAAGAAAAGAGAGTTGTGCAGCCTGTGAATGTTTAATAAAGTTATTTAGGTATTTCCAGTGAAGTGCCCCAGAGAGCTTTTCTAATCACTTTCTATGACAGTACATGAATATTTCTGGGGTAGCTAGTCCCAGTTAATCTGGGGCATTTTCATAGTTTCTGTTTCTGTTAAATTAGCCTCTTACCAGTTGCTGTTGATGTGCTAAATAATTTTCATGCTCATTTGATCCCTTCTTAGCATTCATTCAGATTATTATTTGCCATTTTGTGATGCATTTTGCATTTTATTAGTGCAATGTTGAATAGTTCTAATGTTGAATAGAGCAGAATAGTAGCAAGCAATAGATTCTTACACAGATTTTTTTCAAACAAGTTTAAATCACAGAGCATTGGCCGGATTATTAGGATCCCAGAATTACTGGCAATAGGGAAAATACTGCTATTTTATTCTGTCACAACCTTTCCTAAACTACCAAGTCCTAAGTCTTACTGACTGCCATGAAGAGCATTATGCATTTCCTTTTCAAGCCTCTTGAGGGGAGCAGTGTCTGTAATCATACACATATTAAAGAGGAATGAAGTTTGTGGAAGAGTATTTGGGGTTGGTGATGTTGAGTGAAAGAGAAGGAAGATGTTGTCTGACAGCAGAAAATATAGGCACCGAAAGAGAAACATTCAGAGCCTCACAGGCATTTTTATCGTATGGCTTAGGCCAAGTTGGTGATCTGAATGTATTTCTTTAGCATGTCTTTTTTGCTTGGAATATCAATGCTTCTGCTGTAAGGAGGCTGCAATTATAGTAATTCATGGATGGAGAAATGACTGCATGTTGTGAGTGAGCTGAGCTTCCTAGCATAGAGATAGTGCTGGAGATGGCTGCTGTATCTTCAGGCAAGAATCAGGAAAATTGACCTCAACTTTTTCACTTGAAGATGTCTTTTTTAATCTAGCCTGCATTGGTATGTTCTTGGTATTCCAAAATCTAGTTGTAGCTATGGTGTGCTTATTTGAATTTTTTTTCTTAACATTTTATGATTATAGTTCGGTTTGGCAGCAGTAAAATTGACACAGATCTGATTAATCGAATAGAAAGAGCTATTGGGCAAAAACCTCACCACTTTCTACGTAGAGGAATCTTTTTTTCCCACAGGTGAGTTTTTCTTTTATTAAAATTCAAAAGGTCCTGTTGGGCAGACTTTCTGTGAGAATTACTGGGAGAAGCCTGTAACTAGCAAAACCATGTGCTTTTGTACCAACGCAAATCAACTGTGCCATTTGATATTAGCAATTACTGCAGATTTCCCCTAGCAGCACTTGAAACTCTTGATTGTGTTGGTTTCTGATCTGTCCTCAATAATCCCAGGCTGAAGAAATGTGCTCAGAGTGCAGGCTCATTTTGACTCTGTCTCTGCAGCCAGAGGCAGTGGCCTGGCAGAGAGCTCCAGGTACCACTGGTGATTTCAGCAGGGCTCCTGTGCATTTCTTTGTGGTACAGAAAAGGCTCAGGGAATGATCTTAAGCATGAGCCTGCCAGTGACCTTCACTGTTTAATTGTTAGCACACAGGGGTTTTTGGGCTGTGGCACCAGCAGGTTTCACAGAAGGGCCTGAGCATGACTGAGGGCATGACCTCCACCAGAGGTCAGCTAAGCTGCTTGGTTGAACCTGTTTGAGAAATGGTCCCTGCCTGTTTTACTAGGCCCTAGAGATTATTATCCAATGAAGTAATTTAAAAAGTTGCACAATTTCAACATTAAATTTTCACTTTAGTTTTCGTTTTTCTTTGAGGGTTTTTTCCCCCCATGGGAAGGAGACCATGCTTTTCTTAAATTAAAAAATTAGTAAACAAGAACTTTTGTATTTCTAGGACACTTAATACACTATAATTTATTTATAAATACTTTTGGTTTCAAAAACACTCAGATTTTGAATAAAGGCTTTTTACTGTGGATATTTCTTAGTAAAGAGTTGTATCTTGTTTTCTCTGTTTTTTTTCTCTAGAGATATGGACCAAGTACTTGATGCTTATGAAAATAAGAAGCCCTTTTACCTTTATACAGGCAGAGGGCCATCATCTCAGGCAATGCATGTTGGTCATCTCATCCCATTTCTGTTCACAAAGTAAGTTATTTCTACCAGTTGCATTAATCAAAGCATTTTTTTCAAAAGAAACGTTGAACATGGATTGTGAATCTGCCAAAATGATACATTGCAAGGAGTTCTGATTACATGAAGTGAATGTTAATGAACTTCATTCAGTCTTACCTTTTCACTGAAATGATCACACTCCCTGCATCACCATAAAGCCCTCTTCCTTACTCCCTTAGCACTCCTTAGAATTTCTGTTGTTCCTAAAAACCAGTTCCCTACAAGACTCAGTAACATTGCTCTGTAAGGTGGTGCCTGCAGCAGCAGGACACAGAAACATTTAGCTCAGAAAGGTAAAACCTCTTTGAATTCTGCTTCTTTTGCAACTGGTCACCTCTGTCATGTGTACAGGAAACAGTGTGAGTCTTTTTTCCAGGTAAGTTGTCATTATCAAATGTATAAAACATTTTATCTGTTCACATAAATATAACTGCATATGCATACAAAGAGAAGAGCAGATGTCTCCATGTAATTTTGTTTAAATATATAAAAACATTTTAGCTGCATGATTTACATCTTCATTTTAGCTTAATTTGGGATAAAACATGTCTGCTTCCATTAGGTGGCTGCAAGAAGTATTTGATGTTCCCTTGGTAATACAGTTAACTGATGATGAGAAATACCTTTGGAAGGACATGACAATTGAGAAGGCATATGAATATGCTAAAGAAAATGCAAAAGACATAATTGCATGTGGTTTTGACATCAATAAAACCTTTATATTTTCGGATTTAGACTATTTAGGGTAAGTATAAATTTCTTTAGAGCATTGTAGTGAAAAAAGTGTCCGTGTTTTCTCTCTAACTGGGACTACCAGCAATGTTTTAATAAGTGTGTCTAAATTTGAAAGCTTCAGGACAAGTTTTGTAACACTTGAAATAGGAACATATTATTTTTTCTTCTGTCTAACATTTTATTTATATTGTTGTCATTCTCCTGTATAACATATGAACAAGTATTTGTGTGTGTAATGTGTAAACTATGAAAAACATATTAAACCAGCTAAAGTGTAAAAATACTTAAACCACCAAGAAACTTCCAGATTGATTTGCTTAAGATGGTATCAAAATCTCTCAGATGTGTTTACACTTCATTGGCTTTAACAGAAGGCATTGCAGCAACTTGTTGTGATGAATTATTTTAATAATATGATATTGAGTGAAGTTTAAAGAAAAATGTTTGTAGTAATTATTGAGGGAAGGGAAGAATAAATTAAACTTTCAAGGCATAAAATTCCTGTTTGTAAATGACTCGCTAATTACCATCTCAATGGGCCACAAAAAGTCTGAAACTATGATGTTTAATCCTGCAGTTTTTTTGATGTTCACAGCTTTTGCAGTCAGAGTTTGTACATACACTCTCCTCCTCTTCTCACTCTATTTTTCTACATTTTTTTTCTCACAGGACAAGTGCTGGATTCTACAAAAACATTGTCAAAGTTCAGAAGCATGTTACATTTAACCAAGTGAAAGGAATCTTTGGCTTTACAGACAGCGATTGCATTGGTAGGAAATCATACTAGTTACAAGAAACAGTGCTTGCTTTCACTTTCAATTGAGCTATTTTAAGTAGTAGCTTAAAGGGATTAGTGTCTGCCACTCATGAAACAGACAGAAAAAGCAGGAGGATTATGTTCCTAGGCAGATTCTGATGTTATTGTTGTTCCTTCAGAATAGAACACACTATACAATGAAATTTCTGGCATAACACCTACCTTTTTTGACTTTAGTAGGAGCAAAGTACAAAACACAAATGTTGAAGGGTCCAAAACAGAGAACTACTTTATCTTTTATTTTCTTTTTTATTCTTTTGTTACAGTGATTGGAGCTATAGACAATCTTACCTCCTAGAAATTTCTATGCCAAATTTGTAAAGAAACTTGTCAGAAAAAGTTGCATTAATATACATAGGCATTTACATATATGAAAAAAGTTGAGTGCTGAATACCCTAATTATCAAGGTGCTGTGTAACTCAAGTCTCCCATTTACTTCACTGCAATTGCAGGTTTCTGTCACATGGACAAGAAAAAAGATTCTGTGCAAAAAATGACATTATATCCTGGATGTTTCTGAGCATTGTCATCATTCTTCATGCAGTAATTAGGCCAGTGACAGCTTTCATCCTTCACTGTAATCAAGGAACAGATTTCCACTTGTTTTAGCAGTGCTCTGATAAAAGATGGTATTGTGGTTATGACTTCATCACATGTGTGTAGAAGTCCAATACTTGCTGTCTGTCCTGATAGGATTTTGATCAGTTCCAAGTTGGCCACACTGTGATTAAGCCCTGTCTAAAAAAGAAAACTGGGCACATCTAAGATGCTTCATGAGTACAGAGTGCATATAGCAGTGATTTAAGATCTTAGGGGGAAGCTTATGTGATGACTGTAGCTATTCTCTCACAAAGTGAAAAAAAAAGCTTAGTTCTGTTTCTGGAAAGGGTAGTTAGTTCAATGATCAAGAGAGTACACAGTGATGAACTTTTGCTGAATTCAGTGTGGTCAAAGCTTGCCTTTTGTCATTAGTTTCTATGTCAGTTGAAGGTTTGTTGACATTGCAGAAGGTAAAAATGAAAAAGCTTCCTCAGATAAGGCAGCAGTGCTTGATAAAGATAGAGCTTGGTCTTCAACTAAATGTTTGGATGATTCACTTGTGCATTTTACATATTGCAAAAAATTCTATTTATCACTGCTTCTGTTGATTGCTTAACTTTTCCAAACGTGTTTTTTAGGTAAGATCAGCTTTCCTGCTATCCAAGCTGCTCCATCCTTCAGTTCATCATTTCCACAGATATTCAATGGCAAGGAGAATATTCAGTGTCTTATCCCATGTGCTATTGACCAGGTAAGAAAATTCATATTACTTAATTTGGTTTTCATGGATTTAGTTTTGTATTGTACCATTCAAGCTTCATGGTGGTGTCTCGAGGCATCTGTAAAACATTCCTGCAAGCACCTTTCTGGGGTAGAAACTGAAAGACCTAAAAGATGAAAAGATGAAGGCTTAACCCAACAATCATGTATTAATCCAGTCTTGGATCTCTGTTGATCTCAACTGCATTCACACTGAGCTGACATCTAGGAAAGCAAAGACAGTAACATCCATGCAAAAGCACACTGGCATGGGGTAGGAAGAAACGTTTGGCCATCTCCGTGGTAACTTGGACAAGATGGAATGAGTTCAACTTGCAACAGAAGAGATTTCTGTTGAACCATGGGGAAAAAAACCTCTCTCAGTAAGAATAAAGCATTGAAATAGTTTGCCAGAAAGGCTGCAGAACCTTAACAATTCAGATTTACAGAGAGAGCTGGAAGAACATCAGATACAAATAAGAGTAATAGGGTCTTCACTTTAAATAAGTAGTGTTTCTAGGAATCACATCCTGCACTGTCTGAATCTTTAGCTATTTTAGTCACAGGGATAGACACTGGAAGATGATGTAATCATATTCATCAGCCACAATATTATGAAGTAATCTTTCACTTTGGTTTAAGTCACATCATCAGCACAGCACTGCCAACTTGATTGCTGATTTAGTTCAGATTCTCTGCTGGTTCTTAGAATGCTTTGGGAGAAAGCTTTCATTTTAGGCTGCATCTATCTCCAGGCATATTAAGCATAGTTTTAGCAACTATTTGAATTTGTGTAAACTTCTGTAAATATGCCTGTTACTTAAGAGAATCAGATAGTACAGCACTATGGAAAAGAAAAAAGGGGCTTATGTTTGTTGGTGTTCTGAATGAAATAGGTTGAAAGTAGGTTCTGGAATATTTCATGGTTTGTTTTTTCAGTTTTTGGGTTTTTCACATCACTTCTTATGGCATGAATGAGTCAGCATCAATCAGCTTTCAAATCACATTTTTCAACTTTATTCTGTGCTTTTATTGATGTTTGTTTTAGGATCCTTATTTTAGAATGACCCGCGATGTAGCACCAAGAATTGGGCAGCCTAAACCAGCCTTACTCCACTCAGTGTTCTTCCCAGCCCTACAAGGAGCACAGACCAAAATGAGTGCTAGTGACCCAAACTCCTCCATCTTCCTCACTGATACAGCCAAACAAATCAAGACAAAGGTAAGGACCTGCAAAACCTGATAGCACAAAGGTTTTCAACAAAAAGGAGTAGTGGTCATAGATTATAGAGTCGTTTGGGTGAGGAAAGACCCTCGAGGTCATAGAGTTCAACTATAAACCTATCCCTGTCAAGTTGACCTCTAAACCATATCTGTAGGTACCATATAAGTAGAAATAGTATCCAGCTTCATCAGGAAGTGCTGCAGAGGTTGGCCCACACCTCATACCTGATACGTCTTTGATATCCCACTCAGCTGTCTGACACTACCTTCAGAGATTCCTCTGGTTTACAATGACAATTTGTAGTGTTTTCCTTCAACATATATGAATCAGTTTTTCCATACATTTCATGGCAAAGCATCTTCAGGAATTGACTGAGTTATGCAAATTTAGCTAGACTATCAAATAAGATCTTTTGCATTACCAGCTAGTCTGACAGTACAAATATTAGCTGGGATAGTGTACAAAACATGTTTGTTTTTCTGATACCTGCAGAGCAGTGGTATAAGAATAAGAGCTGTGGAGGCTCATGCTCTTAAAATAAATATTATGTTGCCATAGTTTTGAAATCTGACAGGCCATGATGTAAACCTAATATACAGCTCTTTCTCTTGACTGCCTCTCCTTGTTGGGAGCACACACATTGCATGGTGTTAGTTACGACACAAGTCAGACCTTTCCTGCTGCTTGAGAATCTATTGCTGCCAATTCACAAAGAAATCTGCTCACTCCAATTGACAAATAAACATTATGCTGAATTTCAACTCAGAATTGAATTTCACTCCAATTGACAAATAAACATTATGCTGAATTTCAACTCAGAAGGGGTATTTTCTTCTGAGTATGTTCCCAGTTTGTTTCTAAGTTCAAAGGAAGATTTTTCTTACCTGATGTCAGATGATTTAGTTTGGCAAAATTTCTCCTGTGTTGTGGTATTTAAAGAAAATAAAAATCAGTCCTTGGGAAGGAATTTATAGGCATGAAACGAGACATTAAATAACTCAAAACAAGAAGAAAAGATATTTATGTTGTTTCTATTGGGCAGGCTTGGATTAAATCTCTTATGGTGAGAGTCGTCTACAGCCACCTCATAAGGCTTCATTCTCTTTTGTAGAAACTGATTAAGCAGTACTGTTTTGAAGAATTGGAATGCTTCATGTGTTTGGATTATAATAATTCCAGTTTATTTTCACAGCTACAGAGCTCCTTAAAA
>WAAE01000235.1:5176-17122 GCA_013400495.1 Nicator chloris
TTATTGGTCTAGAGTATGAGGATGGAAGCAGAGTACATTGTCCTCCTAGATTTATAGTCCAGGAGATAGGTCACAACCCTTAGCCACTTTAAAAATGATCTATACTTCCTAGGCCTGGGGGACAAACATGGAATATATATTGTATTCTGCCTTGAGCCACCCTGGGCTGTGAAGGTGGTGCTGAACTGTGTTGGTCATTAAGCAATGGCATCTCACCCTAGGGTAGGGAGAGCATGAGCAGCAGGGATGTCGTCTCTGGGAGGCTGATGCTGCTCCAGCAGCAGGGACTGATAGCTCCAAGTCCCAAGGGCACTGCTGATCCCTTCAGCAACATCCCTCCTCATTTTAGAGACTTTTACAAGGGTAAGGAGACACATCTGGTTCTATGTGTCTCCTGCAGCAGTGTTGCTACCAGCCAATGTGATTTCTGTGCCATGGAGAGAGACCAGGAGCTTCACCCATGCAAGATGCTGTGCCATCCTTGGCTGTGGCCACAGCAGAGCATCACTGCCAGCTCCACCACCATGGCTGGACCCACAGCCAAGGCTCCCAAATGAAGCCACTTCACTCCTTAACTTAATTTTTTTTGTATCTGCACAGTCAGCTGCAGTGAGGCACACTTTGAAACGCCAAGAGTGGACTTGCAGCCATTCAGTTCAGAGGAATAAATCCATCCTTCCTCTTCCTGCTCTGCCTCCAAGTGCTGAAGTCAGGCTTGGGGAAGCGCTGTACTCAGATTTCCAGGAGTGAGTAAGCACTGTTGCTGTGATAGAGAGGTGCCTTTGGGTCCTCCAGTGCACGTTTAATCCTCTGGGGATTGACAGCATCTGCCGTGTTGAACATCGAATATCCACAATCTTCTGTGCTTGCTCAAATATTTGACTCTTGCAAGCATCAAGCCCCATCAGGACTGACCCTTGCATGTCCCAGCCCAGTATATTGTGGAGCACACAGATAACCTCTGAATTAGTTTAGTTTCTTCATCTTGAGAGCAAGGAAAACACCAGTTAAAGCTGGAAATGGAGAGAAAAGGAAAATAAATTTTGGATTTTTTTACTAGCAATTGTTCGTTCCTCTTGTCAAAAGCCCTGAGACATGAGAAAATATTACCAAGACTCTTTTTCTTGCTGAAGCTGTGCTTCTCTTGTGATCCATACTTCTTTCCCTATCTCTCTTATATTGCTCTTATCATCCTTTTATCAAAGGTTTCAAAAGAGACCAGCAGAGCTCAGCTCTCATATCCCCTTGAATTCAAGTGGAAGGGTTACATTTGGTTTTCTAGGAATGACAGAAAAGATTTAAGGCAGAAATAAACCACTATGGAGGTTTGTTGTTGTTGTGGTGGTGGTGGGTTTTTTTTGTTTGTTTGTTTTGGTTTGGTTTTTTTTTCAGGTCTTTTAAGCTTTTTTTTTTTTTTCTGTATGCAGGGAGTGAGATTATTTGAAGGGCTCAGTATTGTATTTTACTGCTGAAGAATGTGGTGAGCCATCCATCTTTCCTGGTAGTGGGTATGCAGGACACTTCTGAATATCCCATTCTCATCTTTCTGCTTTAAAACCCAACCCTTAGGTGAGATTATCTAACAGAGATTTCTTGACGTGCATCAACACACTTCACCACAGCGACCGTGTAAACCTCATACTTACACACTCCACTATGCCCAATAACACACACACATACTTTTTTCCTTTCCTCTTCCATATCCATTCATACAGACTCCCCTAGCCCCAAGCCATGGGGAGAAGATAGATAGAAGAGCTGGTGTTGCCTGCTCTCCATCACCTCATCCTCTCTTTATCTTCAACCCCCACCTCCTCAGATGAACCCACTGGTAAACTAGGCTGAATGGGACCAAGGTGTCAGGGAGAAACAATATCTACAGCTGTCATCCTGTTCCTTCTCCTTCTAAACTCCATGTCAGTCCCACCTTGTGCTTGCTTCAGGCATTTGGAGCTCACACTCTGTAAGATTCCCTGAAAGTTTTTATCGCACCTTGCTCAGAAGGACATTTTATTGACTTTAGGCACTCATGTCATAAGCAAAGCATTTGTAAAAATTAAGATATGATCTTGCTGCTGTGTTGTGGCTTACTCCACTTTGCTTTGAAGATTATATGCTGAAAATCATTCCCTGACTGTCACAAAACTGGTGCAGCTTGCAAGGGCTTCCCCAGGCTTAAGCGCTGGATGTTGTGCTGGAACACGGCTAAAGCTGGAATGAATTGAAGTGTGCCCATTGTATTGAAATCTCTGTGGCCTGTGGCCTGATGCAATACTAATTTTGAGATGTTCCAGATGCCCTTTAATGGTTAGAGCACTCTTAATGCACTGCAGCTGCTGTATTTTGGAACAACTCTTGTTGCCAAATTCCTTCATGTGTAAAAGCAAGGGTGCTTATCTGGTGTAATGGGAAAAAAAAAATATTGCAACTGAAAGTATAGTCTGAAAGGATTTATGAATCACCATCTACTTTTACTTAAAGTTTGATCATTATCTTTTTCCTTTCAGTGTCTGTAGACAGATCTCTCTGTGCCATCTCTCTAAAGCAAACCATGCTCACATTCCTGCAACACACAGAATTAAATAAAAGCAGCCGACACCCTTAAAAGCTCCACAACTGGACAGTCCCACTTTTAAATGTGTGGGCAGCCATTGTGCCTGTTTGCCATCATTTCCACTTTCCATCACATTTGGCTTGCTTCAGAGAAAAAGTCTGCTGCCAGGATTTCTGCTGGCTGAAACAAGGGTGAAGTTCTGGCCTGATTAAAATCAATGGCAAAGCTCCCAGCAACGAGTAGGAGAGCAGACTGTGATTTGGAGTACTTGGAGGGCGTACACAAAGCAATCACACATAGCAATATAATTGTGGCCATTTGATGGATGCTAAAGTTAGAGATCAACAACCAGCAGATAAAAATAGCAGTAATTTCTGCTGATTCCTAGTCCTGTTATTTTAACTACTGTTGAAAATCAATTCCTTTCCAGCCTTTCAGGATAGGTAAAAGCACATCATCTCCCATACTAAAACTTGAGAATTTTGTTGTCTTGGAATAAATACTACCCTGCTAACCACGCTGCTATGTTGGGATCCTTAATATTTTCCACACGTTCATGCAAAACCTGTTAACATGTTAATGGATTTGTTTGCTTGTCAGGGAAAATTTTGCCCCCCTGCAATGACAGCTCCAAACTCACACTGCAAAAGGGCAGGGCAAGCAGTCACTCAATGGACAAGCACAACACAGTTCTCCCAGCAATAAAGGCTTTGGATTCAAGACGGGTGCCTTGCCACTCTGATCTGCAGTGCTGGTTTAATCATGTTAATGTGCTGTCTAATTATGGTAAACACTGCATATTATTCAAATTAAAAATGTATATTGCTGTTCACGTAGTCAGGCTGCAGACGTTTTCACGCATTAGTGTTTTCTAAACTGAATGCCCTTTGGTCAGAAGCAGAGGCTGTGTGTTAGCCCATTAGTCAAAGAGGGAGGTGGGTGATCAAATATAGTGGCCAGATGACTTGGACCATGTTTTTCTTGGCATGCACTTGGGATTGAAACAGTTTCTCTGAAGCAAAGTTGTCACTGAAAAATCCTGTGTGAGGTGTAAGCCTGAAATCAGCCCTGCAGCCTCTCTCATCAATATGCAACCATGCCCAGTGTGCTCTTGGATGCCTGAATTTGCCTGCCTTGCATTGCATATACCTTAAGAAAAGAGAGATTTTCAGACTCAACAGCTTTGAGGATTCAGGCTTTGTTTTCTCCCTTCTTAATGAACACCAACTCTTGCTTTCCCAAAAATGCAGCTTTCTTGATGGGCATCATTGGTAGGTGCCAAACTCATAAACGGGTTTCAACAGAAGCAACAGTCTCTCATTGCAGTGAAAAGCAATCCCAGTCCTGGTTACTGGTCTGGTAAGCCTGTGATTATATATCCAAGATATCTCATTAGACACAGAAGTTTCTTAGATGGGCCCAAGTTGAAAAGTATTCCCCTAAATCTAGATCTGTAATTCCTCTTTGTCTGGGATTGTTGGGATCATCTCATGGTATTCTGTATCTAATGAAAGGATCCATAAATCAGCTTGTGATTTAGTGATCTTGTTAATGACAGGAAAGAAATTTAACGCTAATAATAATAACAATAGTCATAACAATCCTACTCATACTCTTGTTGCTATTATTAATACTATTAGTAATAATGTCATGTTGGTTCCTGCTGCTATCAGATATCCACTGTGGCTTCTCTTGTAAGAGTAGTATCATTCAAATTATTTCACATGACTATGCACTGTAAAATGTTTACTTAGATATTTCAGTGCTTGCCACATATTTATACTACTGTTGTGGGTTGCAGAGGAAGCTGCTGAAAAGAGTGAAAACATAAGAATACTTGATAGAACTGCTTAACAAGCGGGCAATCCAGAAAAGCTTAGACAATGCAATCTATATATGTAAAAATAAGTGCTTTCCTGGCAGATTTTTTTTTTTCTGTTCGGAAGTGGGAATTGTACATGCACTTACAGTTATGCAATTAGACCCATAAAATTCTTTTTCCTTGTATTAGGTATTTATATTTTCTTTTGAGGAGGTTTCCCCTAATTTTTTTTTTTTCCCCTTGGGATGCGAGTGTGAGTGTTTAGACTTGTATGCTTAGCATGCTCTTTTATTCTTTTGATTGCCTCCCCATTCTTTGTTCACCAAGGTCCGAGATGGAAAATTACAATAAAAAGGACTTGTGTGCCTTGGAATTTAATTATTTTAGGGGACAGGAAGAGTTCCTTGAGACAAATTGTATTATGATTCTACTGTCCCAGGTCATTTCTTTGTTTGTTTGCTTTCCCTGTTTGATTTGTTTCAGTTTGTGGGAATTGTTCCCAGTCATCAATGCCTGGTAGAGCTAAAATAGATAGGAGGAGCTGAAGAAAGACAGATTTTCAGGTTGTGAATGCCACATTCCTGGAAGTTTTTTTGGACAACTTGGTCTAATTGAAGGTGTCCCTGCGCATGTCAGGGGGTGGAACTGGATCATCTGTAAGGTCCCTTCCAACCCAAGATGTTCTATGGTTCTATAGTTCTTTGTACTAATGAATTCTTTGTACTAATAAATACCTCAGTAAATTAACCTCTACTGATTTCAAAAATTACTTGAACTGAGCATTTTGTATAGGTGAATGTGACGAAATGGCTCTTCTTGAGTTTATATATTGGGAACTCTGCCACCAGCCTTGTAAGTAGTGATTCCTTGGCTGGATGAGGATACAGGTTTGTATAAAAAGTTTCAAGAAAAAAAACTCTCTAGGTGCTTTTACATGATGGTTTGTTATAGAAAACCCTCATCAGACCATATAAATCTCAACAAGCCTATTTGTTGCTGTTTTTATGTTGCTCTTGAATTTTAAAGATACTGATGTTTATAAATGGATTATTTGATCAAAGTTTACAATTATATTTTAATAGATTTGGCCACATGTAGTGGAGGTGAAATTTAGGATTAAATAGCACAAGAAAAGGGATGGGTGGTGTTCTGATCTTCAGACAAGAAGACAAAATTTGCTGCCTAAGGAAATAAATAAAGAGCTGTGATGAAATAATTTCATGCTGGATATAGCTTTTGTGCAGAACAGAGGGAAGGAAGTTGCTGGAGGCACTTTGCAGAACAAGTGAGATACAGCATCCTAGTGGGTGTGTGGTAAAGGGAGGAGAAGAGCATCAGTTCATCTGCTCCAACTCTGGGCTGTACAGGGCTCATCCCTTTGCTGTATCTCCCCAGGGAAAAGGAAAAGGGGCAGAGACCCTACCGTGTGTCTCATGCACCTTGTTGCAGCCCCACTCCAAATCACTGCTTTCCGATCACTGGAATTTTAGGAAAAAAACATGAGTTCAGGATTTTTTTTTATCCTTCCCACTTTTGATCATTGTCTTGGCAAGCAGCAACAAAACAGTCACTGAAAAGAAGTTTAAGGGATGCCAGCAGGATCACAGAATCACCCACTAATGCCACCAGCAAGATCAGGTTGCTCCAGGTCCCGCCCAATCTGACACTGATGCCTCTCTCCATCACTTTGGCAGTCTCTGTCTCCATGTTCCCTTCCCCATCCCTCCCCCTCCTCACTCTGTGGTTGAGCTGGTGCTGTGTGGCTGGGGTGCTGCTCAAGGGACTATGCTGGGCTGTGTTCTGCCCAGAATCCTCTGGCCATTGATCAGGACAGAAAATAACGGGTGCCCTGTGCTCCAGGAAAGAGCAGCTGCCTTTTTCTCCAAGGTCCCTGGCAGTGGAAGGGGAGGACAGCTGTAAATTTGACCCATCTCCTGGAGCAGGGGGCTGGATGCTTGGTCACACTTGAGTGCCTGGTGGAGTGCCAAGCCCCTGTTTGATCATGGAGCACTTTTTATTCTGGATATGGCTGAGAGGTTTCCATTACCACATAAACACAACTAATGGGATTTGGGTCTTCCCTCTTCCCCCACCTCTGACCCAAGGTGTGGGGCCAGGTAGCTTAATCCACCCCAGGGGCCAGAGGACTGAGGACACCAGTGCTGCAAGAAGCACCTGAACATGAGCAAAAACCAAAACAGATTTCAGGTGCTATCTGTTTCCATCACATTTCTGAAATTCCAGGATGGCTCAAGGTGCTTGCTGGGCCCCATCTCTGACCCGAGATCCTATGGCCATGGCCCCTCCATATCCAAGGAGAAAAAGCTGATGGATTCATTCATGGAAGATCTCAACTGGCTCCCAGCAGCAGAGATCGTAGCTGGCTGCACCCACTTGAAAACTTGCTGCACTTGAGGATTTTATATTAATACGTAAAAAAATCCCAGATCACAAGAAGATACATCTGTATGAGGGGTCTCACCCTTAGCATGACATTTGTCCTTCCTTGAATGCACATTTTTGGAAAGTAAAAGGAGAAGTGGGACCTAGAAGGTGTTAGTCATGGCAGCTAAGCTTTACTTCTTTCAGGAGTCTGTTTAGGATTGACTGTGTGCCTTTTTGGAAGCAAACCCATTAAAATGGAGACATGGAGCAATGGCCATGGTGTGACGAGTTTGTACACACCTTGGCCCGTGGGCTTGAAAACTAGGGAGTGGAAATTCACCTGTAAAGGTGAACCTTGAGAGTGCTCCAAACACTGGACACAGGGAATGCGGGTGAAACCATTTGTCTGCTTTGGCCCTGTGCCAGACACCAACACTGCAACTAAAGTCTTCATTCCATCATCAGTATAGTGTTGGATAAAACAAGCAAACATACAGACAAAGAAAACCAAAAAAAGCCTGAAATATGAGCTTTGTGACAGTGGAAAGTGATAGCATCTTACAGTGAAGGAAGTGGGGGAAGGACAAGGTCAGTGCAAACCTGCTCTGGTCAGATTTCTGGATGAACCACTGGTTCATCACCTCCTTGGAGTGCTTGTTAGAGAAAACTATCTCGGTGCATATGCTTTTATTATCTCATCTCTGTGGAGATGTGAATCGTTTGGTTTGCTTTCTAGAATTGGTGTACTTGCTGCTTTTTGGTTGTTTTATCTATATAAACCAGCCTGATTGGTCTTGTAGCCTCCAGTTTTTTCATCATACTTTGTCAGAAAAGTTGCCTTGCTCTGTTTTTTGCTGTTCAAGAAACAAAAAAGGGAAAAAAAATTAGAAATCAAATCATTAGCATGGGGGGAAAAAAGGAGAAAAAACTCCAAAATAAACATGGGAAATTAATCGTAGGGCATTAAGAATTAGGGAGAAAAAGCAATGACCAAAGACCAGAGACATGGGGCAAGGACAAACCAATCTAGAAGAGACAGTGGGTTCAGAGAAGGGATGAGTGAGAGCCTGGGTGCATTTTGCATCCAAATACAAGGATGCAGGCAGAAGTGAGGATTGCAGCTGGATCCACAAAGCACCCTGGCAGCACCCTGCAAGGGCTGGAGGACTCTGTGGGGACCCCAGGGCAGGAGCTGGAGGGGTTCAACCACCCCACTCGCCCTCTCTGAGGTTTGGCTCTCAGCCTGTGCCCCACGTGTGGGGGGTGAGCGAAGCCTCTCCTTATGAGACAGCCCCTTCAGACCATGCCTGGGTCTGTGGAATAATAGATGGTGTTTTTACAACCTCTCAGAGGCCTGTTCCTGGGTAGACGGTGAAAGGCAATACCTCAGGACCACTGGGTTACGGGAGGTTGTAAAACTGCTCCTCCCTATATATATTTTTTTTGACAATGCTTTCACTGAGGAGTGTTTCCTCTTTTTATTTAATTTTTTTTAATTATTTTTATTTTATTGCCGTGGCAATTGGTCAGTCCTTTTTTTTTTTTTTTCCTTCTTCCCCCCTCTCATCCTCCCCTTTTCACTTTGACCTATCAAACTGTAAGTCTTATTTCAAGCTGACATGGAGGCATTAAATGAGTGACTGGGCCACCAATTTAAGGGAATTGATGATCTTTCGGGCTTACACTCTCACGGGTCAAATGATAATGTTGCCCTTCAGGTTAAATTCATACGTTACATAGGGAAATCAGGAGCTTAAACTCTACTCAGAGCCAGAAGGATGTAGGCAAAGTTTGGTCATAAACAATAATTTAAAAACTGGTTTTAAAGAGGACAATGCAGAGATATATAATTTTTCTTTTTTTTTTTTTTTTTTTGTTGTGTGTTTTTCTCCTCTAAATTTCCGTGCTACCCTGCAGGCAGACATCCTCTGTGTTCCGTAAACTTTTAAGTAAAAATGTTTGTCCTAAAGTAGACAAAAATAGATAGGGAGATAGAGATCCAGAATGAGTGAGAGATAGAAATACAGATAGAGATGGAGATAGACTATTATAGGCATAAATACAGACATGATAATAAATACTGGAGATACAGATAAATATATAATTGCATATATAGATAAAGATACTTATATCCATTTTATTGCGTCCTAGTCCATGGGTACAACCAGAAGCCAAAGACATGAGGTTCACAGGGCTTAGAGTCTGATTTATTGGCACACTGGAGCAAGGCCTACAGCTGATGACATTATACAAATTATTAATTAGATTTGCTGCCTTCCCTGTTTATTATAGACTCCTTTCTGCCCCATCATGTTCTCTCTATGTAAATCTTTCCAATCCATTGCTATCTTCTCTTACTTTTGCCTTATAGTCCCGCTGCCACATACCAATGACCAATTACATTTTGCTCAAAATCAAATACCTAAAGCTACTGAATAAGTGGGAAGAAATTACTAGCCCATCCCTTTTTTTTTTTTTTTTTTGTTGTTCTGGTTTACATTCTCTGTGGAATCATAAAAAAATCATTGATAATGGACATTTATTCCCCTCTGCACCCATGACAAATGGGAGTGACATTTTGGGTCCTTAGCTGCTAATGGTTGCAAAATGGTTTAAAACCTACTGGGTCCATTCAGAACAAAGTCTGCAGTTGTTTCTATGGTCATAGATTTTGATAAATACATTATTTTCTTTGGGGGAGAGTCTAGCAATTCCAAAGACAAAAAAACCACTTAACTAAACTACACTAAACTAAACAACACATGAAGTTTTGGCTCATAGATGTAAATGGGAATTGTCTGTTGTGTGAGAGAGGAGAGGAAAGCGAATTGATAGCGATGTGTTTACATTCACTTCATCCTCTAGAAGGTCACAGGAACTCTGGACTGCTGGCTCAGGGCACTGAAACATGGTTCCTGCCATGGCTTCACAGAGCAGAGCAATGCCAGTGGGATTTTGGATTGAGCCTTGTAATTGTTTTATGGGGCAAAGGTGAAGTGCACAGGGAACATGGAGTTAGAGGGAGTTTGGCTGATCCCTAGTAGTATTTTAGCTGAATTTACATCTAAGTCTAAGTCAAAGATGGGGACTTAGTTGCATGCTTGGCCACACAAAAAGGGGACAACTCTCACCTCAGTGCAAAGAGCTTAGGTCCAAGAAAACATGGACTTGCTTGGGCTTTATTGCAGGGATAGTACTGAGACAGATACTTAACAGGTAAAATTCAAGTGGAAAAAAAAGGACATCTGTGGAAACTATAAACCCATATTGCTTTCAAGTATGTGGCTTGACATCATATGCAATGGCCTCACATTCAAGAGCAGCAAGAGGTCTGGAAAGAGGACACCAGATAAGCATTGCTGCCCCAGACAGGCTGGGGAGGTTTCACCTCTCAACGCAAAGTGTGTGCCTGTCATTTATCAGTCCTCCATTCAGGACCCAGCAGGGACAAATTCCTCGCACTGACACCCCTGGGAGCTCCTATCCCTGAAGCTAAGCCCACCATGCAGTTGCTTGAAGGGGATGAGAGGCTGCCAGCTGTCTGCTGGGCTTCCAGGTTTTCCTAGTGGTACCTCTCACTGGGAAGGTTTCATCAGTCAGTGGGGCGGCAAATGGCTGCATCTCACTTTTCATACCTGGAACTTTGCAATACTTAAACTTGAGAGGCCATACTATAAATATGGGGGTAGGTGAAGCAAAAGAAAAAAAAAAAAAAAGTTGATATAATTGACAGATGAGACCACCCAATGTTTTGAGCCAGGACATGAACGGTTCTATGCTTATGACATTTTGGGGAGCTTGAGTATAATTTCTTGCCCCTAGCCTTCTGAGTCATCTTTGCAGAGTTCAGAAATCAAGAGCTAACTATTTTCTCTGAAAAGAATTCAGTTTCCCAGTCTTTACATGTTTAGGCTGCAGATACCAATGAATTATTTGTGAAGGTCATGTTGAATGTGCAGGACACCATTAACAGTTGCCTTCAAGGGAAGCAAGCCTTCTGTCAGGAAGTTTCTTTGAGAAATGGATTGTTACTGCTGTTATTTTCGTGGCATGTGTCATTAGGTGATGCTGGGTGAGTGCTGGTTTGGTAGGTTGGATGTTTGTGTTGGATATTTCACCTTTGGTAATTACCAGCTTTGCATTACGAGACCTTCAGTATGGACACATCTGACAAGGAAATACATCTGATATTTCCCAACAGCACTTTACAGTTGTTCCAAATAAATAAATGAGGGCTTCTCTTCCCGAGATCCTGTTGAGGTAGTCAGCAGCTTGTGGCAGGTAGATAGATTGCTCCCTACACAGAAATGACAGGTATCCTCCAGGCCCAGGAGAGGGAGATCACTTAGAGCAAGGACGCTGAGAGTTTATGAGCTACCAAGGAATAAATATTCAACACAGAGTTCTCCCAGATGTAACCGACGTGAGGGGGTTTTGCCTCAATTTAAAAAGAAGGAAAACAAAACAAAACAAAACATCTTGGTGATTATTATGTTTTGTTTTCCGTCTTATTAAGGTTTAGATGTAACTTCTTCTAAACACCACTGAGTTGTTTATTTAACTTTGAATTATCATGTCACAGAAACTTACCTGTCATTTTCAGGCAGAAGCATCAAAACTCAGAACCTTGATTAATAAAATATGAAGAGTTTATGCTATCTGTTTCTCCTGGTTTGAAGGAACATTTTCTCTGCTACTGAGAACACAGGTAGCATTACTAAGAAAAATAGATTTTTTTTCTCCCTCTCTCTCTTTGCTCAGGCATTGGAGTAGGGAGTGGGATATGTGGGCAGAAATCTCAACTCTGCCAGAGTCTTTCTGAGTGATGTTGGCTGGATTAAAAAGGCATAATTTTTCACATCCTGGAGTCATATCATATTTAAGAGAGTCACCCAAGGGCTTTCTAGGAGAATTCTGGAGATGCTGGTTTGTTCTCTATAGATGGAGTCTGAAATCTAAGGTGGATAAAACAAACCCATCTCTTCATCCTTCTCTTTGTAATTTGGTTCATCTCCAGATTCCCTCAGTTAAATGGGCATAGCAATCTTCCCTTTTTACCCATGCTTCTGGAACTGCCTCAGGGCTTTGTTGTCTCACCAAATGCTGCCCAGTGCAATAACGTGCTGATTCTGGTACAGGCCATGAGTTCTCACTTGCATTTCAGATAATAATAATAATAACAACA
>WAAE01000249.1:0-11920 GCA_013400495.1 Nicator chloris
GGGAACTCATATGGCAGAGGCAGAAGGGGGATATGGTTGTCTGGGGCAAACTTAGCACAAAAAGTGCTTTAGTACTTTGTCATTATTTTTTTGCCTTATGTACAACCTATAAAACCTGCAGTAAAATAAGTCCTGTAGGGAATTTCTTTCTCCAGTGCAGTACATCTCCAGAACATGGCCCATCTTTGTACCGACTCACTCATGCAAAGTGGTCCTGTGAGTGGGAACATAAACTGTGAATACTAACTTGGAAATCAATAATACATATGCTCAGTTAGCCAAATTGAATTGTCATAGCCAGTAGTAATTCCGGTGTTTTGTAATTTGCCAGTCTGACTTTTCAATAAAAAGATTAATTTACTGTTATTTCAGTGTACTGTTTCTGAGGAATTCCTAAAATCAGAGTAAAAATAATAACAATTTTTATATTCCCAGATAATTTCTACAGATTAACGTAAAGATTACTACACATCTCTCTGACTAGAGACCAACAGCCAGTTTGATTCCTGCCAAACCAAAAACTAAATAAAATTTTAAAAATTAAAAAGAGAAAAATATTACACTTCTAAATTGCTTGTTATGGCCAGCTGGTAAGGCTCAGCTATCAGGGATTTATTTCTCTGTGGAAGGGGTAGATTCTATTAAGCACACATCTGCCTCCCTGCTTTCCTCCCAGCCCTGATCTCTTTTAGACTGTGTCCACAGTCTTGTCATCTTGCCTCTTTCACTACTGATGTTCCTCATCCTCCAGTCCTTGTTCCTTTGTTCACACAGCAGAGTCATTGAGAGTTTCTCCTTAGCAGTAGGGAATACTGGGGCTAAGCAGGAAATGGTTACTAAATTTGTGTCTCCTTTGTATTTTCAGACTCCAGGAGAAGTGTCCCAGTGACTCCACTTTAAATAGTGTGTGAAAATTTTAAGCCGTTTTTGTTATAGCTATAGATAGAAACTCTGTCCAAAACCACAACTACCATCTGCCTAATACTTAAAATAAATCAATTACCCATTAAAAAGGTGCCTCCCAAGAGAAGCATTCACATCTCTGTGTCCTTTGTCTGTTTTGTTTGTTTGGTGTTGATAATGTGCTGTCATTTGTCTTGCAGAGGCTGCCTACACGCTCCTGCTGTACGACGAGCTGCTGGAGTGGTCTGATCGGCCGCTCAGGGAATTTCTCACCTACCCCATGCAAACTGAGTGGCAGCGTAAGGAGTGTCTCCATCTGACCATCATTCAAAACTTTGATAGGGGAAAGGTAAAATAGCTCTAATTCACTGAGTGGGTCTGGGAAGGGGACTTTATTCATTTTAGGGTGTTAGCTCCAGGGTTGCACTCTTTTCTTGTATTGAGGGGAAGGGTTTGTCCTTGCTTGATTAAGCAGTTACTTAGTGATGCAGTATATTTCTTCTAATCCTGTGGTTGTATCCTAGAAATCCCCCACTTTTATATGAAAATAGTTTTCACTTGCATAGCAGTTGGCTTTGTAACTGTCAAAGCACTTTATAAAAAGTTGATCTAATTTCTTTTATAATTTTAAAGGTGGTGAAAATGAGCCTTGTGAAGCTAATGGAATTCACTTAGTGACCAAGAGAGTGTAAAGGCTATGTTTACACTTTACAGTACCATGTTGTATCTCTTAAAAACTAAAAAAGAATTTGTTTGGTATTCGGTAATGACAGTTCATTGTCATTACTGCAAATGCTTATTCTGAATTAAGCAAGTGTAATTATCCTGTAGTCTTGAAATTTTATATACACACAGTGCTCAGATTCGTCTTACTGACAGACAAGCAATGCATTACAATTCTGTGTAGCTGGTGTAAAATCCATGTAAGCCTAATAAATGTAATCAAATGGATGTTGATCATCGTGTTTTTTAAACAATTCTGTAATTACATTATATAGCTGAACTTACATGGTGCCATGAAGTACTGTACAACCTAAAAAAATTAAGGAAGATGTATTAAAAGTACAGTTTTAAAATGTAAAAATCATACTGTGTTGAATCCATCTCATGTACTGTCAAAAGAGTTGTCCATCGGTCTTGCAATAACTTACATTTTTGTGCATAGTGCAAAAACAATAATTAATTAAATAATTCTCTAAATATATTTTTAATTCTTCAAAGAATTCATTGGTATTACTCAGAACCTATCAGCATGTTTAGTGGACAGTTTGTTCAAGTATTTTCAGTAACAATAAGACTTAGTATAGATAGAACAGGCCACTAATCACAAATTATCAAACAGTTGCTTTGAATTACTGAACACCTTTTATTTGCTTGCAGTGTTGGGAAAATGGCATTATCTTATGCAGGAAAATTGCAGAACAGTATGAGAGCTACTATGACTACAGAAACCTCAGCAAGATGAGGGTAATGTACTTGAATACTTCTCATCAATCAGGAATCCAACAGCTTTTTAATTTAGGTTATAAAGTATTACTTAGAAAATTAAATTTACCAAAGAATGGCCCTTAGGTTTGGTTTGCAAATCTTTTTTACCCTGACGGTTTTTTCCTACAATAAAGATTATAGAAAAGGAGTATGAGATTTTGAAGAAAAATGAGAAAATCCTATCTTCATGGAATGCTTTAGGTTGGAAGCCTTAAAGATGGTCTTGTTCCAGCCCCACTGCTAGACACCTTCCACTAGACCAGGTTGCTTTATTTTATTATAAAATAAATGTTCTTCCAATGTTTGTACCTGTACAGCATCCTTTTTGTGCACATGCTTATGCAGAAAATTAATAATACAAATTCACTTTCATTAGTTTCCTACAGTTTATCCAGGGAATGTGCTCTGTGCAGTCCTTCACTAGGAGCAGCAGCATGTCTTTGCAGTTATAATTGGAAGCAAAGCCAAAAGCAGTGCTCACCTTTACATTTTTTAAATTTACTGCTTAAAAATATGGTCTGTTTAATTTTACATAGTAAAAATGAGTCTTTCTTGGTACAGTCTTCTTGTTGTTTCTTTCATTTTAGAACTCTAAGCATTGTTTTTCATTCATTCAGATAGTGTATTTTAAAGATTATTGAGTCTTCTTTTCTTACCTGCTTCTGATGGATTCATTTTTGTATTACAGCTTCCCTTTTAAATTTCCTGTACATGTAGGATGCTTGCTGCTAGGACTGAGTGAAGTCCCTTTAATCCAGAGCTGCTTAACAACATTATGCAAAATTCTCAGCACAGAGCTATGTGGCTGGACTCTGTTATCTGCTTATTCCATATATATTTTGACATGTCAATGGCAGAATTCTATAAGCAAAAACAAACTGGCTATCATCATGTGAATAAATGATTAATTTATGCATGTTTAATTAATTGTACTGAATGTGTTTTGTGTTTGAAAGGTTGTTTTACTGTATCTGTGCCACCAATGTTAATCCAAAAGTGGAGGTGTGGGGATTTCTCATAGCAGTATAATTAGGCAGCTATTGATATCATATGCATACTAAATAGCTGTCTGCATTACCTAAAATAGGGCTAAGACTGTGTTTGGCTTTTTCCACACTATTAAAACTTTGCCAAAAATATCATCAGAATAAGGGGACTTTGGCATTAAGATCCCCTTGTGTCATTGTTATGAGTGAAATAAAAACCAGATGTATTGATCAAAAATTATGCTAATTATTGCTATTGTGATATTTTAGAGGAACTCATATTTGATGCTTAAATCATTGGAATCTGGTATGATTTGGACACAACTGTCTTGAGTATGGAAATTAGGCTTTGCTGATTTAACTGACCGCATTACTGCCATGTGTTTGGGTGATTAGCAGATTACTTGGTCATATGTTTCAAACTGTCTTTCTATTTTGCCCCTTTAATATAGGGACTTCATGTTTTAAAGGATTTCTTCTTTAATTCTTGGAAACTTTGCGATCCCTAAGGGGTATAATTACTTATTCTGATGCATTCAGAAACTTCTGGATGTCCTAGTTGTTGCTCAGAGATGTATCGCAATTCCTGTACTCCAGAGATGAAAGACACTCCCCTTTATGATAGCTTATGGTAAAAATACACTTTCAAAAAAAGACTAATTGCATTTCTTCTCAATCTCACACAGATGATGGAAGCATCTCTGTATGATAAAATTATGGATCAACAGCGTCTGGAGCCAGAATTTTTCAGAGTTGGTTTCTATGGGAAAAAGTTCCCATTCTTCTTGAGGGTAAGTTAAATGAAAATAAACAGAATGGAGTAATACTGTCATTCATAATCACTTTCACTGTGTTAAAATGTGTTCATACCATATACAAGTTCTTATCCTGAGAAATTATTTACCCTCATATTTTATGGTTAAGAAAAGGTCCTGACGAATGAAAAGAGAAATGCTAGCCTTCTAGAGTTCCACAGGAACTTAGAAATTCCACATGCTTAATCTCATTGATTATTAATGTACTAAAACTGACAAATAATAAACTTGTTACTCTTGATCGTTAATCTGGAATTCTGAACTTACTGAAGGGCCCTTGAAAATGTTGATGGTGTTTACACTGTTCCCCTCTTCCCCAGTCTGCAGTAGTTTAGCTGCATTGACTGTCATCTGGAGAAGAGGACAGAATACATCTTATTCACGGAGCAGCTGCAATCATAATCCAAGCTCCTGTGGCAATTAAAATAAGTGATGAAGGGACCTCCTTTATGTGGTGGAGGCCTAAAAAACCTTATTTGTCTTTGTGTTAGTGGTGGGGAAAATGACAATTTCTAACTGGTAAATATAGCATGAAACTCTCCCCTTTAAAAGCAATGCTCAAAAAGAGTCTGATGGGAAGATAGTTCTTGATATTACTTAATATTCATCTGAATATAACTTCTATATAAACCACTTTGAAAATATTAATCAGAAAGAATTTAACTGATGGAGTAAAAGTAGTGGAAGGAGTTGCACAACAGTGCAGTTCTTTCAAACCTTAGTCTTTCAGTGCTTATGCATCTTATGAATTTTTCAAGTTAAACATACACAGCACAGATTTATGCTTGCAACACTAACAAGGAGAGACTTAATATATTTGATTTAAATTTTTTATGGCAAAGCAGTTTGTAAATCTGGCTGTGTTTGCTGTAGAAGGAATAAAGACTAAACTTCATAATAAAGCTTTCACGTTTTAATTTGTAGTTGAACAATAATACTGTTACAGGGATTTTTTTGTAGCAATTCCCATGAAAGCCTTGACTCTCAGAATTCAATGCCAGGAGCATTCTTTTACTTTGTGTTGTAAAAACTGGACCATTTTAGTTTTCCAGGCTGATAATTGGTCAACATTAACATGCCTTAGCAAATTGAACGCCTTTAAAATTTTCTTATGCAATGTTTTTTTTCAGAATTGTATAACATCAGAACAGTTTCTTAGTTCCTCATGGAATCGACTTTGAACCCATTTCATTGTCTTAACTGTTTGTTGGTTTCAGTTTCTGTTACATATTTTATACAGTCTGGTATATCATGTTAATTACATACTTTGATCCACTAAGAACAATTTCTGCCTTCAGATTTTTATTAAACTCTGAAGTATAATTATTACATTTTTCCAGATTTTTGAATAAAACATAACTTATGTGATAAAATTTCCTTCTTCTAAGTAACCTGTTCTTTCTATGTCCCTTATGTTTATTCTTGCCTTTTGTTTCTTATTTTTTCCCTTCTTTACATGATCTAAAAGTTGCCTGGAAAATCGATATTTAAGAGCGGGTGTTTGGATCCCAGTTATTTTCACGCAACTTGCTCTTGCTTTTTGTTTTCTTATTCTGCTCAGAACAAGGAATTTGTTTGCCGAGGACATGACTATGAAAGGCTGGAGGCCTTCCAGCAGCGAATGTTGAATGAGTTCCCACATGCCATTGCTATGCAACATGCTAATCAGCCAGATGAGACCATCTTTCAGGCAGAAGCACAGTGTATCCACATAATCACACAGCTGTACTCTGCACTTAACTTAGGGTTTTAAGAAATGTAGGTACTCCTATAGCCAATTTCAATCACATGGTGCCTCCACTGAAATAAATGGTAGGTGAGAATTTCCCTGCATTTTGTCCCAGTTCACTCTATTATGTTTGGAAGTTCTTTGTGTAATTTTGATTCTATTTAAAAATTCCTTGACATGTCATTGACATTATTTCTTTAGCTAAAAATACCTGTAGAACTATCACTACTGTGATAGCAGTGGTGTAGCAGTTCAAGGTACAGTAATTTAACTTCTTACAATACAACATTACGTTAGCATGGCATTACATATTGTGTAAGAATATATTTAATTAAATCCCTTTATGTACTATTCCATGTAAGTAGCTCTATTTCAAAAATAAAGATGAAATTTTCAACAAAACAGTGCAAAGAAATCTCAAACAATCAAAAAATCTCCTGGTTCCTTTCCCAAACCATTAATAGTATAAAAGCATTTCATGATGCACGCTTTTTAAAGAGCTTTTCTTCTATAATGCTTCAGGAGTCAATATGCTTTGCCAATTTGAATAAAGAGGGATAGCCTTAACTCTTTACATATAGATTTGCAGATTTATGCAGTGACACCAATTCCAGAAAACCAGGAAGTCTTGCAGAGAGATGGCATTCCTGATAACATCAAGAGCTTTTACAAAGTAAATCACATCTGGCGATTCCGATATGACAGACCATTTCACAAAGGGACCAAGGACAAGGAAAATGAATTCAAGGTAAAGTATCATGCCCTTTCCTGATCTACTAGACCTATGGATTTGTTTGTAACATCAACAAAAGCTGCCTTATTGAAACATCATCTGCATTTGCAGACTGAGTAAAACAATTCTGAGTGGTAAAACAAATTCTCTAGAGGAGATGGTATCTCAGGTTTGACTATTTCACTTCTTATTTTTAATAAAATAGTATCAAAAATATATGGCAGATGCAGAGGTCTTGCTGTATATGTGACTAGGAGTGAAAAAACTAATTTGGTTTTTTTGCATCTGTGATATATAGAAGGCAGAACTGGAGAGAGCAGAGCAGTCTCAGAAAAGTTTCTTTGGCAGATGGGAAAACATTGTTAAGGAGGTAATCTGGGGTATGGGCAGAATTGCCTAAAGTTATCTCTCTCTAGAGCAAGGGAGAGACAGTATTGACTAAACTGCAGTATAATGACCTGTTCCTGTGTTATCAAGACTAAAAACTACCTCTGAACTTACATGTTGTCTCAGGGAAAAACAATAGTTCCTTCCCTAATTGGTAAATACCTTCTGTTCCTCCTAATAAAAACATCACAGTGAAAATCACCTTTTGGTGTAATTTTAATTCTGACCCACTAGAAGCACATCTTGATGCAGAAAATATTCTGGTATTCAGACAGACAAGAAGAGTTATCCCGTAATAATTTTGTTTTAATTTTAGAAGAAAGAACTGTAAGGGTAATAAATTAGCTAAACTGAGTCACTGTTGTCTTCTAACATATGTTTGGGCTTTGTTTTAGCTGTATGGCTTATAAATATATTTTGTGTAATCACTATCCTATGTTTTGATTTGCCATTTTACAAACCTCTTGCACAAAGTGTTTGCCAGTAGTATATTTGAGTATCCCATCAGCTGTGCACTCTGGAATCTCAAATAGGGCTTCTTGAAGGAGACCTGATCATGTTCTCTGATCTGTAAGTTGTTCTGTTGTGGAACTCTTGTTCTTCTCAGATGTTAGATCAGAAAAGAGATATTAAAATACCAATTCTGTCGTGAGTGACTTTTGGAGATTTGGGGACAACATATAATAAAGTTTAAGAGTGAAGAATCAGCAGAAATTACTGCTTAGTAGTAGGACCTAGAAAGTAAGGAGAAAGGTGAGTGTCATTGACTTATGGGATAAACATTTCAGTAGGAATTTGGATATTAGTATTTACTTTAATGTATACTGTTACTTTAGTGAAGGTGTTCATAAAGGAAACTGGTAGTAATTAAGGAAGATATAGAGTCAAATAAGGAAATAAATTGGTTTTATGTATTTTAGAGTCTATGGGTAGAGAGAACCACACTGATCTTGGTGCAGAGTTTACCTGGAATATCTCGTTGGTTTGAAGTAGAAAAACGTGAAGTGGTGAGTATGAGACTCATGTCAATACATATTGTGGGCTGGTTTACTTCCTTAATCACATGTTATTCATTGAACTACTTTAAGATTTATTACACATACGTAATTTCTTTGACCAAGGCCTCAAGGTGGCTATGACAAAATTATTTACAAAGTTTATAGAGTTGTCTGATTTCTCTTGTCTTTAAAAGTGTTATTAAGAGCCACCCTTAGGATTCATTTAAACAGCTGAGGAAAAAGGAGAACAATAACGGGCACCCAAAGGCGACATTTAATGTCAGTAAATTACTTCCTTAAAACTCAGCACCAGGTAACATTTAATACTTAGAATATCTATAGCTTAATATACCATTCAGTGTCCTTGAAAAGTAAACATTCTCCAAGTTTCTGTACTAGAATAAATGCCACGAGCTACTGAACAGAATCTGTAGAGATAGGGTCTAATGTACCAGTCTGTTATTGACATGTTGGAATTTCCTCTCCTTGCTTGTTTTATTGCTTAAAAAAATCCTTAAATAGATTCCAGATATATTCGGAGTGCTCTCCTTTAAAGATCTCTAAATAACTGGTCAGTTCCTGAGCCCGGGAATATAGCATGTGTAACTATTTTTCTTCTTGTCAAAGCCAGTCTTAGAATAATCCCATTAAATATAAGGCTGCCATAGTACAATGGATGTTCTCTAAAACTCTGTTGTGTTTTTCTTTTATAATTGCAGGGAAATGTCATTTGTTCACCATCTTGATATTCTCCTGTAGAAAACCAAAGGTGGAGTTTAGTAAAATCAAAATATTGTGTGTGACATGAGAAATTTTGTTAGTTGACACTTGCTGAGTCCTTACTAGGTTAATATGACTGCTAATATGAAGACCTTCAGTTTACTATCATTTTACCATTATAGTCACCATTTCCAAAAGTAAACTGTAATAATTTTTCAGGGGCATGTATAAGGTCACGACTCGGATTTGTGCTTGTGTGTTTTAGTAAATTATAGCAGCTGCAAGACTGTACTCTTCCCATCGCTCAGCTTTTGGTTTTTCGGGCAGTTCACACTACCTGTGAAAGAACTTCCCCACCCTTGAGAGATGAGAGGTACATCCTGCTCAAGGCTGCCTTTGACTACAACTTGATCATCATTTTAGCTCAAAGCTTGCATTCAAATTCCTGATCCATGAAGTCTCATTGTTGACTTCACTTTGGATGGGGAAACTAACTCACCAATACTTCGGCTCTGCTCTGTACCCTTAAACTGGTGAAGCTCCCTGACCTCAAGCCTATTTTAGGTAGTTACCAAGGACAGTACAAATCCTGAATTCTAAGAGCTCCACCACTGGCTGAAAGTATGTGAATGTTTTGCAGCAAGGGCTGGGTCATGTCTCAAGGTCAGATAATGAATCTACAAAAGAGTGACAGTTGTTTATTTTGATCATTGATTACCTGATAAAATCAAATCATTCTGCTAGCTGAGAAGTACTCTTTCTGTCAAACTACTCTAGGACAGAATAATATTATTTTATGTTGAGAAATCAAAAATTACCTGCAATATATTTCATCTTTCAACTGAAGATTAAGTTGTTTGCAATGTTTCTCGCTCAATGTTTCAGGTGGAAATGAGTCCCCTTGAGAATGCTATTGAAGTCTTAGAAAATAAGAACCAGCAGTTAAGAACACTGATTAGTCAGTGTCAAACTCGACAGATGCAGAACATTAATCCTCTCACAATGTGTCTAAATGGGGTCATTGATGCAGCAGTTAATGGTGGAGTTGCTAGATACCAAGAGGTAAGCAATTTACTTCTGTTTATTAAAAATCTGATTTCTTTCCCTGTACAGATGCAGCTCCTCTGTATGAATTAAGGACAAAAAGTACTATATGAATAATAGTTATTACTATACCTATATTGCAGCTTGGGTTAGGTAATGTTAACGATGTGGTTTATTGAAATAACTATTTTGCTGCAGATAGTACCATAAACTTACTCCAGTGATGACTCAATTCACAATTACCCTGCATTCTTCAGTGGTTTGTTTAGAAATTTCCAATTAACTGGTTAATTGTAAGTAAATTATTATAATATATTGCCGATTCTAGGATAGAAGATACTTCTGGCCAACTACCAAATTTACTTTATTGTACTGATTTTTTTAGTTTTTATATACATATATAATATATTAGATATGCATGTATATTTTTATTTATATATATAAATTCTCAACAAGAAGTTCATTATCTTGAAGAATTACAATTTTCTAGATCCTTCTTGTAGCTCTTTTCCAAGTTTTTAAGAAAAGCTATTTTGGGGGGAGCGAGGAAAAGGGATTTAAAAAAATAAATACAATTTAGAAATGTCTAACACTGGATTTATTTTTAACAGTTGTTGCTCATTATTATAATTTCTGGATCACCTTAGGAGAACCTTAAATGTTTGGGATGCTGTATTTACACAAAATTCTGTGGAATTTTGAAACTTTAGCAAAAAGAAAGGGTTGCAGGCTTTTTGCAGCCCAACTTGGTTTTCTTCTTCTCCTAATAGTCTTACGAAATACTTGAGTCTGCTGCTTTTTCCTTTGACAATGTCAAGTTGAATAACATTCACTTGTCCCAAAGGCTGAGAGATTCAGTGTTCACTCAACAGTGTTAAATTTGGTAAAACTGCATCTTAATTAAACTACAAAAAATTGAGTCCAGTGTAGTATTAGAATCTGTCCTCAAAACTGCAGTGTTATGAAAATTGTGAGACTGAAGCAAAGCAGTAACATATTTTATGTTTCCTAACTGTCTTTAAACAACAACAAATCTGTTTAGCATAGTGAAGCACCATGAAGGGAGTCCCTGGAGAAATACAGTCATGTCAGAACTATGTCTGGTTTGAATTAGCAGTGTCAGAGCTAGCTCAGTGTCTCTGCACAGCTTCCATTCTTCACAAGCGTATCAAAGGTTCTAGCTTGCTCCTTATTGTTGTTCTTGGCTGTAATTCTTGATCTCTTGGACATTGTTCATGTTTCGATTCTCTTCTGCCCTCTGCCTCTCACTGTATTAAAATAGGACTTTTCAACAATTTGTTTTGTAAATATCAAAACTGTTAGCAATAATTGTGAGGGCTTTTTTTTCTTCCATTTCTCTCTATTTCTTCTCTTTGCACATCCATTTTTCAGTTTCTATATGTCTACCTGTTGTTTTGCCAGCTCTTTTCTTCTACCTTTCTTGCTATCCTGTTCTCTGTAAATGCTTTTTCCTGTTTCATTTGCTTTTCCCTTCTGCCTTGTATGAAGCTCAAAGTTCAGTCAGTCTTGGAGCATTTGCTCTCGAGGTAAGAGTCACCATGTCTTTACCAATATCTTCCTTCCATTCAGGCAACTTCCAAGTTTTAAGGAGTGTCCTTTGACCATCTGCTTCCTTCTTGATTCTGTCTTCATTCCCTCCTCTTTTTCCTCTTTAAATTTTTTCCTGTATTTTTTTTCCTCTTCTGGTGGGGAAGAAGCTATCTCTAATTATTCAGCACCTTCATATTTCAAATGTTAAAGCTATCCATTCACTAGTGGCTACATTTTTTTTTTGCCTATGGCCTCCACTATACGATTAGTTACTTATTTAACATGTATTATCCATTATTGCACTTCAAAGGAACTTAGAAAACATTTGAAAATATTACCTAGAAAAAAAAAGGTGGTGTGTTTTTACTCACTTTGTTTTACTTTGTAATTTTATTCTGTTTAGGCATTCTTTGTCAAAGAATACATCTTGAACCATCCAGAAGATGGAGAGAAGATCACACGCTTAAGAGAACTTATGCTTGAGCAGGTAAAGTGGGGAAAAGACTGACAAGATGGCCTACTCAGCTGTTCTAGTGAAAAATAAAATAAAAATATTTTATTTATAT
>WAAE01000250.1:0-40168 GCA_013400495.1 Nicator chloris
TTTAAAATTTTTTTCTTCTTTGAAAAAGGATAAATGCTAGCATATGCCTAAGCATTGTGCTTATCCCTCTGTTAATTCCAGGCTTTTGTCTACACCATCTTGTTTTTTTGGTAGCTGCAACTAGTACAGACTAGTTGACCCTAATTGCCTGGACTAACAAGTTGTCACCTCTCATGGGTGATTAATCAATTCTTCAGCCCACAAGTCAGCTGACATATATGTCAGAGCAAAGCCTAGCTTCACATTTGAAGGGTTGTGGGAGGGGTTGGGATATGTTTTCTATGGGGAAAAGAGTATCAAGGTCAAAGGAGCAAGTGTGCTTCTAGAATTCACTCTGTAGATAAAGCTTGAGAGCAAACACATTCACAGAAATGCAACACTTCAGGAGCTGTAAAGCTCTCTGAAGCGAAGCAAGAGCATTAGCTAGCAAACATGATGCATCACTGTGACTCTCAGCATACCACTAATACTAAAAAAACCAAATGACACAACTTCATCAGAAGCAATAAAGCCAGTAGAATGTTTAAAAACCTATTCCAAAAAGACTCACTGTAGAATCTTCTTTTATAATTTCCTGTAACCCTGTATTATCAACCAGAAGCTATCCAAATTATGCAGGAAAGCTAAGAAATGGGACAAAACAAGGACTAAATTAAAAATAAGTATTTCAGAAGAGCTACGCTCTGGGTCAGGACAAAATCCCAACTTTTACAAATGATAGAAGCAGGAATTATAAATATGGAAGAGTTTAAGAGTGCATGGTATTTCTTCCTTAGGGAGAAAAGTAAAAAAGAATAAAATATACAGCCTTTTAAACTTAATTTTTTATCTTTAAACCATTCTAAGCGGAAAAAAAAAAGAAACAACTCAAGAAAGCTTCTAATTCTCATTTCTTTAGATGTTTAAAAACAGCCCAACCAAGAAACTCAACACAAGACACAAAAATGCACAGATACAATCTTGTTTAGCTAACAAGTCACTTGTGTACACAGGCACATAATAAAACACTAAAAATGCACTAGATATTTAATCATCTCAGCACAGAGGGATAGCGATAGCATCTGCAGATTGAACCATGGCCTCTTCTACAGACAGGCTACTGGAAACTCAATCTCACACGGCCTCTACTGAGTCTCAAAACACGCAGTTGATGAGGAGGAAGCACACTGGTGTGATGGTGTAAGCAACTTCATCCTGTCAGTACCTCTCTGGCCCAACTCTGCACAGCACTTAAGCAAGTACTTTCAGCAGATGAGTCACTCACATGTCTAAAAATAGGATTCAAAATACTTAGGGGCTTTGCTGACACACAGCTTGAATGGATAATGTTGCAGGCCGACCAGCTGAGCCAGTGTTTTTCCACAAGACTGCTAAGCATATGCTAACCTAGAGTGACATTGCTGAAGTCACAACCTAAAGTTTCAACACTCCATTTCACAGAACACATCCCCAAGAATAACATTTTTCAAGACAATAGATTAAGCAGTCTGTGGATGAAAAGAAATAAACATTTTGAATTTTCTACTTATTATCCCAAATACTGGAATTTCTAACTATATAAGCTGACATTTGCTCTCTTCGAAAACCAGATCTATTGTATTACAGGACCAAATTTAGAAAAATATCCCACCACTGATTATTGTGTATGAAAGCATTTGGCATTCGTGTTTCCTGAGTGCTGATGCATAATGAAAAACTTTTTAACAAAGCTCTGTGAGCTGCTGTGTAAATCCTACTAAAGAGCTATGTATTTTCTACTAATATTTTACATGTGGCAGCCTGAGAAAAAAATAACTGTGATGGAGAGCCACAATAACACTGAGAGATTAATTTTATTGCATTTTAGCTGGTTTTCAGACACAGACATTTCCTTTATTCAGGTATCACACCCCTTTTAAAAGTTTCTGATTTACAGAAACAGCTACACTAGAATACTTAAAGTGATTGGAGTGGAGCAAAACTCAAGTTTATAATTTGTGCAAATAACCTTAACAAAAAGAAATAGGTGTGATTTCAATTTTTAAGTAAGGAATAAAATTTTTTGCAGAAGCAACCACTTAAGTATTCCTATCCCAAATATTGCTTTCTCTAAGGAAAAAAAAAAAGTTTAAAAAGTGAAGCTGAATTACTAAGTTGAAAGACATACAAACATTAATTTACAGTACTTTAAAGACTCTGAACGTTGTAATCTCAGTACTCACAGCTCTCCAAATCATTGAGTGCCTTACCATTAATTCTTTATAATGGAAGCTGGTAATTTCTAAGCATTCTATTTCTAATTATCCGATGTTAGAAACTTCAGAGATATAACTGAAGTTACCACTTTTCACCTAAATATATGTCCCATGCTTACATTCTTTAAGTGATGAATACTATTTAGAAATTTGAACTGGTTTCAGATTGATCTCTTCAGAAGCACGTGAGATCAAGACAAAAAGTACCAGCTACCTATTCTGTTGAGGTTCAGCTCTCATTCTGCACTAGAAAGAATGATAAAATCAGGCATTCCTGATAAACTCTCCCATAAATTTGGAAATTAAATATGTTAGAGCAGCCAGGTATTTTTTAGTCTTACTATGCATGGATAGTGATTCAGCCAGAGAGTCTTCAGAAATTATTTCTTAACCCCACTTACCAAAAGTATGACAGCATATCATCTTCACTAATTTCACTGAAATACGTTTTAGGATGTTTGGCACAGGTATCTGTAAAAAGGCTGATTTAATAGAAATGTATCACACATATCAACATAAACCGGAAATGATGGCTTTGCGGACCTAGAAAAACTCAAAACAGCATTGAAGCAATTACATTTGTGCTTGGATCTGACAACTTTTGTCTTGTGGTAGTACTTAAAATTATTACTTACTCCTACATTCACTGATCAGTCTCACTTTGGTTTTGGACAACATGGAGTCCAACCAATTTTCTTCGTAGTAGTTGAAAGCAGAAAAAGGTATCTGTCATTGTGACATGTAATTAACACTGCAGAAGCTGGCAGAAACCTCAGTGAAATTTCAAAAAGCACGTCAGACAATGTATTATTCAAGACAACACTCTCGCTGCAGTATGTAGTTTACTTCTCTGAACATCTTCTTTAATACTTATTTTTACAACTGTCATGTCATACAGAATACATTAAAGCAAACATTCAGGAAAAAAATGTATAAGCGTGTGTGTGGCTGATATGCATATGCCAGTTTGCATGAAAACTGACAGAACTGAGCACAAATGAGAGCTCTGAGCTGGTATCCACAAACCCCTTTCACAAACCATTCCATTCCACTTGAACCTGACATAATGGTTTATAAACTGGCATTTTATGTAAGGCAAAGAGCTACTATGTTTTTCCTCAACATTTGGACCTTTTTTGATTTAGATAAATCAACATTCCAAAAATTTATAAGGAAAGCTCCCATTCCCACCTGTTCTTTCCAGCCTGCTTCAAATTATTTATATACACAAAAGGAAGCCTAATTAAACCAAATTAAAGATCTGATTATAAAAACAGATTTTGGTATGTGCTTGAGTACAAAAAACCCTGTACATTTATTTAGCAATTGTGTCAATCAAGAACAGTAAATGGCTTGCTTAAAGTGCTCTACAGCTAAAACTTTGTAGACCAAGTTCATCCCTAAACACCCAAAAAGTCCCCAAAAGCTTATAATGCTAACATTAACAACCTTCTTGACCAAGGTGCTAGTAGGTACTATTATACTATATTATCCATTAATTATTAAGAGAGTCAGACTCTGACCTCACAGTTAATGCAAATTTACACTGATGTAACTGAGAGCAGAATCCAGCTTCTGGTATACCATACTCAAATGATATAAATGAGTTGCAAAAACAGACGCCCCCTTTTGTATAAATATGTCATAAATAAAACATGTATAGATACAAATATTAATTACAACAGCAGCTTAGAACAGTCTAACATTCCAGCTCTTGTTTTTATCATACTTTGCTAAAAACACATCTTAAGTAGGCAGAGTAAATCTTAACAGCATTGTATTAATTATTTGTGATTCTACACACCCCAGAAACAATTTATGCACATTTTGAAGATTTTAGTAGATCTTTAGACCTTTAGTAGTGAAAGTAGGTAGAAATTTTTGATGCAAAAGAAGAATAAATAAATAAAACTATTAAATACCCTGTGTTCGGTACAAATACTTCATATTAAGTTATTTTTATACATTTGCTTAGAAAAATACACTAAATATTTCTACTTTCATTGCCTAAAAATAAGGACTGGATTATGTATATCCTTGTGTTTTTAAAGGTGGCAATGTCAATTACGTCAAGCTGCTGGAGCAGAGCCATTGCTGCCCATTTCCACAGCCCCTACACTGGCAAAAAAAAGCCATTGTGGGGCTAATCACAGCTCCCAGGTGGATGACCTGGTTCAAATGACCAAGAGGCCCATGGCACAAGTTGCATTTTCTTCAAAAAATGAAAACTTTTTGCTGAAGTTTATAATGCTTGTTTACTAAAATATCGGTCAGACCTCCACACTTCTTAAAAAGAGCTGCATTTACAAATGTGGACGCTTATCTGTTAAAGCCATCATTTGTTCCAAAAAATGCACATTCAAACTGTGAAATATTAGGAAAATACTCTTGCAAATAAACTATATAAAGATAAAATACACTTCAAAGAGAGTATTTATGTTATTCTATAAAGTGCAGAGAAATCCTTCTAAAAAGGGAAATAACTACTTCCTATAACAGTATAATTACAGCAGCCTTTGCATAGCATTATTTATAGAAAATTTAATACTTTCAGTTGCTTCAGGAGGAAAAAGATGAAAGAGTCTCTTCCAGTTCAGATCTTTCCTTTGACACTGATTTACTTTCTTCAGGAATGGTTGATGATACCAGATCTCCATTGACAGCACTTCTAGAACAATGAGCAGATCCTATAAAGAGAGCAATAAAGTATTTAATTTTCAATCCCTGAAAGTATCATCCAATCTGTCAGTTATGGTATTTGCAAAGTATTTCCTATATATAAGCAACTAGAAGAACTAGTCAAGTTAAGTCTGCTTCAGGGGAGTTATAACGGAGTCAAAATGCCAGCAAGATTCATAAAGAAAAACCACAGAAGAACTGGCTGCTATATCAGCCCATCTAATCAGAAGGGACTAAATTCTGATCATGACCTTTATTATTGGCAAGGCTGTGTGCCTTCAGACAGAGCAGTGCTGCTCTCTACAAAAGGCAAGAAGCCACTGAAATGAATGATCTTTCCACAATGCACTAAGTGAAAACTACCCCTGCAACTCACAGAAGTCAAAGAGAGAATTTCTTCTGTGACAATAAGCAGGTGTCAAACAGCAATATTCCATCACTTACCAGATAATCATTCATGTGAGAGTCTATTAGGACAAACATCCCTTTTCTGGGTATGTCTTGATTTTATCTTGCCAGTAGTCCCACTGATTTCAATATAACTACTCCGGCTGCAAGATCATTTGTAATATGGATGGAAGCCAGTACAAGTCAACCAGGTAACAAACTATACAAGTGCTCTGATTTATAACATAGGAATCTTACAAATAAAACGTTTTTCCTCATGCTGGTATCAGTGCTAGAACAGCTGCTCTAAACAGGGAAATAAATTGTACGGAAAGGTACAAAGAAAACTCCCTCCCTTTCAAACTTACTCTGAGAATCTTCAGAAAGTGTATCACTGTAAGATTCTGTATCGGAGTATGTTCTTCTGCGCCGCTGAGAAAATCGGTGAAGAGATGAACCTGGTTCTTTTACAGAGTGATTAATCCTACAGAGGAAATGAGATCTATTAGTAAGCAAAATCTGTAACAACCCACACAAATTTTATATACTTTAAGTTTGAAATAACTTTGTTTATTTCCACTCCACACAAATTTTACATACTTTAAATTTGAAGTAACTTTGGTGCTTAGATTCAATTGTGAGTATCAGTGCTTTTTACTAGACTAGTCTACTATAGCAGACTAAAAGCACAGTCAACAATCTTCATTTCACAACTGCAAAGCCTGAAAATGGAAATAAAAACGAAAGAAATAATTTGAGAATCTGAAATATTGACTGAAAAACAATGTTAGCATGTCAAGCTCTAACTTCATGAACTTGTCAAAACAAGCCATTTGCCTAAAGCTTCTAGCATGATGAAGATTTGGTACTGTATTAAAAATAGCAGCTGCCACCGATAGCTGATAAACTGCACCTTTTGTTTTCAAAATCAGATCAACTTATGATTTTTAGTTTTTCCCCAAGCAAACAATTCTTCTCACATTTTGATTTTAATGCTAGCAAGTTCAGGGAGGTCTTCTGAGACACAAGGAAAAAGCTTAAGGAAACAGAAAATTACCTTTCTGAATGGCAAGGACCAGGGTGGCTAATGGAACGCTTCATCTAGGGGAAAAAAAAATTCCAAAGAACAAACAACACCAAAAATGTCACAAGTTTCTCAGAAGAATGATATGGATATCTACATTATTTTTTACTTTATTTACAGTCTTTACAAAGCGATACAGCAATATTTTTTTTTATAAAAAGCAACCACTCTAAGTTAAAAGTCTGATTTAACTACATGAAAACAGATGGACTGCCATCAATATTAAAAGTTTTAGAACATTCACACAGGAAATAGTTTACTACAAAAAGATGCTACCTCCTATCTATGGAATTCATTCCCTCTTGCACCGAAGCTCCTCAAGGAGCCATTGTTAATTGCTATGATATGCAGAAGTATCAAGACATTTTTTCGATACCAAATGGAAGTTTAAACTCCTCATTACACGATAAAGCCAAATTATGCCTCTTGATTCCTTGTGGTTTCTCTGCTATCACTATCAAATCTCTATGCATATCAAAGAAAGTTATTATTTTAAATCATAATGATCAGCTTTGTAAGTAAAGTGATTGAAGAAAAAGAGATGAAAAATCCATATCGAAAGAAAGAGATTCTCACAACAAAACTGCACAATACAGCTCATCTTGGAATACATACACAGAACTGCGAAAGCATTTGATTCCCCATACACTGTCCTTCTAAGGGATCAATAGTGAATAGTGAATAGTTACGAAGTAATATCTTTATCATTATATACATTTTTGTTAAATAAGGGTATAATATATTAATACAAACATCTTGAATTACATACACTGAAACATATGCTATCTTACTGAAGTGCTTCAAGTCACAAAGCACTTAAGCAGAAGGTGAAGTTACCTACTTTTTATGATCAGTGTACAGTTAGCACTCTAAAAACCCCAAACAGTTGAACTGAGGAAAAGTTAAACCTCATTCATTTATGAGATACCTCATTACAGGGCCTTGACATGTATGATCAATTACTCTGATGATGTAAAGGCTAGCAAAGAAGGACTGAGAGTGGAAAACTGATTTATATTTGGGACCAGTACTGATTTTAAAACACAGTCAAGATTTCAACTGCTGACATCATAGCACATAACAATAGCACAGTGTTCTGCCACTCCTCCCCACAAACCAACCACTTAGAAAAGATAGTATTTCAAAATGTCTAAACCATTTGAATAGGTGATGGTGACACAGGAGAAGCCAAGGGGTCAGGGTGAGGCAGCTGGAACATTTCTGGTTTAAACTTGGCATTAGCAATCTTCACACATTCTTCAAGTGTTGTGATAAATGTATTACATGTGGCACTAAGCAAGGAAGAGGCTTCATTCATGTTCTGAAAATAAATGAAAGCACAAGCAAGAAAAAAAATTAAAATACGCAAATACAACTTTCCTCCACCACCTGTCCCAGACACACTAATTTCCCTCATTACCACTAAGAATTTACATTTCTCATTTTTTTAATCAAATGTACACCTTACCGTAAAGCCAATTTAAGAAAACAAATATGACAGCATTGCAATTTCTTTCTTTCTGACATCTGAGTTTCTTTAGGGTACTAGCCAACAATGCATTACTGCAAAGCTTGTCTCAGAGTGACTAACTGGTATCAGAAGATCATTCAGTGAAACGAATTGCAGAAGTGTGAATCGTTTTATCACTCTAGAGCAAGTAGCTGCAGGCGCATTTCACCTCCCTAAACTGAAAACTTGCTCTGTTGTGACCAAGCTTCAGCTCCTGGCTTTGCACTAAAGAACCAACAATATCATTCAAATGCTGCTCAAGAGTGCAAAAAATGAAGTAATTCATAATTCCCAGTCCTTCAATTTAAAAGCAGGAATACATTCTAGTATTGTACTTGTGCACATTCAGAGATAGATATTGACACTGCATGTTTCCAATGCCTGGAACACTAGCTTTCACTGATAAAAAAAGATGGAATACCCTCCAACACAAGGAAGTAAGAATGGACAAACTAAGATTTCAGCTACTTGAACAGAGATGCAAAACAAGACAAAATATTGTATTGCTCCTATGATAGCTCTTCTGGCCTTTCAACCAAATAGCTCAGAAACACAATTGGTTCTTAACACCTGGCACAACTACAGTTAAACCATCCAGGTATTTTACACACAGAAAATCACTATTAGTACATCTACACACAAGCATTCAAAAATTGACGTTAGGTTAAGTCTCCCAGCATTTGGGAGATGAGTAAGGTTTAAGACATCAACAGTAACTTGAGGTGTATTATATAATGGAATGAAAAGAAATTCTAGAATTGTGCACCTCAATGCTGGGAGGAGAGTGAGTCTCATCATGGTGAACAAATTCTTGTATTGTATGAACTTGCTGCATTAAAAGATCACAGTAGAGACGAAGTTCGGACATTTTGGTTTTAAGAGATTCATTGGTCTCACTTATTTCTATGGAAAAAAATGGAAAAATACATTTATTGCATACAATGTACATACACATTGTAATTTTTAAGCCCTTTTCATTTAATTAATTTAAAAATCCACTTAAACTTCCACTTAATTTTGAGGAAAACTGGATTCTGTGATGAATCAAGAATTATACTTGAAGCAGACTATACTTTTGGATAACTGATGCTAATTTAATTACTATTGTGAAATAGGCACATTATCAGGAAAAATAAAGCTGAAATCTTTCTTAGCTGCCATATAATGTTGAAAAACATTGCTGGATAAAACTCATGCCACCCACCAGAGAGGCTGGAAACAGTTACATTAACCCATCCAAGAAAAATTATGGAAAAAAAATAGTTACTATAAAGAGTTACTGTAACAGCAGAAATGAAATGTCTTCACGACAGCTACAAACAATATGCTTATTCTAGTGACAAGAACAGCTTGCTGGTATTCCAGTTTCTTAAGATACAAAAGGTCAATGCAGGTGACTTCTAACTCTAATACTTAGGGGGAATTTACCATGGAGATGACTAGAAATAATTAAAATTTATATTAAAAGACAACAATACTGACTTTGTACCACAGTATTTGCATTATGATTATCTGAAGAAGTGATCTACTCTAGGTAACACACATACCTTTTTCTTTTTTTGTTCTGGTATCTGCTAAACAGGCTTTTGCACTCCCCAGTGCCACCAGCCATCTTTGCCTTTCAGCTGCATTAACTGCTTTCATATAGAAATGCTGCTCCCCTGGGATGATTAGCTCCATTCTTGTGTTGTCTGTTGCATGAACTTGTGATAGAAGAGAAAAAAAAATTCAAATAATAACCTCAACTCAGTAACAATCATTTACTAAATACTGCTCAAAGTGTTTTAAAATGCTTATGATAATCCCACAGTAATACAGTAAATCACAATGCACCATTGCTAAGTAAGGAAAAGCCCAAAGCTGCTCATCCTTTCTCCCCCTTTCCTTCACCAAAAGGACAAGGTAACAAGGAAAATCAACTGGAATGGCAAAAAAAAAAAAAAAAAATTAAAAAAAGTGATCCTCCCCTCTTTTCATCACTGATTTCATCTACACTAAAGAAACACTAACAAGAAGGAGTTACCACATGAAAAATACTCGGTGGCCCATGTAAAATAAGTTCAACTTTTTAATATGAAAGTATCCACATCACAAGCTCAGTCACCTGTGAGGATCTGGAAAAAAGTCATACTTAACAGCAACAGGAAGCTAGAAAACACCTTGCTATTAGCCAAGGAGGCTGACCTACAGTTAGGAATACACTGAAGACTAAACTCTTGCTTCAGAACAGTTCACTTACTGTCTCAAATACACCAATCACCTGTGCATGTGCAGAGCTGCTAACAGGGACAAAGGTAAAAATTACTCAGGAAACCGAAAGACTAAACACTTCTGGTTTATAAGAATCTCCACTTTTGGATCACTGCTGCTGCTCTTCTGGAAATCTGGCTTTCATGACTGAGTTGCTATCCCTGGTCATGAGAGGAAAAAGCAGTAGAACTAAACAGCTAGCTGACATAACTTCAAGCATGAACCTAACTAGTGCACATAACTATTAAAACCAAAAAGTAATAAATGAACTCTATTCACATTCATTATTGTTTGTGAACTATGAAGCTGACACACTCGACTACATGTAAACAAAAACACAGGAGGAAAAACGTGATGCAAAAATGTATGATTGGTCATCTTTTCTGTTTCCATGGTAACTGAAATTTTCTCAAGCAGAAATCTATTAATTCTTACCTTTTATTTCACACACAGCCATTTTTATACTTCCTTTGCTGCCTTTGCAGACATCATCCTGGGAATCATAGTATGACAAAATCCCATTGTCTAAAACAAACCACCGAGGCTGCCAACCTAGAGAGATCAAAAATGTGAAAAAGTTTAGTCTAATTCCTATATTGTAAATCAAATTCCTCTCTTTGACTGTTTAATAAAAGAGGCAAACATTAAATTATTCTTGTAACACACCAGAAGTAAACAATCTGTGCAGTGTGAAGACCAGAACCATTCTATAACCAGACTACTGTTATATGGATATTCCACTCCCATTCTTTTTGGGTGCAAGATCAGCATTTTTCTTCTGTTTTCACTGTATTCCATTCTAGAGAAAAATTATATTTTAATTTAGCCACGGAATCCTGTTTTCAAGGTTGTTAAATTACATACCTCTGAAAAACCATTCTCATTCAAGTATATTTTTTAGGCAGATTTTTCTCAGATTGTAGGAATTTATTTGGAAGATACAAATAAATGACTGATGCCACCAACTGCTATGCTATGTTCTCCTTTACCTACTGTATTTCAGTGAAAACTTTTTATTTCATACTTATGTACTGACACTTTCTCTGTTTCTACAAATAACATTGCACGAAAATATTCCAGTGGAGCATAACAATTACACTGGCCCATTATATTCTGGGCCAGCTGTACAATAGCTGATTATCCCTCTATTTTACAACTTGACACCAAACTTTAACTTCCTGCTTAGTTTAGGGTTTGGAATGGGAAACACGGTGTGGCCAAGCCCTCTAGGTATTTGGCGATATGACAGTGTGGCCCAGGGTGCTTTCCAGCTGCCAGAGCAAACGGAGGCCATCCAGCAGCACTGTATTTCAACACAGGAGGCTAAAGCAGGTACCAAACTCAGAAATCAGCTACAGACTTCAAACTATTCATAGCATTATAGAATCATTAAAGGTTGGAAAAGATCTCCAAGATCAACTAGTCCAACCTATAACCAATCATCACCTTGTCAAGGAGACCAGAGTGTAAGGACCACATCCAGCTCTTTCTTGGACACCTCCAGGGATGGTGATTACCACCTTCCTGGGCAGCCTGTTCCAATACAACCCTTTCCATGAAGAATTTCTTCCTGACACCCAACCTGAACCTCCCATGGTGCAGTGTGAAGCTGTTTCCTCTCATTCTGTAAGACGAGGCTGAGCCCCTCAGCTGGCTCCAACCTCCTGTCAGGGAGCTGTATAGTGATAGGGTCATCCCCTGAGCCTCCTTTTCTCCAGGCTGAGCCCCTCAGCTGGCACAGCTGATCCTGGTATGATTCGCTCTCTGGACACTTCACCAGCTCCACTGCCCTTCTGTGGACACCCTCCAGCACCAGTGTCATTACAAGCTGTAACACTAATTAAAGAAGATTAAGACTAGGCTGCATTAAATCATTAAATGCATTACCATTCCATGATAAAGAAATAATAACATGTAACTGTGTATTGTTTCTTTTTTGTTGTTTACTAGCTGTAACAGTAAGCAGACGTCTTTTTAAATGGAGAGTGGTAACTAAAAAGCATGTCCAGACTCAAATTTAAAAGCAGAATGTTAAAAACTACACACTCTAAAGGATAAGAACTCACACAGGAAATATTTCCAATGGTGCGTGTATGTCAACACTAATACTCAGAATATGCAATTCAGAAGACTCAGTCCTGTAAAATGCAACTCAAAAATGCACAGATTTTTTTTTTCTGCTACATTCTGTTGCAAGATGTGGACTCTGTAACTGTTCTTACCTCCTGTCAATACCTGTCAAAACAGCCTTACTGTGCTAAATAGGGAATCTGCATGAATGAGTATTCTGTCCTCACATTATTCTAGTATTGAAAAAAAAAACAGAAGCAAAGGACTTAAAAGGCCAAGTGCCTCACAGAAGCAAGCCAAAGAACAAAAACACCTCTTGTAATTTGAAACTGGGCGGTATCCTACATTTGAGAAAATATTTCACGAGTTTGTGAATATATAACACAAATTCTTATTTGAGGAGAAAAAAACAAAAGCATTTGTATTTCTGGTTTGCTTTTAATGACAGAAGAAACGAAATGTTTTCCACAACACTTCAGCAGCAATAACAAGCTCCTTTGCTGCTTGGTGTCTAGCATTAACGACAAATACTACAACCTATTTTTGGCCACAAAAACAGATACTATATAAATAGTAGAGTAACAAGGCAGATGGGAATAAAATTTAAACATTTCACTAATATGATTAGATTACTTTTTTAAAAAATGCTGCCCTCCTACATTCTGGAGATTGTAGGTAATCCCTGATACACTTATTTTGAAACGCAGGAGCAGATGCTCTTTGTTGGCCAGCACAAGCCTAAGGAAGGGTTCTGAAGTTTGCTGGTATAGAGGACTACTGGCTTTCAGCAGATGTTAGCTGCATGCTAACAGTCTATTGTGTGTATAGCACTCACAGCTACTTGTGTTTGCTTATTAAACAGCACATCTAAAAGAGGAACAAACACCACAAGAGTTCATTGTCTTTATCCATTTATCTTTTGTTACAGCAACATTTTCAGTCACATAAGTGAAAGAGACAATTTTCATTGTTTTGAAAACAACCTTGTGCTCATTCTTTCTCTCATAACCACAACTTTTCCTGTATGTGTTTTCTCTATACTTGTTGTGGAGAAGTGACAAAGACGTCAAATATCTATTTAATTACAGCATAATTGCTCCCTTCTTCCAGAAGACCCATATGAGTGGACACATAATTGCTCTGAAAAATGCAAGATTATGCTCTGTACACTTAATTTCACAGCACATCTGTACAATCCTCACAACGTAGCCCACATTTTACAATCCCTCAGGACCAAGTTTCACACCACTCCACACTCACGACCTGCGTATGCTGAAGTAGAATTACACATACGAAATGCTGACGAACCAGAGGGCAAAGAAGATACTGCCAAAGCAGCGTAACAAGAGGCACAATTAAGCACGGTATGTGATCCAACGCTGATCTGCTTGGAAGAGACAATTAGTCCTATCACAGTGTCAGAGGAGAAACATTTCACCTTGACACCACTGCCTGCCCGCTGCCTGCTCCACAGGACATGGTGTCTCTAATACAGCCAAAAAACCCAGGCAAATACTGGCATTTGGTGCACTTTTTGTCTGTAGCACTTCCAAAAATGCATTTAATGAAACTAAAGTTCATCATGTGTTTTCCAGGTTGGGATACAGGAGCTCCCTGTCCTGCTGAGGGTCTCTGACTAACTCGACAAGGCGCAATCCAGGTAGCGAGAGGAGCTCGGCAGAAGGCCAGGGCCGGGCTCAGCTGACCCGTGCGGCTGCCGGCGGCTGTGGGTTCGCCTGGCACCGGCCCGGCCCGGCCGCCGCCCGTACCGGGCGGGTACGCGGGGAGCGCTGCTCCGCCAGGCGCGTCCCCCTGCCCGGCCCCAGAGCCGGCTCCAGGCGACCGCCAACCCCGTCGCGACGCTCGGCCGCTCGCCGGGGCTTGGCTCCGAGCACAGATGTTTCAGACGAGGCGTTACCGACAGCTCCGGCCGCCCGCGGGACGCCGGGACCCCCCGAGGCAGCAGCAGCAGCTCCGCATCACGGCCGAGGATGAGCCGGGCCCCAACCGCCGCCCCCCGGGCTCGGCCCCCGCTGCCTACCCGCTAGATAGTTGGTCCACTTGTACAGGACCCCCTCCATCGCTCAGAGCCCGGCGCCGGGCCGCATCCTCCTGCTCCGCCGCGGGGAACGGGCGGCCGCGGCCGCCGCGGGGATGGCGCTCCCCTCCCGGCCCCACCGCCGCCTCCCCCGCGCGGAGGCGCAGCCGCTCAGCTCAGGCGCGGCGACCGCGGCGGCTCCAGCGGCGCCGCCCGCCCCGCGGGGCGCTCTGCATCCCCCATGCGCGCCGGGCCGCGCTCTCGGCCCCAACACCCCGCGGCTGCTTCCGACGTCCCTTCCACTTCCTGAGCGGAGAGGGCGGCCCAAAGAACCGCCCGCCCCGCGGGCGCCTGCCTGGGCCGGGCTCGTCCCCACGACCGGCGCAACTGAGGCGGAGCGGCGGCGCTGGCTCGGCCCCCGCCCCTCGGCGCGGCGGAGACAGTGCCACGCCAGCGGCCGCCTGCGAGTGACATGGGCCGTGGGCTGCCCCTGCTCCTGCTGCCGCTGGCGCTGCTGGCGGCTCCGACGCGGGCCGAGGGCGGCACGGTGGTGGCGGAGGAGGTTCACATAGAGGTGCTGCACCTCCCCGAGGCCTGCAGCCCGAAGAGCAAGAAGGGCGACCTGCTGAACGCGCACTATGACGGATTCCTGGCCAGCGACGGATCCAAGTTTTACTGCAGGTGAGCCCCCGTGGCACCGGGTGGGAGGACGGGCGGTGAGCCCTGCCCTGCGGGGTGCGTGGCACAGCCGCTGCACTCACCGAAGCCGAGTAAGCGGGACTGGGGGCGCTCCCGGCGTGGGCACAGCTCGGGGCCCACACTGACCGCATCAGCAATAGTAATTTCTCCCCGTCTCCACCTTTACTCTTCTTTAGCCCAGTGTTGAAGGATGCAGAGTTTCTTTTGGGTCAAGAGGGAGCGCAGAGGTAAAAAATGGAAATCAAAGACACCTTTGCTCGAGGCTGGCGGCCATCGCCAGGGAAGGAGCCCGACAGGGAGGAACTGCGAGAGCCTGTAGCCCACACCTCACATGGAGACCCCCTTGGCAGGGTAGAAAAAAAAAAAACAAACCCAACGTGTTCATACTTGCCGTGTTCTGTACTGTAATATGTGCAGAAAAACTCGGGCTGGGAGGAGGAGCTCCTGGTGGGAATGCACACTGACAATTTTAGGCAGAAACTTGAATATAGCATGCACTTCCACATAGTTGGCACTGTGCAGTGCAGCCACATTATTACACTAGTGGTTTGCAGCCTTTTTGTCTTGTCCCTGTTGCTGTGTCCCTTCTTGATTCGTTGTGCCATCCATTTTACCACAAAGCTATCATTTAGTCTTTTGCTATTTCACTTTGCTCCCTCCATCTATCCTCAGACAATAGCTTCGCTCATTACAAAATCTTGATCCGTTCTCCTTCTTACATAATTTAAGAAAAAAATCAGTATAGGATAATTCTACATTTAACAGTACTGTTTCACTTGTATTTCTTTGCCTGTTGAAGTGACTGACTGGTACACATAGCATTGCTTTCTGGATGTTTTACTCAATTGCTGTTCGGTGTAGTGCCCTTACTGGGGATGCCTCATACGACCAGAAGCTGCCCCAAGCACTGGCTATCTGACCTGGCCCGAGTGGTAGGTGAGCATGCAGTACTGTAGCCAACATTGCCAGGTTCCCTCAACACACACCTGCACTCTCAGTCCCATCCCATCCTACAGTGTTATGAACTGCTGAAGACATTTTCACTTTCTAGTGCTCCCCACATTCCTCTTCTTGGAAACCTCCTGCAGTGACACCTTGTTTCTGGCATGCAGCGTGCATGATCAGGAAGATCAGATGTTTTTGTAAGAAGTTCAAAAACAAGGGTTTTTTTCTTGTTTGTTTAAAAAGGAAATTTCTCCTTACATATATCAAGATTTGACCTTAAAATATAAATGTAGCAGAAAAAGTGTTTCTACTTTGTATTCTTGCGCTCTAAACATTCTTGTATGCTAATTATCCATGTTCTTACTCACTACAACTAAAAGTTATATTCATGTAAAAAAAATATGATACTAATGTTACTCATAGACAATTTTTTTTTAATAGTCGGACGCAAAATGAAGGTCATCCAAAATGGTTTGTTCTGGGTGTTGGACAAGTCATAAAAGGCTTAGATATTGCTATGATGAATATGTGTCCTGGAGAGAAACGGAAAGTGACAATCCCTCCATCATTAGCATACGGACAGCAAGGATACGGTAAAAAAAGAAGTTTTTACGCTAAACTTTGTCCTTGTTTTTTACACTTTCAAACCTACAGTATTGTAAATGACCGTAAGAATTTGTGCTCGCATTTAGAGGCAGTGCAGGTGTGCAGCCCCAGTCCTGCTCATTGCTACACAGTTTATATAGTCCTGACCGCAGACCCACACCTTGCAGTTCCCATTAGAGTTCAGTACATGCCACCCAATGCATTTTCCCAAATATTGCCATAGTGTCAAATACTGGCAGCAAGAGGAAGATTTCCATGAGCCGTATCATCATGTATTAATCTATTAAATTCCAGTCACATTTGTTTTTTATTGTTTGACTGCTACCTGTCTAGCCTTTTAATGACAATCTGCATCTTTTGAGTAAAATGGAATATAATGCAGTGCAATTAATCTAAGTAGAAATAAATTGCTTAAGATACTGCTTACATTCTGAATAGTTGATGGCTCTCATTATCACATACACAGTAATTGCAACAGTGCAGTGCATTAAATCTGATTTGAATATAAGATAATTCAGCACGCAGATTACTTTTAAAAAGTTCCAGTACAAGTCTTACGCAGTATTTCAGCACTCAAATGTAGATAAATTCAGCTCTGACATGAGTGTAGTAGTTTCTGTGAAAACGTAGCTCCTGTTCTAAAATAATACTTTGGTACTGATATATCAGAATTCAGTGCATCGGTTTTGTCTTTAATACAATTTCATACAAAAAGGAAAAACCCTGATACAAATAAAAAATGTTCTTTAATACCACTGTTAACTGTTTGTTCCAGGTAGCACTTCAAGGAAGTAGTATTTTCCTACAGCACACCTGTCCTCTGTCTCAGCGTATTCCTGCATGCTGGGGAAGATGCTTGCCTAATCTTGAATTAGAAAAGATGCATGTGGCTTTCTAAATCTTTACATGTCTTTCCTTTGTTGGTATGTATATTTGTAAACTACTGGCACTGAATTCTAGTATTGTATCTTTCTTTTGTAAGTGGTATTTAAATCATGATTTACATTCAGATGTATTTAAAACTTCTACTTTCCTAAAGCGTGGAAGGTTAAAACCTTTTGAACTCTGACACACATAGTTATTTTTACTATGGCTAATTTAGGTGAGTAGTGTAATAGTTTCGTTTATCTTCTGTTTACAGTGTAGATTCTTCAGCTTTTCTTCAATTTATGAAGGATGGGCACAAGCTCAAAATTCTGAGGTTACAATGTGATGCTCACTGGCTTTGGCAGCTTGCATGTTTACATTTTAATTTTACACTGCATGATTTCTTTATGCTCTTTTGGCACTGTTTTTAGATTGCATTGGTTTGTTGCTGTCTCTTTTTAGTTCCCTTTTTTTGCCAGATGCATGATACATGAACCTGTGTTTGTAGGTAGTGCTGGTTTTACATCAAGTGGCAGAAAATGCTTTGATCCAGGAACAAAGAATTCTAACAGTTGTTTTCTTAATTCATAGGCCAGACAAAGTATTCCAGTAGTTTGAAGTTTCTGTGGGGTTTTTTTGCAAGTCAGATGACTTATATTCTGTGTTATACTTTTTGAGATGTACATTTTAAACAGTATTTTACAGCATAAATAAAATACCTTTTAACATAGGTAAAATTCATACAAAGTAGGTAAAACATGATATTGTCTGCTTGTTTCATCAGACAGAAAATGCATAGGAGCATTGATCTACCACTGTTATATTTTAAATCAGATTTCAGCTGTTTAATAAAGACAGGGCTTATTTATTTAGAGACTGGTTGTAAGATGTCTGCCATATGACAGGATGTGAAAGAGTGAGACCTTTAGAAGTACTAGTTTTTCATGATAACGATTCACCTAATCTCTGAATGCAATACAGTTTTGTTTCAGGCAAGTACACGATTAGCAAACTTCTTCAAAAATCATTTCTCTAACACCATCAAACAGTCTTCTTGTCTAGATGTACAACATTTAAATTCAGAGTTTAATCTGAATATTAACACAACCCTTTTTAATTGAAAAATGCTTTACATATGAATTTATCATACATGTGATCTCTGCCCATAGTGTCTGATTCCTTAAACGTTTTTCTTTTATTCATAGCACAGGGAAAGATTCCACCAAATGCAACACTGATCTTTGAGATTGAACTTTATGCAGTAAATAAGGGACCTCGTAGTGTTGAAGCATTTAATCAAATAGACAAAGATGGTGACAAGAAACTCTCTGAACTTGAGGTAATATGATGCAAATAATTTGAAACAAATAAGGTATAAAACTACAGGTGTGGCTGTATCAGTTTTAGCTTTACATGAGCTGCCTCTGCTACAGCTGATCATGTAAGGTTTCTGTGTGCTTACACAAACTACACTGTGCTGTAGTTTGCTAAAATTTGCTTTAATACATTAACAAGTGTTGTGGTTTGAGTGTTTGCTCATCTGTGAGATAATGATTAGGAAGGAATAAAAGCAAAGCAGGCCTAAACTTAAGAGTTACAAAGATAGTTTATTCACACGCACAAAGAATGAAGAAAAGAAAGGAAAAAAATTTGAAATGTCAAAACCCCTCCCCTCCTCCCCACAATCCACTCTCCCCCCACAATCAAAATCCATGCATCACTTTGGGAGAGGAGCCTCTCTTTTGACCCATAGAGACCCAATTCTTTCATTCTTCAATGTCACAAAATCTGCAGCAGCCTGAATCCGTAGATTTGTGCAGTCCCACCCATAACAGCCTTCCCTGGCTACATATGGGTCTCTCAGGTAGTTTGGGGTACCATTTTCAAAATGCTTATCTAGTATCTAACAAGATTCTCTCAGTCCACACTTTGACTAGAATCAGCATTCCCCAAAACTACCAAGAAATAGTCCATTCTCTCCATGGTCCTTCAAGAGAAAATCCAGCCAAATTGGCCACTCCTACATCCCTCCTTCCAACAGCTTTCCGCTTCTTCCATTCATGCTCTCTCTCTCTGTCCAGTCAGNCCCTCCCTTCCCTCCCCCATCCCTTCCCCTCCCCATCTCTGCCAGCAGCAGTGGAGGGGGGCCTCCGCCAGCAGTGGGGAGAGTGGCAAAGGCCTGCAGGGGTGGCCTGGCTGTTACCCGCCGGCTGGCCGGAAGGCAAAAGGGCAGACTTCCTCAGTTCTCTAAGATTTACCCTGTGTGTTCAGGGAGACGTCAGTTCCTGGCCCCAAACTACCACAATAAGTCTCACACTTCCCTAGACAAACTGTGGATGTGTCTGCACTGGAATCACAATACATTAGTTGTATACCCCTAGTGTCCTTGAAGATAGCTAGATTGAGTACTGGCATAAAAGTCACAATGATTGGACTTTTTTCTTTTCTGGTAGATAAGCCAGTATTTGAAAGAAGAATTTGCCAGAGATGGCAAAAAACGTCCTCCCAGTGCCCATGATGAAGTCTTAGCTGATATATTTAAGAAGAATGACCATGATGGAGATGGCTTCATATCAGCAAAGGAGTACAATGTCTACCAGCATGATGAACTCTAAGTACTTTAAAAAATCTTTGGCTGTTTTCTGGACACTGAATTCTAAATAATAATACTTTGTCACAGAATTTTTGTATTTCTTTTTTATAGTGGAATCTTTTTATGTGTTAAAGTGACTGTAAAAATCTTACTTTTAACATTCAGCTAATAAAATGTGTCAGATGTTTCAAACGAAAGAAATAAAATTGAAGTACACCATGATCTAATATTTGTGGTTCCTACATGTTCCAATCTACAGTATTGCTCAGTAGTCTGCCATTTGGTGAAATACTGATGAAATTAATTATTTCTGTTCTATTGAGCACACAGTTACAGTAACAGTACAGTAAAAGTTACAGTAACCTTTGACATAGCTGGAATGTAACTGATAACACTTCTCAATCTCCTGCAAAATAAAAAGGGAAAACAGAATCCCAGGAATACAACTCTTAGACCCCTGCAGGCTCCTAACCTAGCTTCTTGAGGAAAGGCCATTTGCAGCAATTAACCTAAAATAAAAGGCCTTAAAATCAGTGAACTCTGTCCTATGGAATGTTAAGATAAAAACAAAATTTTTTAAAACAACTTAAAATAACCTCTTTGATGTAATATTAACATAAAGAATCTGCTGTTGAAGAAAAAGCAGTATTTTAAGTGAGTTTTTAAACTTTGATTTAGTAAAATCATCAAGTTAGCCAGTTTATTCAACAGAACCAAGTTAAAAATCTACACTATCATCATCAAATTGGATGAGATTGAAGATGATACTATATATAAACATAAGTAATTAATTACTTGGGTATCATTCTTGGGTATCATTTTCCTCACTGGAAAAATGCAAAGAAGTAGCAATAGTTAATAGACAGTACTTATATCTGTTAACTGTTCCGCTTGTGTAGAACACATCATAACACTTACGTAACATACTTCACATTTCTCACATGAAAAGCAATGGCTGTACTCATTTCAACATGTAATAATCAGATGTGCACAGTGAAAGTGGCAGCACAAGCGAAAAAAGCTTCCATACATGGGTTATCCTTGAAATAATTTTAAAAGGTATAAAAAGGTTTTTGCTCTGCCAGTGTAAAACAGTGTGGTGAGAGGTTTAACAGTCCTGCCCCACAGCCCAGTCCCAGCCCTGGACTCAGTCGCCTGGTGTTCCAGTCCTCAACAGACTCAGTTTCCTGAGGCTGGGATGCACCTGTTAGAGACCTTGACCCCTGAAGTCTTATTGGAGTGAGCAGTTCCGTTATTTTCATAAGCTTCCAAAACATTTTTTGCTAAGCAGGTTTTTTTCTGAGCACATAAAGTCAAGAGCAGCTGTGACATAAAATCCAACTGCAGCAGATGGACTGGCTGGTACTTTTTAATAATCGAAACAAACTTGATATAGGCAACAGCACCCTAATATGAAACTCCCTTCCGTAGTTCCAGTTGTTCCCTTTTGTAACTGAAACACTAGACTGAGCTAAGTTTTAGCATGTTTTTTAATCTGATACTTCAATGAAACATTCATGAGAACACTAAATTATTAACAAATATTTAACCTTCATATGCCAGTGTAGAGAAAGGCAACATTTGGGGGGTTTAACAAGTTTGTGTAAACAACTTTAGGTTCTAGCATGTATTTTGACATTATGAAAATACTATTTTAAAGTTTGTTTTTCATTATCATGATAATGAGAAGGTTCTAGGAAAACCAGCAATGTCTGGGAATTCGTGTGCATTTTAAAGTAGAGGTCATTGACTGCGAAGCAAAGAATTTGAAAATAACAGTGTAATAAAATGTTTTGCACTTTCACTGTTTTGCATTTCACAATTGGAGATATATTTACCAACTCTGAAAAGTTTGTGGCACAGTTATGCCCGTGTCTGTGACAACAGGCACTTACCCAGATCAGTTACTTCATTCTCTTATGCCAGAGGTCAAAACAGGGCACGGCATGCAGTCGTACATACTTCTGTCCATTAAAAGAACACTCCAGGCATCCATAGACTGTCTCTCTTTTAGAACTTCCCATTCCACAAAGGACACAGGGGCCTTTGGGGATGTTGTTATTAAGTAAATTAATTCGGATGTGAGAACCGTCTCTGAGATAGCCTGTAGAGAGATCAGTCATGCTTGCAGCTTTTTCATAATAATCTGCAAAAAGGTCCTCCAAGTAAGGATCAGAGTTCGCAACGATTTCCACTACTCCTTTATCTGAAAAAGGATGCAAAAGAAAAAGAAGCAGTGAATTATTACATTATGATCTGTTGTTTAAAAATGTCAGTGTAATTATAGAAATAACAACTGATTCACAAAACTGTTGAAAGCATGCCATGTAGATTGCTTCCCATCAAAGAAGCAATCTATGTGATGAAGATTTTTCTTTAACTTCACTTAAGACACTGACAAAAGCCAGAATTTTTTTGTATATGACCTATGTAACTATATTTTTAGAAATATACCTAAAGGATAGGCATGAGGCAGGCTTCCGAGAAATTGGTGCAAAGTCAAACCACAGCTGTGTACTTCCCTGTTTCTATTTTTGCATTTCTAGCTTTATGTTCTAAACATTGTAAATTCACTTTTATTTCCTATTATTTACAAAAATAAAAAAATCCCACTAATACTTAATATGTTTAGAAAACTATGAGGACTCCTTGTTAATGTCCTAGCAGATTTCTGAGCATCCAGATGTGCCAGGTGGGAACTACCTACCTTTCCCTCTCTCTTCAGGGACTGACTGGACTGAGTGAAGAACTTTTAGGCAGCTACAGCTCCTGAGATGTATCATACCCACTGAAGATTTATTTCCCTAGTGTGGACTGGAGCAGCACTGAAGGCTTGGTCTGTAAAAGTCCTTTGATCAGGAATGGGATACAGTGGAGAAAGGACACCTTTACAGACCAGCCTTTGGGACATGTTTACTGCTCAGCATTTATCCTCACACTCAGATCTGCAGATTTCCAAAGGACTTGAACCAAGGAGTGTTACACGTTTAAGATCTTGGTCTAAAGCTGCATACAGGGATCTGCATTTTTGTTGGATGCTACGTTCATACTAGAATGAAAAAAGAGGACTGTGATGGTATCCTGGCCATGTCCCTGCCATGGGAACATAGTGCCTAAGGAGTACATTCAATTATTGCAGTTAATATTGTTTGGTATTTAAACTTACAGCTTTTGCCCTTAAATATTACAATAATTATAATTTGTATTGTATAATAGGAGCAGTAAATGGCAAACACATGAAATAGGTTCAATGTTAAGTTAGCTGTCAAATTACTCAATACCGGTTTATCAACAGCCATAAGTTTTAAGATCTTTAGTGTTTAATGAATGGATTTGTTATTTCTTAGAGACAGGTTCTCAAATGTAGATTTTAATAACTCTATAATAATTTCAATACACTAGAAATTGAGAGGTATATTTTGCATCAAAATCTTTTTCTTTAAACATTCATCTTGCACAGACATTAAAGAAACAAAGATACACTTTTAAATAAGACATTTGTATATAAATATCAAAAGTCATACTTCGATGAAACAAATTATTCTTTAATCTCCTTAATTTGGTCAGTGAAGATGATCCAGATTTCTCTCTTTCAAATCCTCCTTTTGCAACTGGAGTCACACAGAGTTCTGTAAAAATGAAAAGTTTTTAAAAGGACTAAATATAAAAGCCATAATTGCACAACAATTTAATATGCTTTCTAATCAATAAAGTTAACGATTAAATTTAGCTTTGCTAATGTTTTTAATGGCTAGTACACAATTTTAATACAAGTCTGCACACAGTAATAGCCCAAGAATCAAGTAACACATATTCGATGGGAATTTTCCAGCTGTGGTGGCTTTCAATTAACATCCTCAGAGCCTGTTTTGGTTCATACACCAATTATGGTCATGTTAAGAGAATGCAATGGAAGCCCTGATTCTGAAGGACAATTCTGTAGTCTTACTTGAAAGTAGAAATGAAATGTAATAAGCAAAGCTGTGAGTTCTGTACTCACCACTTCCAATACTGAATCAACTATTAAGACTTTTTTTAAATAAAAACAAGTATCATCTATGTTTCTATCCATAAGAAAAGAAAGAAAAACTTTAAGCTGTGCAAATTTTTTGTTTACAATTACTGCAATTATTTCCTCCTAAATAGCTTTAGATATTTATATGTGCAAACAATGTATCAGACTGAAATTAAAGCCCCAACAGAAAAAGAATGTTATTAGTTTTGAAGTTCTGTACACTTTTTTCTTTACTTGTATCCTTGTACTTGCTTATTTTGTGCAAAACTGATCAGATAGTCTCAGAAACCTGTTCCTCACCAGCTAGCAATATAACTAGGTGGGACTTTTTGTTCCATGCAACCAGAGAATTTAAAAAACACAAAGTCAAACTAACTTTTAAAAAATGTTCCCACAGCAGACTATTTTCTATCACCTGCCTTGTTTATCTTTTCAAGCACTGTTTCTGTCAGAATGTCAGAATACTTATGTGCCTAAAATTAAAGCATCCCAATTTATGAAATCAGGGCTTATGTATATCAAGAGCAAGAAAGCAGTCTTAAAAACTTAGATCATTATAAATAATAGCAGTAATGACAGTAATTCACATCGCTTACCGAAATTACCATCCAAATGAATGTAGAGTTCAAATACACTAAAAGCAATGGTTGTATGTGCAGGAAAAACAATGGCTTTGTCCTGCCCTTTATAATTCTGATCTTCAATTATGTGAAACTATAATTTAGAGAAGAATCAAAAGAAAAAAGTTACAAATTGAAATTAATAAATAAACATAATGCTAATCTTAACTTCATATATTGAGAATTATAATGCTGGGGGAAACTTTGAAATTGAAGATCAAATTTCACTACTAAAGAATTTTCTATTAACTACTTTGCATTTTAATAAATTTTGATACAGAGAGAGTAATTTGCATCACTTAGTGACGATTATGTGAATGATTTATAAATACTAGAAGGAGCAAAATTAGAAGACTTGTAGGTTTAATTATTCAAACGCATTGAGGGGAAAAGGGGAAGAAGAGCATAAGACAGGGAGGAAGATGCCCACCCTTCAAACAATAACCTGAAATTCCAATGTGTTACAGAAGTTGACTATAATAATGAAAGAAAGGTTACATGTTTATTAGAAAGTCAAACTAAGAAGCAGTAAATTCCATATTTTTGCTGGGATTTACCCCAAACAATGGCTCATTGTCTAGCCGTCCTTTCATGCATTTCCCATCCCTCAGTCACATAAGCACTGCTAACAAAAGACCAACTTTTAAAGCACTTTACTTCAGTACAATAATACTGTTTTATTTCAGATTTTTTTCTGACCTTATATTATGAAAATACAATTAAATCAAACCATAAAATTTATTAAAATGAGCTTTTTATGCTTGATCATTTAACTTACAGAACTTTGTCAAACATATTTACCCTCATTGTCTCTCCACGCATTCCAGTATGGACAGTTAATGAGCACTGCCTTGTAGTTCGAATACTTTCCATGACCACACACAAAATTTCCATCCTACTTTTTCTTGATTGATGGACTAGACAATGATCAAAGTTTATTTTTCTAAAATCAAGAGGGAGGCAGGAAGGAAATTCAGATATAATTAGCAGTTTACAAAGCAGCTAAGTAACTTTAAATCAGTAAATAAATCACCATAATGTCTGTTTCATAGCAGTTAAACAGATCAAGGAGATCTCTGGAAACTTAATACTGGTTTTCAGTGTTTGGGAACAGAAGAACTAAAAACGTCAAGGAAAGGCAGTATTGTACAGATGTTAGAGAGGCTATCTGGGACACCCTGGAAAATTCAAAGCCTGTCCATCTGATTCTGGTTTTAGTGCCATTAACTGAAAAACCTCCTATATCACTTATAAACAATACCGAACAATCATGAAACAAGTGTTTGTAGAAGAATTTCTACAAACAGTGGCAGTTAGTTCTATAACACTGAATCTTTTCTTCAGGAGCCTATATCCTCTTTCCTCATCCCCAGTTATTAATGATAACGTTTGGAGGTTACAAATAAACTAGGAAAAGGTAGGTATGGAATACAAAATGGTATGCACTTCTTGGTAAATAACAAGGTAACAATATATGTTTGCAAATGCCAAATGTTGCATCTTGCATAGTAAATAATTTACTGGAATGCACTGCTGGGATTCACTGGGATGACATTGCTACCAAGGGACAATCTTTGAAATTAAAAAAAAAAGAATTGCACCTAGAATTAGTCACATCATGTTTCTACACATTTGACATCTGTGCTAGCACCACAAGAACACCAAGTTCATTTTCAGTGTCCACAACTCAACAAGAATATTGCTAAAAGAAACTAGATTTAAAGAAAAGTCACAGAAGGTTATGAAAAATTTAAGTAGATAAACCTGCTTAAAAAAAAAAAAAAAAGCTTTTTGCAGAGAAGGCTGTGTAATAGCTTCATAAAACCTCAAAGTACCTAGAGTAACAATAGTATATATGGCTGTCTAGTTCATCAAAGGCAAACAAATCCTATTTCTGAAATCTGAAGTTGGGTAATGTCATTCAAAGTAGACTTCAAATTTTCAATATTATGGTATAACACAGATAGGAGTTTGGATGGACTCTTCCTCTCCGAATTTGTTGCGTTTTTTTCCCTGAGACATGCACCATAATTCAAAGAATTCAGAAAAATTGTACAGCCTCTATTATACAGGTCATGTATCTAATTCCAGTGATCCAACCTGATACCCTTGAAAATATCAGATGGTGACTACTACTGATTGGCTAAAAATAATGCAAACATAACCACGTCAGACTTTCCACCTAACTGTATGAAATGCAATTATGGAAACAGAAATCAAAATGCAGAATACAACCTTGTAGTAAGTTCTTTAAGTAATGTTGGTACTTCAACTTCGTGTTTGGTCACTATGCCAAATGAAGCTTTAAAGGCAACAGAATCTGATCCAGCAACATCAAAACCAACATCATTCATTATCTGATTTCCTCTTCTGCCATTAAGCGAAACATCTGATTTGTCTTCATAGTTGAGCAACTGGTAAGACGAAACACCTGAGTAAAAGAAGATAACCTTTGTGTGATGAAAAGTCTGAACACCGTATTTTCACATAGCAAGAATAAATGGTACCATTCCTCCTGTGCTGAATCATTTTGATGTGAAATTCAGAGCTACATTGAGCACTGGTTTTGTAAACAATTCAGAGCTACACTGAGCATTTGTAAACAATTTGTTTATTGGTGTTACTACTGATGATTGATGGAAAGAGTACATAGGAATCCTGAGTTTGATTAGAGCTCTTTTCAAATTTTTGTGTTCATCATTATTCTCCTCAAGTACTTCTACCTGTAACCATGATGCTGATATGTATAAACTATACATGTAGTGTGTTCTGGCTTTAATAACAGAGGCTCTGAACCCCAAAATGACTCAGTGGAGGCCACATAGAATATTAAAACCAAGAATAAAATGAAAGCCACTGTATAAAAAATATTAAGGAAATCTGAATTTTGTCTAGATGCCATACAAAGACCCTAATTTTTCTTCATTTTTGCAATACATGAGTGAGACATGGGTGTGCCAATAACATTAGCTCTGCCCAGGGATTATGTCAGTTTATTTTGAAAACAACAAGTTAATTCTGACTTGCTTGAAAGTTTGCATTCAATTATTGTACAATCAAAAGGTAGGTACTAAAGCATCTCTACAAAAATGTCTTTATAATATCAAATAAATTTCCATTACAGTAACAGAAAAAATACTACAATGCACTGGTTACCAACTTAAAAGGAACACAGGGATTAGATTTCCGAATTCCTCTAAGAATCTGGGGTTTACTCCTTTTTTTGTTTTAAATCCTTTGAAGATATTAGGATAAACTGACATTATGAAGTCACCTACTATGACTCCTGTTTGTGTTAATTTTTAACCAAAAAGAAGGTTCATATATTTTTCATAATTCTAAAAGGATTGGGAATGCTTGTCTTTGTCACATAAAAAAGGAAATTCAGTTAGAAACATCTTTGCTTACGTTAAAGGACAACACTTTCTGCGCATGATATTTAACCTTTACAGAAAAGCCTAGTAAGTTTTCGTGAGACTTTTTAATGAGATTTTGCAACCTTTTCCTCAGACTTTTAAATGAGATTTTTGAACTTTTTTTCATTCAAGACAAGCCAGCTGACTTCTCCTGAATGTAACACATAGGATTAAAACTTTTCTTATCGTGCTTGTGTCCTGAAAACCCCTCTTGTGGCACGAAGTGTTATTTCTGTCTTCCTGTGCTCATACTAGTGTGTCTTAGAGTTTTTAACTGACGCATTTGTTGTGCAATTAATATCATAAATAATTTTGTCAAAATTGATAACTTTTCAAAAAAATAAAGCAATGAAATGGTTTTGAGTAAACAGAGCACGTAGGCATGAATTACACACTTTTCAAAGGAATGTACAGGAAGATATAGGCAGTATAGTTCAATTTTGCACCTCACAATTCTCATAGAATCTCCTCAAAATTTACGTTACTGCATAGAAAAGGCAATTTAAAAACAATTAAGTTCTTTAAATACACCACAAAGATTGCAAATGTGGAAAAAGTCTTATGAAAATCCAATTACATCAGTCAGATGTAATAGCTGCTTTCAAATGCTTCTACCTGTGCAGAGCTCAGTTCAGCACCAGGGACTGACTGCCAGCATGGAAGAACTGTGGAACCAAGGCCATTCTTACATACTTAAAAGTGAGTTTGCAGAAAAAGGGGTACATTTCTAAACAAATTTTATGTAGCAATTAATCAACGTACATCGGTACACCCATCAGGAATTTGTGTTTCATGAAAAAACAAGGCTTAATTGAATTTGTTTAATACTAGTCCAGAAAATATCAAAACTTCTTAGAATAAATTACTCTTTTTTACTCTTCTTCTTCCTTTTTTCTCTTTTTTTCTTACCATTTTGATTTGTACCTTTTTTCTTAAATGTTTATTACAAGACTAAGCAAGAAAAGTGTTATTACCCATTTACTAAGGAAACCACATACTACCTGCACAGTTTATATAGTTAGTATGCATTTACTAGAAAACATGCATTTTTCCAGTTTGAAGAAAGAAAAAATCTTACCTGCAGAAATTTCTTTCTCCCCTTGAAGAATGTCTTTTAATGTGAAAGGTGTTGAAGCAAATTTAGATTTTTTTGAAAGTGAACATTTTCTTTTTTTAATCACAAGGCTCAGAGGTTGGTATCTGTCAGCTTCACTGAGGCTAGGCACTGGAACTAATCTTCCTCCATCACCAACCTGTTTAACAAAGTTTTTGGTTGCAGCAGCAAACATATTATGACATTAGTAATGATAATAATAAAAAGCTCTGTATCAAGTGTAGCTTCCGGACATCGAGCCCATGTTCTTCTTTTTATATTGTTCTTGCAAAAAAATTAGCATGCTTTGAAAAAAAAAATCTGTCAAACTTTTAAAGATAGCTACCAAATTTCTATGGTGTGCTGCTTGGGACTTCTCTCAGAGACCTTCAGTTAAGCTCTCTAATTCTGCATGATGAATAATGAATTACCAGTGTAAACTGAGAGGGAAATGGTGTCCTTTTCTTGGCAGTTTATTGCCACTCTTTGAAATCAAAATTTACTGTCATAGAAAACTAACTTCCATAACCCTCAGCTTCCCACTAAGAGTTATTGGTGGACTGCTGTTTGTTGGGTCCTTGCAGCGGCTGAATTCCGGTGTTTTAGCAACACCAACAAAGCAGCCCAGACGTGCTCTGGGAGGGCACTGGAATTACACTTCGATGAGCACTGTGAGACAGTGTTGCCTTTCACAGCACTGGCATAACCTCCCTGGGAGAGCTCTGCTGGGGACTGAGCGCTCGCTGGGCTGAAGTGTAAGATCAGAGCAGGCTGGGGGCAAGGGGGAAACACCACTGGGCTCTCATCATTTGTTATTGATCTCCTATGGACTTAGCTGTCTGTGACCCAAGGGCTAGGCTTGAGCTGCATGCATTTAGCTCAGACTACTGAAAACCTCATTAAATTGTGAGAATCGTGCAAAATAATAAAAGTAAAATTGCAGAAAGAAGTGACAGTATTGATAGAGGAACGAGAAGCAACTCAAAGATCCAAGAGACAAAGCACCAGTGTAAAAAGACCGAATATTGTGAAGAGAAGAAAGACAGTAGAGAGCACTGTGGAGGAACCGTGAGAGAGGCAGAAGGAGCTGATCCACCCTCATGTAAACAATTACTTGATTTTCTAGTAAGACTGATGAACACAGAACTGGCTAAACCTTGTAGCACTTCTTCCAGAGACTCCCTTTGCAGTTATAGTAGGTAAAGCATCAGCCACAGGCTTGTAAAGTTAGACCTCAGTATGAATATTATCCCTGGTTGCCAGGTAACAATTTATTTGATTGGCTTTTTTTTTTCTGAAGTAAGATTTTCATGTGAAAGTATCTTAAGGACTATTTTTATAATATGAACACTTATGTAATAATTTATCGTGTGTCAATACTTCCATAATATTTTTAAAGGTTGAGAGTATCAGAAGTCCAACAAAATGGCAAAAAGAGGAGGGCATTACTTCAGCTATCTAAGATGAAAGGAAAGGCTGCTGGATCTTTCTGCATACTCTAGAGGGTGCTGAAAAATCAAGTCAGGTTATATATAGACTTTGAATTGAAAGCATGGGAAAGGCTGCAATTAATTCTGGCTGTAATTCATACTACACTATCTGAAAAACCCTGTACATATTTCCTCAATCAAAACACATTAACAGAACTGAAAAGCTTTCAAAGGGAAGGAAAATCTATGGGAACTCTAAAATGAAAATTGCCCGTTGATCCTTGGTTTAGATTAATCCTGTATATATATATTTGACAGGGTACTATTTTTCCTACAAATGACTAAGATCAGCTGGCACTGTTCATTCAACATGCATTTGTATTTTTCTTACTCAGTATGTGGTCATAGATCATACTTAATCCGATCTAGCTCTAATTTTGATAATGAATGGTTTCATTTAATATGTTTACATGCTATTCCTGTTACTCTAACACTCTATAATCCATCATAAATGTTTCAGCAGATGTTTGTGTTGTCTTCATGCCACAGACTAGAGAACAGGAGTCCAAGTACCATAACATTGCCATGTTCTGAAAACATTTACTAATATTGCACATCCAAGTGAAGAAACTTAAGGTATTTCCCTGCTCCTCCAGCACCAGACACTTTTGTACTTGGCACACGAGTGCACTTATGAACTTCCAGTGTTTCTGCAGCCCTGGCGTGCTCTCATTTTGGGCAACCAATAAACGAAAAACATTTAATTTCCAAGTGCATAAGTTATGCCTGAGTTGTCACTGGAATAAAAAATCTCGTGTTGTCTCACCAAGTTGTGCAGATGAAAGCCCTCGCTCACATTTGCTCCCTGGGGAGGATCCGGGCTGAAATGTTCCACTCCCCTCAGCACAGAGCCACATAAGGGCACTGACAAGGCCTCCCCTCTGCAGCACGCACAATCCTCCGCAGAAGAGCAAGGGGACCTTTCCAGCCTGACTCTCTTCCCCTGGGCACAATCCTCCGCAGAAGAGCAAGGGGACCTTTCTAGCCTGACTCCCTTCCCTTGGGCACAATCCTCCGCAGAAGAGCAAGGGGACCTTTCTAGCCTGATTCTCTTCCCCTGGACGGAAGAGCAAGAGAGTTTATTTCCTATGCAAGATGAGTTGTTTTTCCAGAGTAGGTCTTAGCCATGGAGTAGTAACATAGCAAGTATTAGCTATATATAGTGGAGAATATTTTATGTTTAAATACTGTATTTTTTTCCTTACATCATATTGATATAAACATGGAGATTTTTTTAGAGTAAAACCTAGAGGACAATCCTGCTCTCTGCATAGCATTGGAAGATGCAGAAGGTTTATTGTAAACAATAGATAATTCCATAATGATTTTTGGTTTAGTATTAGATAGTTATCCTACATTATCCCTTGCAAGAATGTTGGTCATCTGAAATTACAGAGTGTCCAAAGAGGCATTTATAAGGTGATCTAAGGTGGTGCAAACTGGGGATTTGTCCAAGGAACTGAAAATGTGGAATTATTTCATTATTTTCAATCCAGAAATCTTAAACCATCTGTAATCCACTTGAACTGATATTATTTTAATTTATTTCTTGTCACAGTCAACCATATCATAAGATTAGCATGATTAAGCAGTCAGTTGAAGGGAGAAAAGAAATCTTAAGTGTTAACTGACTGGATAAACTTAGTTGGTGTTTCACTTGAAAGGATTAAACTCACAATCTACACCAAATTATGCTGGTAATTTGTTTAATATCTTCTTAATGTACAAAAAGATGCCACCAGTTGCCAGATCTCCTGGCAACTGAACAGGAGTGTATCATGTACACTTCAAGTGCCTTTGAACTGTATTATGTTTACCTACAGATGTCTGCAAAAGAACAAGTGCAAGAATTTAAGATATAAAAAAACTGCAAAAGAAAATGTTACTGAAAAAATTAGTCACAAAATTCCGTAACTTCCCAGCATATGGCATGAGTATTTCCCTAGAAAGACAGGATCTGTGCAATACAGACACTGTTATATCTCAGGAGGTAACAAAAATAACACTTTATGGGACAAAGTATGGTCCTTATTACATACACACCTTTTTTTTTTCCCCCCCAACAACCTTAACAGCATTTGACTTCTTTTTGGGTTGTTTTGTTTTGTGGTTTTGTTGTTTTTGTTTGTTTGTTTTTTGGGGTTTTTTTTTGAGATGGTATTTGTCTAGAGATTCTCATGTATGAGGAAAACCAGCTGGTTTAATACCATGACTTACATAACTTCAGAGCTCCTGGAATACAAATTCTGGTGATTGTTTTATGTGCTCTCCCACAGACTTACCTTTCAGGTTCCAGACCTTTGTTCATGGACATACAGATTACTTAATCTATGTTTCATGTGTCCATCTTTAGAGTGTATGAAATATTCCAGCTTTTGCTTCTTTGTAATTGCCCAGTATTACTGGCAATATTTTTCAATGGACAGGATGGATGTGTTAGCTGTGAGGCCTTTACTAAAAAGAAATGCAAAAATAGTCCTCCGCGGACAGATTTGCTGAGATAGTATGTTTGCATTTCCACTTACCACCTGTGAGAAGCAGGCACATCTTTCAGCTCTCAGTCTGACAACTGACAGCATCTTTTTGCTCACTAAGAAGATATTAAACAACAAGCATAATATGGTGCAAATTTTGGGTTTAATCTTTTCAATACCAGCTCAGTTTTATCTAGTCAGTTAACACTTAAGATTTCTTTTCTCCCTTCATCTTCCAGCTTTCATTTTTTACATAAGCATTACTATATACAACAAAGCTACTTTCATCATGTAGCATTATTAGCTCGTGAAGACAAACCTGGAAAAAAACAAGCCAATGTGACCTAAAGTATGTTTAATGCTTCCTTTCCTTTGAAGGATGCTGCCCAAATGGCTAAATCTTTTTTAACCTGCATCTGTCAGTAGGTGTTCCTGTGTGAGAGGACAGCTTTGTGAGCTTGCCCATCCACCTGTACGAGGATGTAGAACTGTAGATGTTGCTGTGCCTCTATGTCTGAAGAAAAGTTACAAAATAAAGGATTTGTCTACTGTGTTATAACTCACACTGTCCATGCTAAGCTGTCTGATGGGTGCTCTTACAGTTATATCTATATAAAACTTCAGTCATAGACATCTTGTTCCTTGCTGCTTCTCCTTATGTTTTGAACTGAGCAGCAGGACTGCTTTTATTTTTGGCGTTGACACTAGCTGTTCTGTGATACTGGGCAATTGAACTCTGTCTATGAAACTTACCGTATGTGGCTGTGCTAATGTATCACTTCTCAGGGCAGGATACTGCAAGAACTGATTATTACTATTACAAAGTCTCAGATCTTTGGATACAGAGTATTTATAAACAGACAAAATTGAATCAGTGTTTGTAGGGCATGCAAGAATTCAGCATCGTCTTCCATAATCACCTCTATGTTTATTCAGCCTGTTCCTTTTCATGCTACAAGAATATGTCTTCATCTAGTTTCCTAATTCATTCTTTTCACACTTGTAGGCATAAACTAATAGACTTGAGCATTTTCCAGATGCTAAGCATTTTAACACACAGGTGACATAAAAATCCTTGTCACCAAACATGAAAAGTAGCCTGATACTGTTATTCTAGGTCAGCTGATCAGCATTTAAGTGAAGTCAACTCTTGAACCAGAACTGAAGAATGGACGCGCTCTTGTGCTATATCTCTTGAATTTCTTTGACTGCTAAATGTACTGCAAGGCCCTCAGAAATAACCTACTTAAAGAAGAACTTAAAAGACGATTGACACCTTAAATTTTATCAGTTGAAAGAAATAACCCAACATCCTTACCAGAACTTGTAGTCCACCTGCAGTCCAACAAGTAACCTTTTGAGACTGTTTAATTATAATTTGTTCCTCCACTGACTTGTCAAAAAACCTGCTCCAGAAGCCTAGGGTGGTTGTGAAATTTGAGCTAGTAATTAGTTTCTTTTCTATAACGAAGGAAATGTAGCCAGACACCCATCAGTGAGAAAAGCAACTACGTATTTATTTTTGCTTTGGAACTTATCCTTGCAATTACCAATAATCCAATGTAGTCTCATCACACATGCAACAGATCCATGTCTGTAACATGCATTTATGCATACCTTGTTTTTCTGAATTTTTTAATATACCATTACTGATATGCACTTGGGATACAGATATGGGATATACAACCTAGCCTGTCTCTTTATCTACTCTAAGTTAAATCATAGACACAGTCTCAGAAATAAAAATGACAGTCTAAATAAAAGACATTTTATTTGCTGCCCTTGACTAAAACTAGACTCACTACTCAATGAAAATAGAGTACTTCCTCAGGTAGCCCCTGGTACTCCAGGTTTGAATGATATTTCAGCTTAATTTCTTTTAACCTGACTTAGTAATAATTACTTAGCTGAAAAATAATTTTCCATATTGAAGTGCAGTGTTTTTTTAACATTTAGACCAACTTAAATATTTAAATATTTAGTAAGATCATCAGGACATGAAGGACATGTGGCTTGATATATTGCCTGTGCAAAAATCCTATGTATCATCATGTCAGAACAGATTTTTGTACCAGCACTGGAACTTGGAACAGCTTTCTGTGGGCAACTCCTTTAGCTGAGTCAGAATGAAATCCTGTCAATAGCTTCCCACACTGTCTCACTTCACCACACCACAGCGCCTACATGTTTGTGGTTATGAAGGAGCATCACCTGTCTCTTGCCTAGACTAATTCTAAATATGTCATTTACTTTCATACCTAAAGTAATAGCTTTGTTGTTAAATTAGGTGTCAGGTTGCTCGTCCTGCCTCTCAGGCCCCTTGTGCTCTATTCTCAAAGGTTTGTTGTGTTGAATTTTTTTGATCAATTAAGTAGTGACAGAACTTTTCACATTTCACTCACGTGCAGTAATTCTGCTGAGTCACAGTCATCCAAAGCATTCAGAGGTAAAGGACAGATCTCAGCTGGACAAACATGAAAGCAGAGCCGAGTTTCACTTGTGGAATAGTTTAACAGGGAAAAAGCTCCTAGTCTGCCCCTGCCTCAGAACACAGGTTTGGACAAGATGTGTACTCTGACACAAGACAGAAAGCGCTGCCATTCATGAAAAAAGCCTTTTCCCTTCCTTTGCAATTGCTCCCACTCAGGCAGCCTTCCAGACTGTTTGAACACTTGTTCTTTTTACAATGCCAAGAAATAACAAAAACCTTAATTCCTCCTCCCAACCAAATTCTTTTTTTTGTATTATGCTTTCATTTTAAGGGCTAAACAGCTGACAAGAACACATAATGGAAAAATCTCAAAATCCCACATACTGTTATTTTTCCAAGAGGCCAGACAGGGTGGGTGTCAAGTAATTGTTTTTTTCTTTCATTTCCACTTTTTTCAAATCTATTAGAGAACATCAGGAATAATTTTTTCTACACCTTCTCTCAAAACTTTAGAAGCATACTGCAAGCTCCCTTTATTCACAAAGAACAAGCTGAAGTGGAAAAAAAAAAAGGCTCTTACCAGCTGCAATATGAAGATATAACTAGGAACGGCCAAAAAGAAAATTACCTTCTTTGAGACTGCAGTTGGTAGCTCCTGACAGATTTAAAGAAACGGCACAGAGAATCACATGGGAAATGTTTTATAAAAATATTCCTGCAGTGGAAAAAGGTTAGAAAGGAAAAGCCACTGGTTCAGTGCTTTTGCTGCCACTATCACCCACCTCTTAAAAATCAATCTGTAAAATATATATTAAGAATTTTATGATTAATAATCAATTAATCTAACTAGTTACAAATAGTTTATTCAAGAACCATTGCCTCAAGTGTTTATTACATTAATAAATCAGAACACAGATGACAGCAGTTTAAACAGTGTACATTGAGATTTATTAGAACAAGCACTAATAGCAGCAGTGTACAGAGTGATGGAGACAATGTACTGTATGCACTGAACAATAGTAATTATACAATTGCACTTCTTCAGAGATCTAGTAGAAAATGCTTTTCAGTAAACAGTTTCCAAATCTAGCATTGTTTGGATTTGCCTCTGAGGAAAAAAAAATACAAAAAATATGCTTTATCTTTTTTTTTTTTTTTTTTGGGAAGGCATTAGCAACATTCATTGGCCGGGCTCAAAAGTCATTTGTACATGCATTATCCAATTACATTGCAACAGGTAAAAGAGCATCATGTTTCCCCAAAAATTAGAATTGTGTGTATGTTTTGGACACAATATCCTGGAAAATCTCACTCAGCCTGAAGGAAACAGATGACATCTTTTGTTACATTTTAGAGCACAACAAAAACTATAGCACAGCCAAATTCACTTTTTATTTCCTACCAGAAGCTGTAGGACCTCCTTCAGTTGGAGTTGGTATTATGGGTATTGTGTATACCACATACATCACTGGAATAAAGTCATTGTTATTATTTCTTGTTTACTATTCTCCCCACTACCACCTCCCTGAATCATGTGGCCAAAGGATGCTCAACTGTAATCAACATTAACTACTGAATGAGCTTGGGTTTTATTGCATGAGAGGTAGTCAGTGTGAGGCCTCATCTGCCCTCTGGATTACTACAGCAGTATGTTCAAAGCCAATTTACAAGAGCAAAGACACAGAATAAGTGTTGCAGCTGCATTACATGGAAACTTAAAACTGTTTCATTACTCCTCTTTTCTGGCTAGGTTTAATCTGAGAAGTAGCCAGAGAACTCAAACTACCAAAAGAAAGCAATTCTATGTATGTGCTAAAGCCTAGACGGAGAGAGGCACTTTCTCACATTCATCTTTTTCCGGGCTAAGATTAAGAGCTTGCTCTTAGTCTGCCACCCCCTGCTCCACAAGTCAGAAAGATTAGACTTCTTTTTTTGACTGGCATACAGTACTAGCAACCCTCAGGTCTGGGCTGGCACCATCCTGGGGAAAGTACAGGGAAACAGGAACAGGGATTGCAAATATTCTTACAATTAAGCTTGCCAGGAGGAGACGTAATATGATGAATTGTAATTGTTTTAATGTACTGTTCTTTATTCCAAATGTCATACCTAACTGAGCTTTGCAGAGACATGAAGTTAACTTGCTTTTAAAAACTACAAGCTCCAGACTAAGGTTCCAAAATGCAAGAGAGTCAAAGGAAAGTTAAATATATTGCTTGGAGTGGCAAGCAGTCAAACCAACTGCATTTCACACATTTTATCTTCCACAACATGGTGCACATGTTCAAAATTAAGCTTAAGGGCAACTAGTTGATTACCTAGGCTTACCTGCACCTTAGGCCTACAGCTGAAATAGATTTGGGCAGCTAGATCATCCACTCACCTGGAAGCTTGCTGGGTTCAATGGGGAATGGAGAACCAACAGCAGCTCTGCCTCTGTGTAGTGCTCATTTGTTTAAGCATGTAGGAATTAAAAATCAAGTGCTACAAAACCTAGGGCAACCAGGTAAGCTGGTACATTGTTTTCTTAGGAATGTCACTGTAAAGTGTTTTTCTTTGAACTTAAGCATCCACGTCTTTAAACTAATTTAAATGAGAACTGTTTGCAATGTTAATGCTAAGTACATTGATGCCTATGTAACATCAGAGTCCAAGCAGATGGAGCAGGAAAAAAATCTGATGTGCGCTGCTGATTAATTCCTGCAGTGAAATAGAAGTCTATAGATTTGGAATGCGCAAATTACATCCTTTCTGTATTGCTTCTCAGCCACTGATGTTTACTAACCATAAGCAATAAAATTGCTTTTACAGCCATAATCAGCCCATATTTGGAATCAGAATCAATAAGATGTAAAGAAGAATCACCGTGAAGACATTCCAAATTTGTGAATAGTCAAGAACAGGTGAATGCATTTGCAGGAAATCAATCAAGAACAATTAACAATATTTTTAATTTTAAATTACTGAATGTACTACAAAGGACCAAACTTAGGCTTTTAAAAACTGCGATTCTGTAAGCAGCTTATATAATTTTCATTACAAATATCTGCAAATTAATTTTCTATTACTTAGAGTTATTTAGAAATTCTGGTACTGACTTTTTTCCCAGCATCCTAATCTTCGTCATCTCATTATGGAAGTCCACAGCAAACTTTTGAGTATAAAACTGGGAGTGCTGCATGTAAGGTTTAATACTGAAGTACTCATTCTGCAACATTTGGGTAGCTAGGTACATAAATCCTTCTTGTTGTCTTTCTTTCCCTTAAGTACATTTTTTCTATTCCTTTCAAACAACAGAAAAAAATTTTTCTGGTGCATCTAAGAACTCAGACCCTTTCTCATTACAGTCTGTTAGTTCCCTTTAAAACAGACACTGTCTACCCACTACTCAAAAGTAGCACTGGCTCTATATGTTCTACTTCCAAAAAGCAACTTTTTGCTTTAAATTCATCTTAAAAACCACAAAGCAAGTTTCTGCTTGCCTTTGTACCAGACATAATAGCATAATCACAGTAGAAAGACTCTGAGGATCTCCTTTTACAGTTAAGCTACCCAAAGAGCTGTACAAGGAATCAACAGAAATGGTTTGTTTTGCTTGGTTTTTTTTTCAGAATGAGCACATGGATACAAGCAATCAGCAAAGAATGCTCTTTTAGCTGTTTAGGTTCTGACATTTTGGCCTACTAAAGAATTGGCACAGGACAATCTACCACCTGAAAGGTTGTTAAAAGCAAAGAAGCTCAGTAAGGCAGCATAAAAATGACAACTAATCTAAACCTTACTCTTCTAATGGCATTCTCAGAATCTGAGCAAGGTAAAAATGCTAACATTAACGACATTTCATACATGTGCGCATGGGCTCTAATCACACCCAAAAAAGTGTGACATTATTCCCCATTTGTATTAGCTTTGTGCAAAAGTGAGAGAAAATACAGAATTCTTTGCTATTGAAATACTGAGAAATTATAAATCGCCAATTGATTATACAAAGAAAAGTGGATAGGAATCCACAGAAGAGTCTTGCTACTGGTTGCAACAAATAAAATATATATGACAGAACTATCATAGTCGTACAGAACTATTATAATAATCTTTCTTGATACCACAGTAGTTTCATTTTGTGATGGCTTTTCATGTGCTAAATAAAAGTATCCCTTCAGATAATCTAGCAGTAACAGATAAAGAACAGGTAGTTTGCTATGCAGTTCTGGGGAAGAAAAATCTTTCAGACATCAGATGCTGGCAGCTTGATTTCTTACTTAAATAACATAGACACAAATCCATATACAAAGAAGAATCCCACTGGAAAAGCCCACTGATATTTATTTTTGGCCTGTGGGTAACATTTTAGTGGTCCACCCTGAGAAGTGGACATTTAGCATGACACGAACACCACCCTTCATGTCTGCAGAATTCCAAACGTGGTTTACTTTTTAAAACTCAAACTTCATGGGATTAATTCTAAGTGGGGAAAAAATGTTTGAAAGTAAGTAGTCTAAAAATTATTTAAAAGGAACAAGAACAGTGTCTTTGCTAATTAGAAAGCTTACTAAGGTAGAAGTTGTCATTTTGCATTTTTGCCCGCATTCCAAAATACACTCATCAGCATTAATTTTTTGGTCAGTCAAGTCTTCTGTAAGACTCAGCAGAAAATACAATTTATTGTG
>WAAE01000258.1:0-19199 GCA_013400495.1 Nicator chloris
AGGAGAACAGAATATCCTAGAAAATGGTTTCATTGTAAGGGTATGTATTGGAAAGGGAATGTCCTACATGGTAAAATGAGTCACAATCCCATGGCAATATGGTAGCTTGCTCCTTGACTTTATTTTTAATCAGCCCACTCTATTCCTAGGCAACATGTTCTCTCTTGAGAGCTATAAATATGAAGGATAAAAAAGGATCTTTTACAGAGCTGGTTTGCCTTCAAGGTTTGCTTTTGATTAATGACATAATTGCATTCCTTCAAAGGATGCTATGTAAATAAGATTTGCCTTCTGACATGATGGAGTGGGGAAGGATTTAAATAATTTCAAATATCCTTGTCATTGTTGACTTTTTACGACTTTGACTTTGTGGAAAAATGTCTGGTTGAAATCTTAGGAGCACCTGGAGTGATCAATAGCACTCAGGGACCTTGAAAAATAATGAAGAAACCAACAAAATATCTAGCTTTGAAATTCCTAGAAAATTGGTTGGACATGCTCATGGGAATGAAGTCATTAAGAAGACACAGTCTTTCATCAGTCATTCAGTCATTATATTCCTGTAGAAGTTTGAGGTGTTATTTGCTCTAGTAGACATGTAGTTGAACACTTGAGGCTGGCTCTGCAGCCTCAAATTTCAACTTTCAAGACTTTCAAATTCAAGTAATACCTGTTTACCATGCAGTAAATGGTGTTGAGTGAAAAATGTTTTTGATGCCACTGTTTTATTGAAGAGCTAGGTATTCATTTATGTGAATGTTTTACTATATGGAACAACCTTCTTATGCATATTTTCCAAATGCAGTTCTTTCTCTCAGTGGAACAAAGAGGAAAAATGTTTCATACATTGTCAACATATTTATTCAGTGTTTTAAAATGTTTTGAATAAATTTAAATTTGTTTTGTTTGAAAATTTTAATTCTACTCCAGGTAGAAACTTTATTTTCAGCTTACTCCTTCTTTATCCCATTTCACATTACTGGAAAATAAAAAGTGAGAAACCACATTTTATTTCTAATGGAAAAAAAAATATTTTATGAGGAAACCATTTTGTTCCATGATTTTGGACCATTCTATTGGTTGGTACACATCTGGGTTTGATCCCGTGTCCAAGGCTTTCCATCAGTGACTTTAAGTCATGCATTTCTGTTGAATATATCCAAGCCACTTTGTACTCCAAAATATAAGGTTGTTGCACTGACAATTTGCAATCACATCCAGAATTTGCTTAAAATCAGGAGAAACATGCTATTTATGGTAGCTGGGTTGTTACTGGCAGGGGACACTTCCTCTAAGCCTCTCCCTTCCTTCATTGATAGCAAACAGTATTGCAGATGTAACACAGAGGTTTGCTGTTGGTCCAGATACTTCCTTTTTTGGAAGTGTTGTTAATATCATAGACTTTCTAGTTGTTAGAAAGACTAAAAAAATCACAGATAATATAAAGGGGCTCAATTCCCTCATGTTTTTTGTATTAATGAGGTGCACATTACAAAGACATTGCTAGATTTCTGGCTTTGGACTTGCTGTTATAAGAGGGTTTTTATCTGTAACACAGGTAAAGCCTCATCTACTCTAACTCCAAAAGCTTTGACTGAAAACATTTCAGTTCTCAATACTGTTGACCTGCTGTTGGATTAATTTGAAATACTACTTTTTCCCACAGTGTGAGATAAACCAAGAGACAAAGTGAATGAGCTGAATATTCTTCAGGTCAGGTTAAGCAGAGTATTGATTGTTTTCTTCTCTTATATGTCAGTGCTGTGCTTCCACATATATCTGTAAAATCTCAGATGTTCAGGAGCAAACACAAATGAGAAAACCCAGGAGTTAAACTCTGGGAGCCTGGCCTCCCCCAGCATATATTGACAAGACAGGACTTTTTGCTGCTTTTTATGTCTGAGTGAACATTGATTTTGATGCCTTACCTCCTGGTGGGCTCCTCTAGGCCACTGAGCAGAAGCCCTTGCTTTTACCAGCAGGACTCTGCATCCTACTAACTGTGCTAATGAGGAATGGCAGAAGAAGGAGCACACTTAGAGGAGGATGCTCTTGTGGGGAGAAACCTCCTGGGTTCTATTTTTAAGGATAAATGTTGTCTCTCCCTTTACTGTTTTCTTTGCTTATTTGCTTTCCAGAGCTCAGTCCAAAGGCTGCAAGGCAGATTTGATGTGGTTTTAGTGCAGCTAATTAAGTTGGATTCGTGTTGGCCCCACTGCAGCTCCTCACTGTGTCTCAGGCTGGGCTGACAAGCTTGGGGGTAGTCTGCACGGGAAACAAGAAAAGACATTGCAAGCCAAGGTGGTGTCATCAACATTTGGGTTTTCTGAATTTCAACCCTCGGAGGAGCAAGCCACACAAAATCCCAAAAACCATATTTCCTAAGCTTGTGCCTCCTTTGTGACTGGTGGACACAGGGCTGCACAATTTTACTTGCAAAGCTTAACCTCTCAATTACTTTTGAGACATTTACTATTGACATTTTTTTGGAAGGATACCATTGTGAGTGACAGCTTCTGGGAGACTGGAGGCATCAGAGGGATGTCACAGGTATGTACGGAGGGGGAAGGCCATGGAGTTGAAGGAATCACACATTATTTTTATAGGAAAATTCCATGCTCATGGGTAACAGGCTACAACCTCACACTCTGAGAAAAGGCAACATCCTGGCTCCCAAAAATGACTGTGCCAGTTGGCTTGGTGCTGTAACTAAAACGTGGAGGAATTTTGACTTTTCTTTGGTGACTGAGAAGAATCCTAAAAGCAGTTTCAATTTTGAATTTAAACTCCTTACTAGCAACAAACCAGAAAATAACTTGCTTGTAAGAACAAAAACCAACCAACCACAGTACCTAGTTTGATCCATTTAATTTGATAGTGCTGAGCTTTACAATCTATAGATATTGTAACCCAGGGAAAAAGTATTCTGTTAGACAGAAACAAGCTGTTACTCCATACTCCACCTAGCGAGTGAAAGTAATTGCAAAAGACGACGGTGGAGGAAATTGAATGGATCATGGAATATGAGCTGCCAAAATTAGGCAGAAATAAAAAGAAAAACTTCAATTTCCTCAAATAAAAGAGGAGAAGTCACAAAAGGTATTTTTGTAAGCGAATAAAATCTTTCATGAGGGGGAAGAACAGGTGCACAGATCTGACAGTTCATGGTGTTTCAGGTGAATGAAAGTAATGTCTGGCCAGGTGGCCTTTGCTAAACGTAAATCTCAATGTCTGACGGCCCCACCAGCCCCTGCTTTCAGTGCAGTCTTAGACCATTGACAATACTGTTGAATTTTTCTGGAGGCTAGTGCATGGTAAGGAATGTAACACCCCCAGTGCCGTGTTTCTTAGTCCAGTTGTCTATGGGGTTGTTTCAGAAAGGAGTCCTGTTGACTGATTCAATTCTTTCTAGGATGACTTGCTTTCCAAGGCCTGGGATACTGTTTCAGGTGGTGGCACTAGGCAGAGGATACCTTTCCAGCCATCCAGTGGTTGTTTCCACCTATGGACAGCACATGGTAAGCTGCCCTTGGTGTGTTTGTGGGAGTGACATATGGCCAGTCTGGTTATATTTCCTCCCCATATTCATACTTCAGCCAGTGTCCTGGCTCCTGCCCTGGCCCTTTGCTCTTTCTATAGCTTGCTTTTTTCCTTTTGCTCACTCTTTCCATGGTGTGTTTTCATTCCCTTGGTGATACCCATTTCCTTGTAACAACGACAAACTGTATAATTTCAGCTTTTGCCTGACCTCTGACTTGCATCACACATACCCAGAATAAAATTTTTTCAATGCCTCATTTAAAGTATAGCTCATTGCATTCCAGCTTTTCTCTCTGACCTTTTCTCATTCCAGATTTCTTTTGCAATGAAACTTTGAGTATCACATGTATCTGGTCCATGTCCAGCTGATGTTTGTAAGCGCTTCAGTGCTCACCCTGTCATTTCAGTGTCTGGATATAATTTGATTTTTTTTCCTGACAGGTGGGTTGCTAAGATTCTCTTCTTTGCTACTACCAGAATTGTATTAAAACTTTGCTCTTTTCAGGTTTATTAACTTTTCATCTGTCGTTGTTCTCATAAAACCATTCTGGAAATACAGCAGGAAGTAAAGGCCTTGTGCTGCTCACATCTCAGTTTATTTCCAGGCTACCTGCGTAGGGCAAAGGCACTCCATTTGCATTCTGTAGACTTTGCTTTGGAAGTAACTTTTATTTACAATTTGTTTCATTTTTTTACACCTCTGCTTACACTTTTTAATCCAGTCCAGTTGTGCTTTGAAGATTAGAAAATATTCATTGTATTTAACATTAAATTTGGGTTTTCCAAGGGGCTATAGGACTTTCAGGAAAGCAGAGCATTGCTGTCTCTGTTATTATTTGACCTGCTCCCTCTTGTGTTAGCAACATTCTGCTTGCATAATATGACCATTAGGCTTTTGTGGCATCTGCTGAGTGTGTTGATTTAGTATTACTTTAAGAATAATTTTTTGGAGAAATGGATTGGAACTGTAAATGATGAATGCTAGAGAACATGCAGCTATTTAAGAAATGCTCTGTAATAGATATTCAGGATACCTTTTCAGCACCTGCCTTAATAGGCTCAGAAAGACTTCACTAGCTTGACAGAGAGCAGGGAGCTATTTCATTCAGCCAAACTTTCCTTGGGAAAATATACAAAATTAATATATTTTTCTAAGCTTCTTGGGTGTGATCAGATTCTCATATGAGAAGAAAAAAAAGAGAATTTCCCTGAATGGCAAAGCCAATTCATATCACACACTCTTTGGCCCTATTGAGCAACTATTCTGGACAGAAAAAATTGATAAAAAAAAATTTTATAGTCCCCTATATGAAAACCTCTTCTGAATGGGGCAGATCAGCACGTTCAAAGTGTTTTGTTCTTTCAGAGCCTTTAAGTGTGTGCCATTTTTGTTAACGAAATATGCAAAGATTAATTTACACTGGGTTTTGATGATCTCTGTCAGGTCATTTTTGGTTTTGGTGCCTCCCCTGTTCTCTGGCATCAGTGGAATTACATCAGGTTATATTGATTGAAGATCATGTCCTTGTAGTTTGACAGGATTTTGGACATGAATCCTGGCTAACTGATGCTTTAAAATAAACCTCTAAGTTAAAATAAATCCCAAAATAGTGATAGTGTCACAATTACAGCCAAATGAGCTCCATTTTCGTCTGCTGGTGAATCAACAGGTGCTGGGTGAGGCTGTTTTCTTCTTACGCACCACCACAAACCCTGCCACTCTTGTTTTACTCAGGAAATGTCATAGTTTTCCCCTTAACTGTAACTTTCTTTATTCTATTTGTATTCTTTATCACCGCTAAATTCATTTTTAATCTATTCTCAGGGCAGTGCCTGGCACTTGCATCTGCTTTTACCAAACTTCAGTGAAGGCAGTGGGCACTGGTCTTTGCTTTGACACTTGAAGAACCTGCATGGGATGAGGCATTTGAAGAATCCCACATTCACCTTGAATATGGTCTCCCCATCTGAGGAGCTTTTCTCTGGGGGTGGTTCAGAGTGTTAAGCACCGTGACAGGTGGCATGCTGTGGGTTCCATGGTGCTGGAGATATGCAAAACTCAGCAGGACTGGACCATGAACAGCCTGGATTTGCAGCTGGCCCTGCTCTCAGCAGAAGGTTACTATAGATGCTACAAGAAGTCCACTACAGCTGCTTTCTTCTTCACTCCATCCCTTCCTCTCTCCCTTTCTCTTGCTCCCCATCTTACTGTCTATTTCTTTCTTCACAATGGAAACAAAGTTTTGTATTTTCACTTCAATAAACTAATGGTCAAAACTGCCATTTATTAAATCCAGTGGTCAAAGGTGTTGAATAACTACAGTTATTCAGCTGTAGACTGGACCCTGCTTGTTTCTGAGTTTTAATTCACTGGCAAAAGATAGCTGAAGTTTGAGGTTTTTATTTTCCAGAGTCATACTTGTGACATTGCACTTCACGTTTATGAGGAAGCAGTGTTTTGGTGCTGATGCGTAATTGGTAAAGGACAACCAGTATAATTAAACCATGAAAAGAACATAAAAACACAGCCAAAGGACATTATTTATAGGTCACCCCTCATTTGTAAAAAAAGGTTAGTTTCAAGCAGAGATGTACAAAGACAAAATCCAATCATCCTACTAATAAATCTTTGCCCTAAAATCTTTCCATCTGATATTTGTGCATCCTCATTTCAACCTTTAGGTCTGAAATACACTATTTTTCCTAGTCAGCTTGTTAGCTTGAGTTCTGAACAACTTATTTCATGCATTTAAATATTTTCTTTTCTAAGATGTTTTTGGTGTTAGCTCTCAATGATTAGATTGTTTTATATAGGAAAGTATTGGAATTTATATGGATTTCAGCAAACATATTTGGCACAAACCTAGCAAATTCTTAGAATGTTTCTCACACGGGTTATATACAGTTTTCTGCTAGAGAAAATATAGCAGGTGACTTTATTACATCAGTTCTTGATTTAATAACACCTAGACTCATTTTTTAAAAATAAGATTAATAATTCCTTGGGAAGTTCTACTGCCTCAGGTAAATTCATTAGATAGTCCTAAACAGGGTTTCATTTCTCAAAAGCCTCAAACTTCATTTTCCTTAATACTCTAATAAAAGGAAAGATATATTCCAAAGCAGTTTTGTAATAGCATAAAAATTATAAATACAATTTAACAGGGAAATTCACCCTAACCAGTCTGGTGATTATTTTTAAGGCCTTCTAAAAAGTTTTTTTTTCAAGTAAATACCTAGGAAAGCTGAACAGTGCTTGTAGGTGTAGAGAGGTTATTCCCTTTGACAAATGGTTATATAAGCTGAGAGCTCCTCTCAATTTTAAGGATGGTAGCAGTGCATTTTGGATACTAAGTAATACATGCATTTAATAGACAATTCATGAAAACGAAGCCCTGGATCTGAGAAGAAATGCTATGAGAAAGGTCTTGTTGCTGTTGTTGGCCATAGGAGTGCAAATAGATTCCCTTTTTATTGGCAAGTGGTTGGAATCAAATTAACCTCTCCTGTCGTGGAGAGCAATCCTAAGTGCATCTGCCTGTCAGATGTTCCAAGGTGGCATTTCCTAGCAACTAGAAAATGCTAATTCATGGCATTGATTAAATTGTCTGTGCTAGGCCAGGCCTCAAACTGCCTTTTTATGCTGTGCATTTATTTCTCTATTAAGATGCAAAGGAAGGAGGTTATTTTTGCAGTTCAGATGGCATGAGAGTGTGGAACACCATGGAAGTGGAATATAAGGAGGAAGAAGAGGATGCAAATGTTGATAGCCAAACGAAAATTTAATAATGAAAGGGATGTTAGTGATAGGATCAGTTTCCTAAAGAATATGTAGTTTTATAATATAAAATGGTGCATAGTATAAATCTTCAATGCGCTTAGATACACTTCAATACACTTCTCTGGAAGTGTAAAGTAATAAACACCTTTATAAACAAATACATAAAAACCACAACAAATACTGTAACAATAGCTATCAGCAACCCCATAACATATAAATCAATCAAAAACATCAAGTGGTACTAAAAATATAAAAATATTAAGTATTTTGTTTGCCAGCTGTGACCACAATATGTGTTTCTTGAAGAAAAAGGCCCTCTAAACCAGCCTTGTGGCTCCGTTATCTTTCTGCATAGGCTGGTTCTTCCAAGCTGAAACAACTCATTTCAGATTGTGGCACGTGTCCTGGTTTGGGACAGATTTGGGAGGAAACTGTCCCAGCATGTGTCATGGTTTGACCCTAGCCAGCAATTAAGCACATCTGGGTCAACTCCACCTTCTTGTCTCTGGCTCAGATCCCAAGTCACCCTGTGGCAGGGCAGGTGGGAAGGACCAAGAGGGATGGAAGTGGTGGGATAGGACTCCAAAGATTTAACAGGATCCTAGGGGTTGAAATACTGACACAGACTGCTTTTCAAATGCGACCCTATATAGTACTGATGAAGCTTACCTGTTGGACATGTCAAGTCCCAATGAGGTCAACTATTCAATGAGGTTACCAGGAATTGAAAACCATCAATAACAAAATATATATTGCTTCTAAGGTTGGTGTCCTGCCTGCTGCCTTTTCCTTCAGGGAATTAACAGTTTGCTCTTAACATTAGAATAACTTAGTTGTAGCTATGAGCTCTGACTGTAGCTATGGGTTGGAGGTCACAACTCATGTGAAATTAGGATTGTGGGTATCATGTACTAACAGTAGGAGCAGATAACATCTCAATAAAGTGAGATTCTGTTATGTGCAAGTGTCTCTGATGATAACATAATTTAAAAAAGGGGGAAAGCCTTTCTTCCTCTCATCAATTATGACACTGGCAGAAAAGAAACATTTCCACGAGGCTTTGGTAGCTTCCATGGCTGTATTCACTGAAGCATGCAGCTGATTTCATTAACAAGAAAGGAAACAATGCAGTTATTTCTCCCAAAGAGGGAGAGGAACAAAGCTGTTCTAAAAGGAAGTATAGGATTTGTCCCCTCCAGCCTCTTTTGAAATGTTCTTAGCTTTGAAATTATGTACAAATCAGAGGCTGTTAGTTGCACAAACATAGATCAATCAACGTTTTCTTAAATAAAATCATGGGTCAGTGACTTGGCAGAATTCAAGTATTATTTTCCCTCAGTGTGTGTTGCAGATTCAGAAGTGTCCTTTTTTTATTTTAAGCACTTAGTGATTTTAATCTTAGGACGCAGATAAGTAATTTAAATAATGCATCATATCTTTAGCAGAAATAATTATTCTGCTTCATCTTCATTTACACTTTAGCTGATCATTTGATGGCTTTACCCTACAGAAAATTTGTACTAACATCCTCCTGGGCCCAGTTTCCTTTGGCTGCAGTCAGTCATTTTTCAGAGCGGCTCCTTTTTCTGGGAAATCTTGAGCAAGGCTGAGCAGTGCAGTGTATAAAGCCTCATGAGGATTTTCCTACACTGCTGTATGTATGTGATTATAATTCTATCTGCATATACCTGGTGAGACTTGAGCCTGGTTATTTACCAGTGCACATCTATTGAGCCCTGGGATGCACCACTAGTGACTAGCCTCCAGCTAATGCTTCAAGATGAACAACATCCCCTGCTCCCCCCTCATCTACCATGTCAACCACCTCCTCACAAAAGAATATGAGGTTGTAATGTGTGATCTCCCCTCTACAAATCCATGCTGCTTGTTCCAAAAACCTTCTTGTCTTTCTTATGTTTGGAAATGGCTTTCAGTACTATTTGGTTTACTGCTTGCTCAAATGTTGAGGTAAAGCCAAGCAGCCTGTACATCCCTGGTCTTCCTCTTTGCCCTTGAAAAAAGGAATGACGTTGTTTAGTTCTGGTCCTCTGGAACTTGTCTTGATCATCATGACCTTTCCAAGACAGTAGAGAATGGCCACCCAATGACATAAGCAGCTGACTCACATTTTCTATAGGCTTTCTTTTGCTGGGGTATAAACTTTCCTTGCTGCCCTTCATATTGCTGGATTTTGCTTTAGATGAACTTTAGCTTTCCTTACCAGGTTTAAATTAGCTCAACGGTCCTTTATTGTGGGTTTAAGCTTATCTTAAGCTTTCTTTTGCTTTAGTGCTTTCATTTTTATTGTCATAATTAAAGATTTAAAAGGTAGTTACTTTAATTCACTTCACACCACTGCTTGGCTTAAAGACATAAACTGCAATATGTTATTTCAGAGTGTGCTTTTACTGAGCTTCTCTGAATGTCGATTCTCTTCCTATTCATGTCTATTTTATAACTGATAATGCTGGTATCTGAACCAAGAGAAAACATCAATGGTTTTATCGTGCTTGTGATCACTCTGAACTCTAATCTGTGTTTCTCATGATCTCAGCAGTGTGCTTCTTTTATTGCAGGAAAATGTGACCAGAACATCCCTGGTCATGTCCTTTTCCTGGTCACATTGCTTTTTTTTTTTGTTACAACATGATCTTATGCCACACATTTAAATTTTACTTTACATTTACCTTGAATTCTCTGTGCATGTGAACACATTAATTACACAGGGAACTCAATGCATGCATACAGTGATCTAGTGCATTGTTCAGTGGAGGCAGTTGAGGATATTACCTTGAATTGCTTGTGAAAGAGAGGAGACATTCCATTGTTGTCTGTCTTAAAGTGTAGATTTCATGGTGTACTGTGAACTCTACAACTGCAAGAGCCAAATGGCATTAAAATAGGGGATGCAGTATGCAAACTCCAGAGCATTTGAGTGTTCTGTCCAATTCCATGGGGAGCTGGGGAAAATTATAATCCTTATGGAAGGAGAGAAACATTCTCTCAGGGCTCCTCGTGATGTAGTGTGCACAGCTGTGTTCATTTGGACTCTGAATTTAGCAGATTTCACCACACTTGCTCATTCTGAGTAGCTCTTACAGGATTAGAACTATTTTCAAATATTTTCTCCACACGTGTGCACTTCTTATTAGAGGAAAAGTTAGAGAATGTCACTTGTCAGCTTACCTTGAGAAGGGAAGTTCATGTGACAGCTAAGGACAAGCCACATTTACTGGAGCAAAGTGTTTAAAAGCTATTATTTAGTGTGGAGCATCTCTATCATGCTTTGGGGACAGGAGCTGCACTCAGTTTTGAATGGGACAGAGTGATGGTGACCTGTTCCACAAAGGGTACTGGATCTCCATATATAGGCTCAGGATATTGCATGGCATGGGCATCACCTAGAGGGCATGTGCAGGCAGAAACAGTACAGCTCAAACCCCATAAGTAAAAGGGTCTGAAAGTACTTCACCCTTGTGTCTCCCATGAGTGAAGTTCAATGTTGAAGTAAAGAGAATAAGCTGAAGTTTTCTTTGTCCTGTTTCTGTCCCACATACCAGACTATTTCCTCAAACAAAACTCAGTGAAAATTTTCCTTAAAGCATGAACAATTATCAACATATTCACACACCATCAAGCTTTATATCTCATTATATTCTGTGTTTAACTCTGTATTTTAATTATAGATGAAGCCTTCATTCTCTTTATTTCTAGTGAATTTCTGAATACCTGTCTGATTCTAAAATTTACTGTTTCTAAAATACTATGTCAGCTCCTGCTAAAATTCTGTGATGCTGTGTAGGAGTGGAATACAACGAAAGCACAAAGCACTGGAAACAGTGGAAGAGAATTGAAAGAGACTCACTGGCACTGCCATTAAGATTAAAATTTCATAGCAGTGATGGCTGGCATAATCAATCTCGAAATTCATTTTAACCCTTAACCTCTCCAACCTTGACATAAATCTTAACAAATAATTCTGTATTTTCAGAATGATTCTCAGAGGACCTAGAATCATCTACTTAAAATTCAATACAGCCACAGAATACGTATATTTATTAGTCCCATAACTAATCCAGTTTATATTAAATTCTCAAACAACAATTCAGTCTCTGGATATTTTCCAACTGTTTTTTAATATTGAACAAAACTAGGCTTCCATAAGCCAAACAAAATAGCAATGATTTTTCATCACATCTGAAACAAACATTAGTAAGTTAGGAAATCCAGAGGAGTTTAAAGTTCTTTGAGGTTCACAAGAACTTGGAAAATTTGCAAGATGCCTGGAGTCTCATGATAATTTTTATTTCTTAAAGAAAATAAAAGGAACCAGATCTTCAAAAATTAAGTCAGTGGAGTGTTATGGATGATGGCTCACTGACATATTTTCAAGGAACATCCTATTAAATGATCTTTTCCAATGTGTAAAGATAGAGTTATACAAAGAGGGTTGAGACACCCATATGTATTCTTCAGTCTGCTACGGTCCTACTCAGAAAGATAAAGCAACCCAAAAGAGTGAAAATACAGATGTAGTCTGAATGCAGTGGACATCACCATGCTGCCAGTGAACTACTGATCTGCTTCGAGGTCAGCTCATTTGGCTTGGATGCAGGGAGATTATTTATTTCCTTTGACGCTTGAAGTATATTGGGCATTGTAAACACAGCTGTGTGCAGAAGCCTGTGCTGCAGAAGCTGTGGTGTCTGGGGACCTCAGTGCCTCCCTGCCCTGCCTCCCTGCTCTCCACACACTGCCTGAAGCTGTGGTGTTTGGAGTCCTTCCTGCTGTGCTTCAGGCAGCCAGCAGGGCTGGCCTGCACAGCTGTGGAGATGATCTCTGTCCTTTGCAGGGTTTCCAGCTAATGCTTGCTGATCTCTCTCCATCACACATCCTGTCTGAGATCAACTGTTACTCCCACATCTCTCCTGAGGACCTAGACCTTCTCTTCTGGATGCTTTCCCTTGCAAGGGGCCTTCAAACTACTCCAAGTGTCTGGAGAACATCCCACCTATACCCTCAGACAGCTCTTTGCTGGGATTCAGGGCCACCTTAGTGGTCATGCAAGTGAGGGCAGCCCCTGTCCCACTGGGGATGAGGGAAGAAACTCTCTCAAGTGCTGTGGGGGGACTGCCACCAGGCCTGTAGGAGTTATTCCTGAGGAGTTAAAAGAGGGACTGGCTGGATAAAATATCCCTCCTGGTGGTTTAGCTTTCTGCAATGCCAAAAATGGATGTATAACATGACGAGGACTGAAGTGAGCAAGTGTTTATCTACTCCATATAACATTCAAGACCAGAACCTGTTTTTTTTCACGAAACAATCTCTCAGAGAGAGAAGGCATGAGTCCCTAAGTTAGGAGAATGAACCAGGGTCATTGGAACATCCAGGGTCGCACTGCTGAACTACTTCACTCCTCTTCTGACGCTCAGGGTGAAGCTAGTGAGAATACAAAGCAATATAACAAAGCAAGGCACAAATCAGTCTCTTTGTGCCAGCTAGAGATGTTCACCTAAAGGCTGCTTTAGGTTTCTTGAGGTGCTTGTGAAAAGGGCCTTTTTGTTCCAAATTTTTTTCTTTCATGAGACAGTGCCAGCATCAGGGATAAACCCCACCAAATAAGCCATAAAGGTAACCCTAAAGGAACTTTCTGAAGTGGAGCAAGTCCAAGGGAGCATCAGCAACGAGTTGAGATTTCACTTATATTGGCAGTGAGAATGAGAATGTCAATACTTCCAGAAAGATCCTCCTTGCATGGATAATTCATTCCTAGGAGAATTAGCTCATGGCATGGCTTTCCTGGTGAGCAGCTGTTTCCAGTGAGGCCTCAGTCTCCATGGGCCATTGCAAATAAGAAAATGAACACCACACAGACCTATAATCTGTTGCTGACATATATAAGGTGCGCTGCTATTCCTGATTGAACACCTGTTATGCCAGCAAGTTGGAGGTTAAAGACAGAGGTGATGAGGGAACAGGTCCATGAGAAAATGTCTTTGCAAATATTGTCATTTGTAAGAGCAGATTTTCTACATGAAAGTTGATTTTAAGCATGGGAAAGCATCTTTCCCTGCTGTATTCTTACTATTTTCTACCTTTTTACAGTTAGAAAACCCATCCTGTAGCAATGTGGAAAATCTCCCTTTTTACTTACAAAAAAAAACTATGCATGTATTTTTTTTTAGGTTTATGGATTTACCATCTACAAATGATGCTAGTCCTTCATGAACACTTTTTGCCTGCATAAGTGGAAATTGTCCTGTTGTCTGGATCTTCTTCTGTATAGGAGATTGAATCTGTTTGACAACTGGATCTTTTGCCACCACAGGCTCCAACTTGTGTACTAAATGTACATTGTGCACTAAACATACAGATGAAGAATATTTAATTCCAGCTGATTGTGGCATTGAAAAAGTTCCTTCAGGTATTAGTAAATAGGACATTGGATGAATCCACACATAAATTAGAAAGTAGTCCTGCCAAACTATATTCCAAGAGTTTGGTTGGGCTAGGGATGCAAAGTCAAAATGTGTTCAAAGTGATGTGACAGTGCTAAATGCAAGTGTCTGTGGGGCAAACTGTGTGTGGCTCTTTTCACACTGACTGCAAAATCATCATTGTTGTGCTAAAGCATGTAGTGTAACACCGTCCTCGATCATAAAGTTTTCTGAAAACACAGGACTTAAATCTTGCAGAGTGGGGCATAACTCATTATACCCTAAAAACTGTGTGTTTCCACACACTGAACTTTAAAATCCTATTGTTTAATTTTTCTTTTCTTGGAATTTTCTGTGCAAAATGCTCTATGACTTGTTCTGAATTAAATATTATTGGGCTGACCTTTACTGCTGTGGTTTTAAGCATGAGGAATAGCCACCATCCAAACAAGACCTCTACTTTGTAAACTGTGTCTGTAAGCACTGAAAGGGAACCTGGGACTGACATCTTGTATGACAGGAACATCAGGCTGTGGTCTTCCCTCATCTGTGAATATCCAACTCACCAGTTTCTTCCCTACCCAATCTAGGACACAAACACACCTCAGAAATCAGCTGAGAGCTTGCTGCAACTGAAGTCATTGCTATTTTATCAAAGACTGTTTCAAGCCTGAAACTTTTCTCTCTCCTAGAGTTAGTTTTTTTTGCAAAGTGAGATTCAGAATAAACCAACAAGTTCTTCTTTAGTCTGTGATTCAAAATATCCACAGGCCATCTTGTGAATTCTAAGGTGATCTATTTCAAATCTAATAATGGCCTTTGTGATTTTTCTAATTTATTTTTTGAAATACCTTCTCTCCTTATTTTTTCTTGAAGGGCCTTTACCTCTAATTAATCTTTCTCTGTCAGCAATAGCAATTGATTATTTTTGAACCCGGTTATTTTTCCTTGCCTCCTCCAAAGCAATGAGAGCTAGAACCCAAATTAAGTATTTTGGCTCTGACAATAGGGATACACATTTGAGGGGATCATTCATTTTGCTGAGCTATAATTACGCTCAGTCTCATCACATCCAGGTTCTTAAAAGAACCTGTCAGACTCAATCTTCTTTGAGATTTCTATTTTATTCTGCTGTGTGTTTATGTGGCCTTTTTTCCCTATTCTTGTTCAGTTTTACTTTACCTTTGTCTAGAAAAAACCACAACTTTACATTAATAAGGTGATACAGCTTTCTGTTGGGAATTTTCTGTCACTCTTGTTGCAAGCTATTTGATAGTTAACACAGCAGTTTTACCTTCATAAATAAAATTTTGGTTTCATTTTATAGATTCTTATCTCTTGAGAACTAAAGATTTGCACAGCAAAATTAATAGATTTTCAGTGTCTGTCAGTCATGATAGTTTTCAGTAGTATTACATGTCTGGGGAATTCTTTCAATACCAAAGCCTTAATATTTTGAAATCAATGGTTCTTATATTGATTGACAGCAATGTAAAGGACCTCAGCATATCTGTAACATCTTTTCTTGTTGCCTCTGACCCTATCTGCTTGAAACTTTGTTTGACTTCATCTCCAATTCTTTATGAACATTAGCAAACTAGGTTGCTTGTGTACTCATCAACAGCTGCTGAGCTATGAAATTCATATTTAAATAGCTCTTTAATATATTTAGGAAAAATAGGGAGTATCTGAAATGTAAACTCAATAACAGGAGTGTTGCATTTGAAAACACAAAGGCAATTGATCAATGTGGCAAAGAGGCCAGAAGTTAATTTAAATTTTATAGCTTTTTCTTTCATCTACATTGTGATATTGATTATTGTCACTAAAAATAGTGTAACAGGATGTTAGGCATTCTTTCAAACTAATACATGAAGAATTGAGTGTCTTTAACAGTGTGGTAAAGTGAAATAGTAAAAATAATTTGCTAAAAATATCTAGGTTATCCCATTAAATCTCCTACAATCCACTGAGCATTTAACTTTTCTGTTGCTTTACTCTGTATGCTTTGTTCTTGATTCCATTTGGGAAACGTAATGATATAAAAAGAGCAAATAATTTGCAAAAACTTAAAGTCAAACTGTCTTTTGTTCCCTGTATTCTTTTAGAGACAATTCAGCAAGACATTTTTTATGCTTATTATTTACTAAGAACGAGAATAATTCCTGAGATTAATCATTTGTATGATAAATCCCAAAGATTTCACAACATTTTATAATTCTATGCTCTAGCTCTGCCCTGTTAGAGCTCAACAGAAGATTTGACTTGGAACAAGCATTTTAATCTTAAGGTGAAGCCCTGTGTCCAAGGTAAAATAACATGAGACCTTCCCACAGCCACTTTTCATTATACAAAAATGGATTTCATTTTTCCTAACCCTGAAAGGCAGCAGATGGATTATTTATTTAACAGTCTACTGGAAAACTGTTTGTATGAAATTTCAATGTCATTTTAATAAAAAAATGTTACATTTTCTCTCCTACAGTTCTTCTGTAAACATGTCTGAAAAAAAGAAATGTAATTTGTTGATCTATTGATCACAAATACCTAAAAAATAATGAATAAAAGTAAATTACGTCTCTTTTTGAAAAGAAACAGCTCTGTGAGGTCTCACATACCTATTGTTCTTTAATTATATGGGATTTAAAGCATATATTCCCACGTAATCTTTATTTACAAGTTACTTTGAAAATCTCCAAGCACTCTTAATGTCAAATACCAGTTACCATGCCCTGCCTTAACTCTTAGGATGATAAAGATAATTGAAAGAACCTGCATGGCCTGTTGACTCTGACTTGATATATGAGCCCAATGTTATTTGGCACAAATTTCTCAGTGGAACACAGCTCTAATTTCATGACTTGTACCTGTGTCAAACAAAGGCAGTGGGATTAAAAGAAACAAACACACCAAAATCAGTCAGTTATCAAGAGCTTCCCCGCTTCAGGCTGTTAATCAAAATATCTTGACAGTCTGTCTATGGCTGCTTTAAGTCCACTTGGGATACTCCCTTTGCCACCAGGCCATCTTGCTGGCAATTATTTCAATGTCTAACTCTCTGTAAGTTTCAGAACCATTCCTGTAATAATGATACTGTCACTAAAATGATGTTAATCTTAATAAATAGACTAGGTCCCAGGCTTTGCAGTGAACACTTTATGTGCAGAACTATATTCTGTTTTCTCTGGCTGCATATGCCTACATTTCATTACATTTAAATCAAATTCCTACTTTAAGTTATTTAAAAAAATGATTTATCTGGGTTGTTTTCAGCTTTTAAATTGTTCACTAGGATTGTAGAGGCATTACTACTTTGACTATTTGTTATTTCTCATTTGTTTCTTATACTGGACAGCTAGTCACTTAAATGTTTTGCTGGTTTTAGCTTCACTTGTCTGGATGACTCCTAGAATACCAATAATTTTTAAAATAGAAGTTAAACAATTTCAGCACAAAGAAATATTTACATTGGTTTCTCAGTCAGTAATTCCCTTAGCCAATTTATGGGAAACATTTAGAAGGAGAAATAAGTTACATGGGTGTTGTTGCCATTTTTATTCATTCCTGATGTCCAACAACATTTTACAGAAGCTAGTTGGACTATGGTATTATCACTACTGGGTCAAGTCTACCTTTACATTTTAACATACAGTTTATAGCTTTCTCCAGTCATCATAACTTCCACCAGATTTAAGTAAATCTATGCAAGGAAGTATTTTAATATGTTATAGCCATACTATTGGGGTTATTCTCTTTTGTTTATTATGAGCATATTTCTCATATTGAAGGCATTTTATTAGCTCATATAAACCATTGGGTTCACAGTCTTCGATAGAGCCATGCAGGTGACTATTTTTATCAGCTGAATATAATTTCCTAAAAATGTTCTTTTGGGTAAAAATACGTACTTTTCTTTTAACAGGCATATGGGGAAGCTTAGATACCTTACAAAGGGCCAAGGGAAGCCTCAAATCAAAATCAAACCAAGACCACTCTCCAATAGCTGAGCTATGAGTCAGGGTGAAGCTCTTGGGGCCTGGGAGCATCTGTGGCCAAACATGATGCTGGAGACTCCTCTCACACCTTTGGTTACAGCCATGGGGCTCCTCAGTTGTTCCAGACTGACAGACCAAGGAAGCTTAGCTGAACCTTTTGGTTTTGTTATGCTTCTGGCTGTTCAACACTGTCTTCTGAGATCCTAGAAATAGGGTCTCAAAATAGATCTCTTTTCACCTTTAATATAGGTAAGAAGAAAAATTTTGCAGGCAAAAGTGTAAATTTTCCTTATTTTTAAATTTGATATGATCTTTGTACAACTATGTCTATTTTTGAAATTGTCTTACATGCCCTGGGGCTGACTTTTTTTAGTAAAAATCTCCTTAACACATACAATAACTTGTAATGTAAGCATATAAATGTAGTTAATTTTTTACTTTATCTGACCTGTCAAATACTCTCCCACTGTCTATTTACTAAAAAATGATTACCCAAAATATTTCTAATTTGAGCTGGATGAAGAATACTCATTGCCTTGGTTCTGCATGAAAAAAGAGGTAAAAGAGCAAAATTTTGGATTTTGAGCTCATTTCACACACAACTTTGTATGCATGTTTATTAAAAGTGGATTTTTATCAAGTGAGAAAGCAGAATAAGGTATTCTGAAGTGGCTTACTCCTAGTGCCAAAATGGGAATAACTTTCACTGGTACAAGCAGATTTAGGATGAAACAGCTGTGTTCATATTCAAGGCCACTGGAAAAGTTTTGCCTCTTCATCTGTAATGGAATGGTTAAATATGTGGGATTTAGCCCTATACCATAAAATATATTGATGTGCTCTTGTCTGTGCACAGGTATAGATGAGATTGGTGTCTACGCAACCCAAGACTGTTGTCTGGGGGTTTCCACTCACATAAGAAGCCCTTGAATATTTTGTACATCTAGAGTATTAGGAAATATATCTTTTTCTTCAAGTAAGGAGTTTTGACAAGTCCTCACGAAGTCATCCAGCCTATTTGTGACTCATTATCACAGTCTCCACTGCTTATTTTACTGAAGGTGGGGGGTTTTTTGGGTTGGTTTTTTGTTTTTTTTTTTTTTTTTCCTTTTTATAGACCTATAGAAATCACAAAACAGACAAGTCCTTTTTTGGGTCCATTTTGCTGATTTCAGGAATGACTCTGGTGGGTTAAAGGAGGGGAGATGATTGAAACTGATACACAAATTCCTATATGTTCTTCAACTCCTGGGAATTTTAGAGAAGACATTCCAGTGCTAGAGCACTGGAAAAGCGAAAGGGGAAAGGGTCATACGAAGCCTTATGCTATTTTTACCTATCTGACAACACTGAAGGCTGATGTGACTCTTGAAATGATGATGCGGTGACATCAGAATCTTCTGTTATAAAAGAAATAGCAATTTGTCTAGGGTTGCAATATGTAAC
>WAAE01000264.1:0-17834 GCA_013400495.1 Nicator chloris
CTTTTTCTTTTTCTTTTTCTTAAAATACATTAGGACTTGATTGCCTTTTGGAGAGGTGATATGTGGTAGGGAGTATTTTTTTCTTTTTTAAAGACAAAAGGCAACACTGAACTCCATGAGCAGACTTCAGCTTCTTTCATGCCCTAGATTTGGCTTATTAACTCATACAGTTTAGCTTTCTTTTTATTCTTACATTATTTTTCTCTTTTCTCTTTTTTCATGGCCTGCAACTCTTGTCACCATTCTGATTATGACATCCCTCTCATTACAATTTTTATTCCCTTTAAAGAATAAGAATATAAGCCTAATGATAAATATTTTTTCAAAATATGGGATGATAACTTTCACCCAACTACATATCTGGTAATATGACTTGAAAATTATTTTATTATGTATTAAAACTAGTGTCATTATAATATTTTTGTATGGATATCATGTAGTTCTGTAATTTTCACTGGCTGAAGCAGTTCACATCCTCTCTAGCAGCTTAGATTTTGTTTTTGTTGTTGTTGTTGTTGTTAAATTATACTGCTGTTTGATGGAGTTTATTTTTCTTCCACTTGAATTCTGTGATATTTTCCAACCAAGCAAGAGATTTTTTTGCCAGGAGGCTGTATAATTCCCTTATGATTATGTATGCATTCCTCCCTCTTTCCAGCCTACCTTTTAAGATGTTTTTACAAGTTCTCTAGATACTCCAAAGGGTTCATAATTTATCTATCACTTCTTCTGAAGCACCCTCAATAATATTCATTTTCACATACTCTGTGATTGTAGTTTTGTTGGTAACACAAAATCTGTTGGTTTTAATATCTGATATGTGTCTTCTCTTTTCTCCTGCTCCAGTCTCCTGAATTCTGTAATATAACAGATCATCTTACAAACCCTGCATGCTTTTCAGTGAGTAGATGTTGACACTGCTGAATTTTGTGTACTATTTTAGCTTTCCACAGACGTCAGCATGGCAGTCACAACCATGCACTTGACATGTGCTGCTTCTATTGAGTACTAGATTTCTTCTAGCACACTGGTAAATCTGACCCTTCATTTTCTTCCTGAATTGGGTACACTCAGACAACCTGTCACAGCACATTGTATGACATGGAAACAAAGAACATAGAAGCTCATGATCACAGTGAAATGAAAGTCCTCTCAGATATGCAGTCACATTTACTTGTTCTTGTAGATGGTGAAGAGTGAATGTTGTGTTTGACAAGAGCTGTTGTTCCAAAAAGTGAAAAACACAGGGATAGGGAAATTATTAAATCAACCCATATCAATTTTCCCTCCTTAGTGGCTTTTGCTGTTTGGTAGCCAAAGTAAAGGTCAGTTAAACAATACAGTCCTACTTTTAACCTTCACTTTTTTTATTGTTGCAAAGAGACTTGAAGGGCAGATTCAGGCAGATCAGATGATCTGGGCTAACTTGTTGCTGCCCAAGAAATTGTTTTGCCTCTTTATTTACTCCTCTACCATTTGCTTCACAAACAATGAAGCTTCATTTTGAAATGGGGAGATAGAGTAAAAGACCTAAACATAGGAACACAGACTGAGTGACGAATGACACAAACCTAGAGGATTTATCTTATCTTGGTGATACCAGACCAAAACATGGTTGTGATTAGTTCTTACTAAGAGTCTTTTCCTTCTCTCTGTTGTACTCCTTTCAGTCCTAAGGTAGAGATGTGTTCTTCTTTAGAAGTATGTTCATGACACTACAGAAAACATCTTTAGAGTTCAGATGTTGAAATTTTAATGTAGACCTTTTTTTTAAAATGCTAGAAACAACATTTGAAACACGTTTCATTATTGTTTCATCCAGCAGTAGAATATTATGATTCCTTGTGTGGTTCTTCTTCAGGAACACGGAATTATTCCACTGAGAAATTGAAGAATATTTTAGAGAAGTGAAATATTTACCCATCTTGAAGCTCATCTAAGTTGTCTCTTCAGATTCAGTGAATGAATAAAGAATTAATGATTCAGTCCTGTGTCTGAGCTTTTATTCCAAATCCCTTCAGAGTGATTCCCTCTCCCTCCCCACACTGCTACCTAACTTTTCCTGGCAGGTATTTCCCCTGGATTAAGTTTCTCAGAAATCATCATGATTTTCACTGCTTGGAGAAAAGACTGCAGGAGGAAGCTCTTAATTGCTCTTTTAACAGCAGCAGCTGGTAAAAGCATTAGGTCTTTAAATCCCACTGAAAATTGCAAGCTTTTTTAAGGGAATTTGAAAGGGACCAAATTCAGAATGGGCTCATAGTACTAGGACAGAGAAAAAAATGAGAAAGGATACTTTATCTGACTTTCCAGTGTTCTGTGGGTTCTAAATTAGGAATAAAAAGAAACCCACAGTTTTAGAAAGCTGACTCTGTGGGAGGTCTGAGTGAAACAGTCCATAGCAGAAGGCAGAGGCCTTGCAGGAAATGCGCCATTCCTTCTGCGTTAACTCTTGCCTCTCTTGAATTATTGTTACTAAACTCTCTAGATCTGGTCACTGATAAAATGTTCTTCTAAAAGTTTGTCTTGTCCAGGACCGTTCCAGGAAAGGCAGTGCAAGCTGTTGAAGGCATTTGTGCATACAATAGGGCTCTGTGAGAAATATCTGGTATGACACTGATGGCATTTTTAAGTGCTGTTTAGCATGAGAGTAAAGGTTTACACAGCATACATAATATATAGCTCTGGTTGCTAAATGTCTGCTGCCAGTGCTTCCTGATGTCAACAGTGGCTGCCATTGTTTAGTCAAGTTGAAATCTTTAGAAATATAGCTGAGAAATTCTTTCCTCAAATGCAAAATGAACAGCCCTAATAAATACACCGAGCTTTTACTGACATGAAATTCCCTCTAGGATTAGAGGAAGCTGAAGAGGTTTGTTAACACAGCACTCGGTGTAATTCAGAGTGGGTGAGGTAGGAGGGTATTTAAAAGTACTCGGCCTGGCCTGATTGTGTTCCTGTTAAATTCAACCTCCCGTTTATTTTAATGGCCAGAACAGAAATTAATCAGTAGTACAAACTGAACCTGATGGAGAAACTCCTTGAGAGTTGCCCTATAAAACTAACCAAGTTACTGGATCATAGTTGTCTCTTTAGCTTTGAACCCTCAAGGTTTTGTTTTTCACACCTCTTGCTTTCCAGTACCACTTTCAGGCATTCCTTTCAGAAAGAAAGCACCATTTTGGTTTCTGTTAAGAACATGATAGCAGTGCCTCAAACTTTCTATTGAAAAGGGTTGCTCTGACTTGTTCTTTCAAAGCTCTCCCACATTGCTTGCTGCAGGCTTTTGATATTCGGCAAAGAAAATTTCTTTGGGTAACAAATCTTCTCCCTACAAGCTCCCCTCGACTCCTTTCAGATTTGGTCAAGATTTAAAATGAATAAATGTGATTTGAGATCCCAATATTTTTAGAGTGGAGGTGGGAGATAAAGGAGAAAATCAGATAGAAGAAAGTATCCCAATTGCAAGAACGTGTTCTGCCCTTTGCTTTTACGGTGCAAAACAATGCAATAAATTATACTTGAACCAGGGTAGCAGAAGAAAAGTACTACAATCTGCAAAAACAAGTTGAGGTTTTCTATTGGTTTTATACTTCTTATTCTTTCCCCTTTTACAAACACAGTAGTCACAGTGCAAACTGAAGATTTTGATAGATATTACTATGAAATACTGACAGGAGGAGTTTTTCATGTTAAATCTTCAATCTGACCTACACTGCATGTCATGGGCATATCATTTTTAATCTAAAAAGGACTTATTGAGTATAGATGTTGAAACATTACATTCAAATATATAAACAGTACTACTCAGTACTGTATCTTCCATACTGCTTCTTCCCTAAGAATGGATAGTGAGTTTCATCACCCCTGATCAAGACTAAATCCACTGCCATCATAAAGAAGAGAGAGCGGTCCCCTGAGTTTAGGCTCTCAAAATTCAGTCATTTTATACCTTAATTTTAATTCCCTGGGCTTTGTGATAATTTTTTGTACCCTGATTCTGAATCACATCATCTGCAGTCTTTTTTTTCTTGTTTTTCAAAAAGTAATGGTATGATACAGCATTTTCTGCAAACAAAATAAGTAGAAAAGCGTACCAGAAATGTGCTGAAGGACAGACACTCTCTTGTTAGAAGATGTCATCTCAGGGGTGAAGGCTGTCTCCTCACTCCTGCTAGCTCCATTGCCACCTGCAGCAGTTACATATTTGCTCCCCATGACTGTCACTCTGGTGCCACTGCCTGAAATGGCAACTCCCTTTCAGTGAGTGATCACAGTCCTACACCCAGCAGCACTGGCACAGAGAAGCCACAAGGACAGCTGATAGCTGTGCTTGAGCTGTGCTGGTGATGAAAGAAACAAAACAAAACAGCATGGAAAAGGGTGTCTGAAGTTTAGCTTTTCATTGTTTGTTTACAAGATTTTTGGAAATCAGTCTGCCTGAGGATGTTGGGATTTGTGTGTACAAAAGCAGTATCTGCTGCTGTCATGTGTGTGTCACAATAAAAGTTTTAAGAAACAGCTCAGCATTGGTCCCGAGCCCAGTGAAACTCAATGCCTGTCTTGCACACACTCATCCACAGTGCTGGCAGCATTTTGTAGTGGTGTTGGAGTAATACTCCACTTCTAGTCTCACATCACTAAAAGAACAATTTATCCCATCATATTTCCACAGATCTAGACAATAACACTTTTTAAATGACATACTACTTTATGTACAATTATTTCTAGTCAGATTTACACCATTCACTTTAAATGATCCTTGGTATGTGATACTGTGTTAAAGCAGGATTTTACCAGTTAGAATTCTGGATTGGAGGGACCAGCTTTCTGTGTTCACACTTCCTATCTTCCCTTCTTCTTTCTACACAATAATTCTGTGTATTCAAATTTGGATTATTTGCTACTGATGGAAGCAGCAATAACAACACTAAACCATTACAGATTTTTTTTTCAAGTTCAGGCATATCTAAGTCAAAACTCATCATTCATAGTCAATCTTGGACTCGTTTTCACATATTTGGAACTTAAAATATTTGGGAGTTCATGTCCACTGAAGCCCAATGGAAGCTGTTTATGAGTAACTTCAAAAAAATCTTAGTTTATTTTTGGAGTGTTTAGAGGGTGAACATCAATAATTCTTTATTTAGCCCACTGAGCATTGTGGCTGTGTGTCTGAATCACTACAGCTTGTCTTGAATCAACATTGTAATCCTCTGGTTTTGAACAGGCGAGATATAACAGAGTAAAATGATGTAGTCCAGAATAAAAGTTAAAAAAACTAATTCTTCTCTTACCATGAAAATATTTTTTTGTATATTTAAACAAGTGCTCACAAATTTGTTGGCTAGAGAACCATTAAACATTGAATAGTGTCCTAGGCATCTAACTAAAATTAATTTCTCTGATGGAGAAATTTCTTTGTAATTTTAAAGTATAGGAACAGCAATTCCTTAATTAACATATGGATTTCTCTAAAAGGGTATATTATTGCTTTAATTTTCAAGGTACTCCTTGCCTAATAGTGAAAGAAATAGATGGTCAGTAAAAGAAAGAAAATAATATCTTTCCTTTTTTTTTCTTTTTAGGTATAAAAGCAAGGAAGTCAATAGCTGCGCTGATAATGCAAGAACTATCTCTCAAAAACTGCAAAAAGAAAGATAAGTCAGTGGTACAACTGCTGTAATCTTGAAAAGGAAACAATACAGAATGCTAGAAAATAAACAGCTCTTCTAAAATTCTTACAAAATTTAAGCCTTCCAGGAATTCTGCCCATCAATAAAAAGGGGAAAAGGTAAACACAGAACCAGCATCCTGTAGGACAATCATTCTTTTTGCTGTAACCTTTCACATGAATGCAATTAGTTTGAATCTTTCCTTGCTCAATACCAGTGATTTGAGTCTACAATCATCTGATAGCTGTTTACAGATATTCATGTAATTAATAGCAGTTCATCTGATGATATAGTTCACAGCTGACAGGCATGCATCACCAAAACCTCTATCTGGTTTTCCAGCTGCTGAGCAACATTTCAGGGACATGAGATAAAGTCCATTTATCTATTCAGCTTCATTTGTGCTCATTGTGTGAAGGAGAGGTAGCATGGGCAGGTGTACTCCTCTGGCTCTGGGGTCATGTCATGGTTTTACACAGCCTGCAAATCAAAGGTGCACAGGAACCACTCATTTGTCGAGGTTCAGGCAACAGAAGTCATAGCTACTAAGCCAACACTATACTGAAACATCTATGTCACCTTCTCTGACATTTTTTTTTTATAAAAACTCCTTTAGGAACAGAATTGCCCCAGACATTGTTCTCTTGTTTAATATTTTTTGGAGTCATTAGTGTGTTTTTGCATATTTAGTATGCACCATGGCAAAAATTTCTTTTCTTTGTTTGTACATGGCTTTTGGGGTGCAGTTTTTTGGTGGCTCAGAATTAGCCTAAGAAAATAGACACTGACTTTTTCCAGCCTTGATAGTTTTGCTGAGTAAAGAACACATGAAGCTCACAGTTAGATGGATTTCTGTACACTTTAGGAACAAAGCCATTCCTTCATAAAGCATTGGATTGTCTTGGGTTTTTTATTGATGGGGATCATGATCCTTTAATGGCTCATATGTTAAACCTCCTACATTTGAAAGTGACTACACTTCTGCTCCTGTGCTTGTCACTTCAGTGTACGTGTCAACAACATTACCTTGCTTAGGTGAGGAAAGTAACACCACAGAGAAGGGGAGGCTGAGAAATGGGTACCAGAAGCAGGTAATTAGCCACAGCAGTTCATTAACATTGGTGTAGCTGTCCCTGAACTGCCTAGCCATTAGGTGTGTGGTTTTATTAGAGTCACCTGCTGTACATACAGAGTTGAATAAGTCAATCTGTTCAGCATATGAGTTTATACCAATAATGCAGGGGAATAACCTTTGGAAAAAAACCCTGCTGTGTAAATATGTAGGTCCATGTGATTTCAGTTTTTACCATTTTGGCAGCCTGTGTTTTCTGTCAACAAAAGCAAAAATGGACCTGTCATTAAAAATGTCTCACATACCTAAAGGGAGAGAAAGAGCCACTTAGGATATCTTTTAGTTTAATGAACTGTATAGAAAGATGCTTTGTTACTGAAGAAAAATCAGAACAGTAAAGAGCACCTCTCCTTCATAATAATTCCCAATAAAAGCTTTTATTTCGCCTCATGTGTTTTATTACCTCTTGAATTGACCCAAACTGTCTCTATGGTTGAATAAAATGAGACAAGTCCTACAAAACTTATTCATTTCTTATATTTAAAGAACAAGTAATAGACAGTGACAAACACAATAAAAGCAACCCAAGCAGCACAGACAATGACAAGGCATTTGTATTTTTAATGCAAAGAGAAACAGAGAAATAGTGAAGCAACCTTATCACTGTATCCCTGGGTTCCCATACTCAGCTTCGGAAGTCCTTGAGCCCTGACCAACTTCCAACAGTAAGGCTGCAAATAGAATCTCTGATTAAAACCTGACTTTACTCCTCAAGGGAAGTTACAGGATAAGTTAAAGAAGCAGATGCAAAGTCTTATTGGTCTTGACAATGTCTTAAAACACCAGCATTTAACAAGAGAAAACAAAATTTCCAGTACCTATGAGCAAGCCCAATGAGATGGGAGAAGGAGGAGGTGGCAGGGCAGAAAGGATACCTGCTGTGGGGACACCTTTCCCTTCTGGAGCTGGATGAGTGCCCAGCCTCTGCTCTGTCTCTGCATTGGGTCTCTCTGAAAGGGGTTTGCTGCACTGTTACCATACACACATGTCCAGCAGCACTTGTTCCCCGTGCCAGGCATTACTGTGCCAGCACCTGGGAGAGCAGGACAGTTTTCTGCAGCATGTGCAGGGTGCACAGCCATCAACAGGGCAAATCCAAGCTGACCAAGTACCATACCAGCAGCCCTTGTCACTCTTCTGAGCTGCTTCATCAGACAATGACATGGTTTCCCTACTTTGTTATTGCTTTCTCCCTGTTTCCTCAGGGAAGTCAAGCTTCCATAGGAAATTCAGCTATGGAAAGCTGATTCTGCCAGAGGTCTAAAAGCAGACACCCTCAGGCAGGAAGGCAGCACAGTGGGCCCAGTGGGAAGAAGCAGATGGATAGAAAGCCAACCTGCTCTCCAAAACTATTTAAATCTAAATGCTCCTTTGCTGTGGCTCTGTAAAGGCCATATAAAATCATGGAACATTTAATCAAAAAGAGGGGTCATGATGAAGGGCAAAAAGTAATACCAAAAATTGAAAAGATATAGTCCTTGTTAAATGAAAATATAAGGCCAATAAAGACTGAGGTAAACCTGCATCTACCCCTTGAAAATTGTGAAGCCACACTGCTAAGAAGAGAATTCCATGGAACACCTTACTTTTACCAGGTAAAAGTAGATTTTTTTTAATGCTGATTTTCAGTTCTAGGTTGAAGTTTGCCTTTTACCATGGCAAGAGGACATCTTCTTAGCAAAGCTGTGCCCTTGATTCAGCTGAGAACTGTTACAGGGTAAGACCAGAGCTTTCTGATGGTACCTTCCCATCATACAACTCATTAATTTTCAGGTAAAATGAAGTAAATAACTGACTTGTATACAGTAGTCCACTGATTTCCCTGATGGGCTGTCTTGTATCTAATGTGCTGAGAATTCTGGTCCCTGAGAGATTGCCAAACTTCTACCAATCACTAACTTATCTGAAAACAAACATTCTTCTAACTGCCAAAAAACTTACAGTGGCTCTGGAAATAGATTCAAGCCAGGACTAGCATCATCTTAGCCTGTCAAAACTATATTGTGGGTAATAACCTTCATGCTTGCAGATGAATATACAAATGAGTTAGAGTAAGCATTAAGATAGACATTTTAGTAATAATCTGCCCACAGACAAATTTCCCCAGGAAGGAAATATGCTCTAAAGAGTAAACACAGAAACAGAGTCTTCAAGGTTATCCTCTCAATGGAGTGGAAAAGTTGGATAAAAACATTCATCATTTCACATATACACACATATAAAATTTCAAACCTGTGAGATATACAGTACAAATATAAGGAACAAGCATTTAGGGCACAATTTTCTGTTAAAATAAAGGTCGATGTTTGTCTGTGGTGTAGGTATGAAGTTATGAATACTCAAAAAATCTGCTGACGTGTGTGTAGAAAAGAACATGAAAGTCCAAGTGAGACTGAATAAGACACAGAAAAGAAGTAATAAGGAATATACTTTCCAAAGTGCAAGTACAAAACAGGATTCAAAAATACATTGATTTTTTAGTCCTTTGTTTGGTATAGCATGTTTATCATATGCTTAGTGTTTTATGGGACTGACAGTGTGTCAGTCACTGCAATTCAGCATGAGCTGACTGAAAGCAACTTCCCCAATGTATTGCTCCAGGTCACATAAAAAATATGACGTCCAAAACCAGAATTTTTATTTGGAAAATCTTTTTAACATGTATAGCCTTGCTTACTGATCAAACTGATAATCACACCTTGTTACAGGCTGTCAGAAAACAAATCCAGTCAGTTTAAATGCCAGCAATAGCACTGAAGTCTCCATTACACACATGCGTGTTTGAACAACAAAGACTTGCAGCAACAAATGAAGCTACATTTGCTGGATCTGGCACTTTTTCATGCCATCAAACTAGTGATTCACATCTGCAAAGTTTCAGTCTTCATTACCTGCTTCAAGATATCCAAGAGACATGCAAAATCTGCAACTTTTTTCTCTCCATTCCTGGCTCAACTGTTCCTATCACCTTTTGTTAAATTTCTAGTGGTTTTAGCATCTGGACTATGGCAAGAATTTTTGCTCCATCTTTAAGAAGAAAGTCTGCTGTAGCTCTCTGGTAGAGCTCTGCAGTTACCTGAGTCTCATATCAGCAGAGCTAACACAAGAGGAAGAAGTATTCTAGTGTTCCTTTTCTGACCTTTCTTGTTTTGGCTGGAAAGGGAGCAAACCTGGGATGTAACTCAGCATGTTCCAGAACTGAGAGAGAATAGATAGCAGTGGGATGAGCACCAATAAATAGAGCACCCAGTAGCCCCATCCTGGACTTAAAGAGCAATTGTAGGAGACATGATATAGATGATATGGTATATTATGGCACATTTTCCTGCAGGATATGGCCCAGATAATTTCAGAATCCCATTTAAGTCAAATATCAAATGTCTGAAGAAAAAGTATTGAAAAATTATTTTTATAAAAAGGTGATTACATGCCGAAAGTGAGAGAGCATATGGAGTCTTATGCATGAAAATAAAGGCAAACAGAACTCATGATATTCATTCAGGGATCTTAAAGGAAAGAAATATTTCCATGCACTTTATTTTCATGTCAGAACAGGTATGATCCAGCAAGCAACTTTCCTTTTCGAAAATTCTGTTCATGTGTTGGTTTTAGGTTGGAGTGAGGGGTTGAGTTTGTCTTTGAACAGTAGAAAACACATCTACAATGTCCAGAGGTGAAAGTGCCTAAAGCATGAATAACTGTGTGAGTGAGCAGAGTTGGCTGTGGGTAACAACTGGATGCAGGTCTAAATCAACAGGCAACAAAACACCACAGGAGAAGGAAGGCATAGGTATCCTGGTGTTAGAGATGCTGCAAGCTACTCTAGGTTTGTGGTGAAAGCACAAAGGATAAAATAGAAATGTAAAATTAGTATAATTTAAGAAAATCTTATGTGTCCTGACCTGCAACTGACACTAGCTTTAAGTTGTGCCAAAGAATCAACTCTGACTCTTCTGCTACCAAAATACTTTCTCCTCCAAACAATGGAATTATCTCCTCCCACACATACCACACAAGATTCTCTAGAAGTTCAGTGTAACTCAGTACATACAAGGATTTGGGCAACATTCACTTCATATTTGGAAGTTTAAGTAATAACAAGGGAAAGAGCTCTCTTGAGGAAAGATACTAAATGTTTCCACCAGCAAAATGAAAAAAAAAATCTAAAGATAACAACAAAAAATAGTGCAAAGTGTGCCAAAAGGCTTAAAGGAGAAGTACACCCTGCAAAGTCCTCTGCTCAGCCCAGTGTCTCTTGCCTGTGCTTGCTTGGGGACCTTATCCACTAACGAGCATTACTCATTTTTTAAGTGTTTTAAGTGCAAGCCTCCTTGGCTTGTGGGTTTCTACACTGGCTTTAGTGCTGTGTAGTTCTTATTTTAAACCCTGACTGAGATCACAGGTGTCACTGGGAGGTTTGTTCCCAAGGAACATTCCTGACTCAGGTCATTTGGCAGCCTGAACACACCAAGCACCAGAATGCCCTGGTGTTACCAAGCAGGAGATTGTAGAAGTGAAATGAAGCTTCTCAAAGTCAAGGTATTGCCTGTAATTTTTTTTGTTCCACTGCTTATCTTGACATTAAGGCAGCATGTCTTTCTAGAAGATGTGTTACAGCTCAGCAGGAAACTTCCCACCAGGGAAATATCAATGATAAAGAGTCTATGTGCAACATTCTACAACGGCACAGACTGTGTGTCATCCAGTTTCCTTTCTGACTTCAGAACAAGTGAATTTAGGACTGCTTTGACAAGGAAGACCAAAATGAAACTTCTGAATGGATTTTATAGAATTTCACAGAAGATATGTCTGTATAATTACTAATATTCTCATAGTAAATGTAATTTTAATAATAAGGCATGTAATAACTTAAAAGAGTATATGTTCTGCTTTGACCTTGATGCTTAACTTGGTTTTCAAATGTCACATGCTTTCTAATGGCTTCATAGGAGTTGAAATCCATTTAGAATATGCTTTGGAACTTAAAAATAAAAAATCCTATTATAAATTAATTAAGGAAGAAAGTCAAATGTTCACCCAGATCATTGTGTTAAGCATATAAATGAGTCATTAAAACAAAAAAGGAGAAAATAATTGAGTGGGAGTTTATTTTTTTATGAATCGCTCACCCATGGATCTGCATGTGTCTACCAAGCATTGGAATTTATGGTGTTAATGTGATCATAAGTGGTGATTTAAAGCACAACAACTATTTTTATTCTCCCCTATGCATTCCAAGATGGGGATTTTCCATCACTAAGCCTCAGGTGAAGGAACCACCAGATAACTTTGCTCTCAGCCATCAGAAATGCCACCATATCACATATTTGTTTGAAATAGGTAATGCTCACTTCATCCTCTGACTCTTATTCCACAAAACCCTCCCTTCTACAATATTTCTAGTCTACTGCTTCAGAGTTTCATGCATCTGCAAACCTCCACACTGGAGGAGACACTCAAAGCAAAACTCCTAATTCCGAGAATATTCTTTATCAGACACTATGTTTTTCTGCTCAAAATTAAAAATAAACCTCCCAGTTCAGACATCTGCATGTCAGCCTAGAAACAGTGAAAACTTTTTTTTTGCTCTCTCACCCACATTTAATGAATTTAAAACTGACTGTTCTGTTGGCAAAGGAGGGAAGGGGGATGGGTGTCCCTCCAGCTGTTTGCAGCAATCTTGGCGCAGAGAGAGGCTCACATCCAACTGCTGCAGGCTGGAACAGTCGGACTGAGGGCAGTGAAGTAACCCCACAGCAGGTCTAGCTCCCAATTGTCCCTGATTTTTTTCATCAACAATCTTCATTGTTTGTCCTCTGTTTTGGGATCTCCCTTCAGTAAGTAGGCAAGTTTGGAAACAGTGAAAAAAAATTCAATTTTAAAAGAAATAGCTGAATTCTTCTGTGCCTCCTTCAACTCCTTCCCTCATTCACACTTCCCTGCTCATAAGAAGTATTGCAGTTTTTGCGTATATTCCAGCTTTTTGCCAGTTTCATTCTTTGTCCTGTCACTTCCATGTATTTTAATTTCACATCCAAGTTTCCTAATGTGATATGCATTTGAGAAGGTTTGGAGGCAAGCAAGTCTTATAAAAAATGAGCAGTGAGTGTCAGGGTGTATTGACTTCTCTAGATTTACATTTCCCTCCGCATTCACAGAAGTCTAATTGATTTGTGGACCTTGTGAGCTTTCTCCTTCCAAAAAAATGATTGTGCATGCAGTCCAATTACATCAGGGAAATTAAGAATTACAATTTGAGTTAGGAATAATAACAGAATTCAAGACAGAAAACAACCATCTTTTTCTGGTCTGCTTCTTTTCTAAAAGAGGTCAGAGACAACACTTCCACCAAATTCAAGAGGAAGACTTTTCTGCCTTTATTGTCAAGAAAACACGGTTAAAATACATAAACCAGACATATACAGTCAAACTACTTGGACTATGTTTAAGGCCAAATTTGGTAACTGATCATAATGAATCAGTTTCTAAATGAGGGCAGAGGTTGTCCCTAAAAGACTTTTTCTTCTATTTAAGATTTCAGTAAGTGTTACTGAGTTTATCAAGACCTACTTTCTTGTTTTGTGTACAGAGTACCTCATGCAGTGGACTACTGCTCCCCATCTGACACTGTATGGCAGGTCTGCAGCACAAGGACAAAACAAAACCAAAAAAGAATCTAGTATGATTAAATCCTTTCATCTGGCATCCTTCTCCACGATACTGTTGTTGTTTATGCAAAGACTGCCCTTTTGAGACAAAACTAAGGCCATCTTTCTAAAATCTTGATGTTGAAGTATTTTAGAACACCTGAGCACAGCTGGTGGCACAGTCCTGAAAACTAGAAGGTAGAAAAACAAACCAAACAAATTCCATGAAAAATATTGAGCTGGATTTCAGTTTAGTTGAAAAAACCTTCAAGCTTTGGAAGCATCCTCTGCAGAGAAGTGCAGAGAACCTACAGCTTGAACATGTTTCCAAGCAAGAAGAAAGAGCCCACTGTTGCTTGTACGCCGTGAGCTGAAAGGTGCCCAGGGATGGGAACACAGATCAGTCCCTTGGAAGGAACAGCTGAGAGTGGCCACTCAAGAGCCATCTGTAGTCACTCTCCAGCACAGCTAACAAGGCAGAGGTAGACAGCAATGGGATCAGACCCAGGTCTGGCTGTAGCTGCTAGAAACACAGTATTCCAAAGCAGAATGGCAGTAAGTGATCAGCGGGAGCAGGGGACTGACTACACACAGAGTGATTAATATTTTAATGTGTAAGGAGCCCAAGGAAAGTTCTCTAACTCTGCTAACCTCAACCACTTCATATGACTGATAATATCAGGGACACAAAGTGCAGGAAAGTAGTTAAGGAATTGCTCCCACGAGGCCAAATCTACACACATTTGCCCTATTCATTTGTAGGAAACTTGCTTTCAAGGCAAAAGTTCTCCCAAGGCAACCCTCTCGTTCTGGTAGATCCCACATAACCACAGGCTCTTGATTCTCTCTAGGGGAGATTTTGTGAGGTACAAATGAGTGTTACATGCCCAATTCCTATTATCTCTCAAAGACAATTGCATGCTAAACTACCCTCTGTGCCTTTTTTAGCCTCTTACAGAGTCAGATATTCCTGATTACAGAGATTATCTACACAAGGTTTCACAACAGCAGTACTTTGAGGTACTTCTTTAAAGGCCATTGGAAGGTTTGACAGCATACACAAAATATAGAGTAATAATCATGTTGTCTATGGATTGTTTGTTTTAAGAAGCTGACATTTGCATGCTAAAAAAGGATACATCTTTAAGGAAGCATACCCTCAGTCTAAAATATATGCAATTGTGGTTTATTCTGTTGCTCCAGTGAATTAAAACAGACATTCTACAAAACACAGATGAGATATAATCTGGGGGGTTGATGACTTTTTACAACATCTCAGAAGACTGAGAGTAAGTCAGTTTGCAATAAATAGAGTTTGCAGTAGAAAATTATGTCCACTATGTGGTAAAGGGTTACTGTCACTCTCAGCTCTGGTCCTGCTTTATTTTGTTTTTCCTAGTCTGTCTGGCTGTAAACCTTTGAAATTGCATAATGCCAATTAAGAAAAATAAAGAGCAAATTGAGATACCAGTATTCATACAGGAATGCTGTTGGCTGAGGCCCCAGATACTTTTTATGTCTCCAGTGATTTGCCTGTAACTGTTCCAGGAAGTTTGGGAAAAGCTTTGCATTGACATCGTGCTGCAAGTGCTGGAAAAGCTTTATCCTGGGAAAGACTTGAAGCCTAGTTCAGTGTCCTGGGTAGCCTATCCTATGACTTCTGTGGACATTCTCAAGGTTAATGAATTTAGCAGAACTCCAAACAATCTCCCCACACACATTTTTCAGTAGTTTTACTGAAGGGAGAGTTAAAAAATTGTTTAGTTTTAGTGTTAGTTTTCTCCTCATTTCTCTCGTCTCAAAGTCTTGGAATTTTATTTTTCATTTAGGTTTTTTTTCCTCTCAATGCTCCTATGAACTTCTTAAAGGGAAAGAACTTAATATAAGGTTGATTAAAAAAAAAAAAAAAAAAAGAAACCAAAAACAACAACAAATGAACAAAAACAAACAAACAATAAACTTTTAATTTCCACAATGGTTAATTCTCACTTCCAAAATAAGAAGATTAAGAATGACTCTCCTCTTCCTAATTCATAGGCTTGAGACTTGTTTTTTCTTTTTATAAACGAAAAATTATTTTAAAAAGACACAAATAAAAAGTCATGCCTTAGAACAGCAAGGACAGTGGACCATTTAAGCTTTGGCTGAGGATGGTGACCACTGTAGGAAGAGAAGTCATCCCAAGAGTTATCTCCTGAGGAGGGGAGAGCATTCAGTGTGAGCTAGGTTCACTGCTCAATCCATCAGTAGAAGATTCAGTGGAATTACTCTTTTGAGTGGGGTTTTGTTTCCTAGGGATTATTGCACTTACTTTCCATTGTCACAGAGTGGTTGGGCTCTTCTGACCTAGACTGACTCAGAGGCTGGGTGACCCAGCCTGCACAGAGTTATCAGAGACCTGGGTGCTCACTGCCCTTCTCTAGATGCCTTCTCTGACTACAAGAGGAACTTGGTGACCAGTTTGAACCAGAAACCTTATTTTTAGATCACTACAGTTAGTTAACAAAAAGGTCAGCTAAATAAATTCTAATAATTTTATGGCCCTCTGTTTCCAAGTTAAAGCTGGCAATACAAAAGGTGTGTAAAAGCAGTAAAAAGATTGTGGGAAGCAGAAATCCCTTTTCTAATAAAGACTGGGGACAAAACCAAGAAATATAATGACCTTGAAGGTCCCCAAGAAATTAAGTTCTATGGCAATTGGTTCTAAACATGCCAGTTTTTCAAACTTCTTATTCTTCTAGTACATTTTCTTCATAAATATGTTGTATAGGAAAATTGTTTTTATAATTTCTCACATTTGTCAAATTGAAACCCCAGTGTCTCATTTCATTTGCTGATATTTTACAGACAAGGGCAAGTAACATCGCAGAAACAATGCTGACTGTGTGTATTTGTTGCTTTTAATAAAACTGTCAAGTACTAAAACTCTGAGAGTGCATAGGCATATTTATAGATTGTTTCTCTCCAAATGGATAGGAAGAATTCCTTTTAAAGCCACATTCACTAGTATAAAGCTCAGGGAAAAAATCAACTCATTGCAAAAAAAATCACAGAAAAATTAAGACAAGATTTGGAAAAAGATAGAAAAGGACAAACTAATGAATAAATCCGAGCAAAATTATTCATTCAAAACTTTATTTAAAGTAAACCTTTAAAGTATATTCTAAAAATATTGTGATTCTAAGTAAGAAAAGCAAAAAATTAGCTATAAGAAACTATTTTGTTTCCTCTTGGTTGTGGTGTAGCTTCCTACTGATGTATCAACATTATTCAAGACCTCTACTATTAACATTTCAGAGTATATAAAAGCCCTCACTGGACTGCAAAAATACAGGTTTGGGGTTTTTTTAATATACAAGTAAATATACAAAATCAAATATAGATCAATTATGTCCAATATATTAAGTGCAAGAACTTGGATCTAGTAGACTAGTTCTTAAAATTACTTTCAGAGGTACTGACTGCAAAAATTTCAGGGAATTTAGCCAGGAAGAGAATCCAGAGGATAGCTCTGCAAAAGTATTTAGACCATTTAATCAAAACAGCTATTTTAGTGGAAGCTGGATGCTTAAATACATTTAAAGATATGGCTATAGAACTGCAAGAGCAGATTAAGTACTGCAGTTCTTAAACTTGCAAAAATAGCTGGTCCTAATTAGTTTACCTGAAGCTGAAAGGGTCAAAGAAAGGGCATCTCAGTCCCACTCATCTAATGTAATTTAGTCCATAGCCTCAGATAAGATTTTAAGTTTTGTGTAATATCTTAGATTGAGAAGCCCAAGTGAAATTAGCTTCTTACCTTCACATAAAGAGTTATCTTCTGCATTTATTAAATCTGAAGGCCACATCTACAGTACTATCCTTGTGTCCAGCTAGTAAACCCAGACATCAGAACCATAAGAGGTTTTTGTGCTCTATGTCATCTTCACAAATGCTTACAGACAGAGTTTAAACCATATGCTTCACTGTGGTTCTTCTACAAGGACAACTAGTACCTCTAGGGTGTTCTTCATTTTGATATTGGTGACCATGACAAGCTTAAAATGCTCTCTTCCTCAAGGCTGAAAATTCTCACAGACTTTAAGGACACTTCAGCTTTAAGAGTGGAAATAATCTGGCTCAGTTTAGATGGCAACACAATTAATCATTCTGGTTCCCTTGACAGTCAATGGAGATCTATTCAGTGTAGACAGTGGAGCTCAGTTTGTGATTAATTTCATCCTGAAGTACACACTTAAAATATGTCAGTGAAACGTGCCCTAAGAAGTCCAGTTTCTCTTCACAGACTACAAATGGAGCCTAAGACGATGAACTCAGCTGAAGATAGCTGAAGTTAAAATTAATCCACGCCTGTACTAGGCAGTACAACCTTTGTGGATG
>WAAE01000265.1:0-11823 GCA_013400495.1 Nicator chloris
CCTGTCTTTCAAACCAAGAGAGTACTTTTTTTACAAGGCAGTGAGCAGGCATATTTTTGCTATCAGATGTGGCTGAAGCAATGCCTACCCATTTGCACACAGTTGGCACTGGGACATTTGTTGGAAGGAACCCTTTTCACATCCCTTCCTTCCTACTTCTGCCACTGTGCTCCAGAGGAGGGAGGACAGCTTTGCTCCGCCAGGGACTCAGGTGAAGATCCAGATCAATTCCTTTTCTCATGCTGGTTTCACCTCATTCTAGACTGTCCTTTTTAACTTGGTAATTGATAGTCATGGATCCTTCTGTTTTTCTTTATAAAATTGACAGAGAGCCAGAAAAACTCTCTGATTTCCTGCAACCTACAAACTGCAGCTGACAGAGACGTTGTAACAATCCAGCTCCCTCTAGCTGTGAAGATGTCCTCTTGAATACTGAGGAGGAAGAAAAGCAGTAAAAATAAAAGGGTTTGAAAAAGAAAAATTCAGCCTGTTTTAATCCTCTCAGAACTCAGTCTGTAACGTAGTGTATGGGGACTTCTGTTCACAAATCCTGTTAGCAAACAACGGGATTTACATATGTAGTTCCCATGATACCACTTTCAAAATTGTTCTCCTTATGATTTCACTCTAGCAACATCAGCTCACAGTTTATAAGTATTACTCGTGGAAAAAAAATCTTTTGGGAATATCAGTAGTGCTTTGCCACTTTAAGGTCTTTTAAAAATAGCTGTCTCTGAAGAGAGTTCTCCAACTTCTAATAATCTCTGCCATCCTTTTCCAAAGTGCTTTCCTTTTCATTTCTCTTTGTTCGTGTGCTGGTTTCTGAAACTAGCTTGTCCCTCTCCATTCACTTGAATAAAACACTTTTTATACAAATATTTTTTCAAATTCTAAACCCAGTTTCCTTATGTATTTATGAGAACTGGTTGAAAGCAAGTTGTGCCAAAAACGCAACTCAGTGAGGTTGATAGGAATGTTATGGAAAGTAATGTTTATCTTTGTTGATTAATTTTTGTGTTTAATTGCCATCTGGAGTTTCTACACTCTTTGGTTAGATCCACTCTCCTTAAAATTTAAAATAATATGAATATGTGAAAAATTTGGATATTTGTTTATAAAATGCTTTGCAGTAATTCTCTAAGTCAGTGCTTTCCTGTCAACTTAAAACATAACTTTTTCTGACAAAGCCTGTTTCATTTTGTTTATTCATCTTTTCTACATATATCACTACTAAATCCATTCCATTTCTTCTTGTTCTGAAGAGAGAGCATATGGATGACTAGAAGTTGCATTAAAAATTGCTGCCCCTTATAGGTCATGAGTTGGCACCAAGCCAAGCAGACAGGACCTCTGAAGCTATAAATAGCACAGGAATAGTGGAATTATTCCTGCATTTCATACTAATATGGTGCACAGGAGTCAGCATTCACCAGCAGTCACTAATTGCCAGGGAATACTGAAGTGGTGAAAGATGGGAAGGACCCTTGTGTTGGCAGGCAGGAGATCTCAGCCTCAGTCAGCTACTGATTCATTACCTTTACTTCTGATTTATAAGCAGTCTTATTAACACACCATTACTGACATCAGAGGAGGCAAAAAAACAGGAATATATGATCAATGTTATCCAGAACGTTCTGCCCCTGAGCCACCATCCAGGGGACCATGTGGCTACTCTAGTACTGAGTGTCCAGGGCTGAAAGTGCCAGGGCTAGCTTCCTCCTTCTTGCAAGGGCATGATGCAGTACTGACTAAAAATTCAGATACTGTGAGAAAACCAGGCAGTTCTGGTTATGATTGTGACTTAGGGCAGATTTTGATGAATGGGGACGGGTAAGGGATTGCACACATATGGGTTTTCTGTCCCCCTTGGGGTGTATCTAAGCTGTGACTATGACTTGAGTTTTGCTGTGGGGCGCTCACTTTTGTACTTGAATACTCCCAGAGTAAGGGACACCTTAAACAAATTAATGTTATAAGCATTATAGTGTATTTTATCTGAAACAAACCCAAGGCATTTCTAGGAAAACAAGCTGGAGCAGTAAATCGTAGAGAATCTCATAAATGTAAATTCAATGCCCAAGGCTTAACGTTTACTTATTCCATCTCCTCTTTCTTTTTTCTTTCATTTTTCACTTCTCCAAGCTACACTTCATGCAAAGCTTTATAGCATATAATAAATTTTCTCCAAGCTAATAATTAACTTACATCTGGCTAATACATCTGGCAGAATGATAGCATGGAGTTGCTAACATTACCTTAGGAGGACATGGTAATGGCCTGCTGCTTGAGGTTGGGGTGGAGTTTATAAATTTGACTATCCCTTCAAATTAAACATATTAAATCTTGTTTGTAGGGGGACAGGTATGAATATTTAAACAACTTAATGCATTGTTGAATCAATTTAGAGGTCTGTTATAAACCCCAGTACATACATAAGGCGTTCTGCCATTGATGGCAGTCTCTGAGCTCACAGCTACCTGAGTCTGATTGATTATGAGCCCTTAAAAAACAATTTTAAAGGCAGATGCAGAATATTTTTTATTATGGAAACCCCATTAAATATTTAACAGTTGGTGCTGGCTAGATTTACAGAGGGTTTTGTAGGATAGGAAAAGCTTCTGATAAAGAGAGGCAGCATGGAAGGTGGCAGAATTTGACAATCAGACAGGTTATTTGATTCTTATTGGAGCTGATGATCTTGAATGATACAAGGAGTTATTTTAAGATGTAGAATGCTTCCATTGTTCATTATTTCCATGGAATAATAAAACCCCAACTCATTCATGACCAGCAGTTTTTAACAGAAAGTACAAACAATACAGCCGAAAAGGAAAAACTTTGGACTTACTATTTCCATTTCAAGCACTGGAGCAGCATTAAACAACTCTTCACCTTGTTTTCATGGCTTCTTGTATAGCTGATTCTTTCCCTAGCTTCTTCACAAGACCCCTTTCCTTGAAAGATCAGAAATGGAGAGAATCTTTCATATCCCGAAAAAAAACACTTTAGAAGTTTAGAAATTTTAGGAATCTCCTTGACACATTGGGAGCTGAGAGATGCTGAGTGAGAAATAACTTAGGGCTCATTCAGAGCAATATATTAGCTAAAGTTCAGTTTAACTGATGTGTTGTATTTTATTGTCAGTCTTTTTCTCCTTAAGACTCTAAAAGTTTCTTTATGAACAATTTGTGCCTGTCTAGATTTTATTCTCTGTATTGTCACTGCCAGGCCTCAGGAGGGGTCAGCTGGAAATTTATGGTTGCTGCTCTGTAAAGAACACCAGTCATGGGCCACTTTATTAATCAATTTTTTTCCAAAATTTGCAATAGTCTTGGCTTGGTTTTCTTTCATTGTGCTATATGACTACTATTGTATCTTTTCTTGTAACTTTGAGAATCAGGAACCAAAACTGGGGAGTTTTTGTTTGGTTGTTTTTTATTCAGTGCACCATAGTCCCACTACAGCAGATCAGATCCACCCACACAGGATGTGTACTAGAATATTTATCCTCAGTAAGATGAGTCATCCTGCTCTTTGCTTTTCTCTGGGTTTGCTTGGATTTTTCCTATTTTTTTAGGAGGAAAGTGCTTATGCTGAATTCAAACCCAAAGGAAAGGCTTACCCTTCACTCCCAATTATCATCTTAGAAAGAGAGTAGAAATAATGAATTTCTGATATTGAAGAAACTCAGGGAATTAACTGATAAAATAGCATTAAAATTGGAAATTAAAAAAAAAAGGTGTTTTTCTCTAGGTGAATCTGGTGAGAAAAACAATATATAGCATTGGAAATCTAGGCCTGCACCTGTATGCTAATTTCTAAAATCTCAGTTGACCACAGAACTTGCATTACTCTTAAGATGTCAACACTATGGAAATAAAGGTATACTGAAAGAGATTACCATTGTGCCCTAGACTAATTAGATTTTTTAATGGACTTTTGTGAGGTGGAGCATTCTAAATATAATATATTCAGTATCTGCTCTTTCCTATGTGGAGAAAATAAGACTAGGAATTTCTGGTTGCAGTTCTTAAAAATAATGACTGATTGTAATAATACTGATCATCATTATTATCATCATCATCAGTGGCTTAGTGTTAATAGCTAGTAGCATTACTGAAAAAAAATTGTGTTTGTTCCCAGTATGAAGGAACTGTGGAGCACTGGGAGACCCTACTGATGAGAGCCCTGAGGGTGGAGGAACAATAAGCACCAACTTTCAACCTGGAAAACAAAGTAATGGACCTAACTGATACTTAGACACTTTTCTTCACTTTACAAACAACTGAAAAAGGGCTGTATAATTTCTGTGATAAGGAAAAATAGGTCCATTAATTAGGTCAGCAAGGGTTTTAAAATTAATGTACCGTATTTCTGCAATGGTGAAAAAAATAGCCATTTTAAGCCTAATGGTAACAAGAATTCCTCCACATTAGGTACTTGTTCTCACATCTTTTACAGAGCTTTCTGATCTTAGATTTATTTCATTACTCTATAAAATTGAGAAATGTAGAGAATGTTTTACTGATTTCCAAACTTTAACAGTTATAATTATTCTTTCTTTCCCGTTAGGGTTGGGTCTATTTTCCTTGCAAACATTTGTCTTCCTGTTTGTTCTCTGTCTTTTGTTCTGAAATTGCGGTTTATTGTTTTCTTTCTGAGAATGCAAGAAGCATCATATACAGACAGCAGAAGCTTTCCTGAAATCAAGATGATGTATAGAAATATAAAATGCGAGAAAGGGACAGAACAATAGCAAAGTGCCCTGTAAATCTGTGTAGAATATCTGCCACAGACCTGGGAAACAGCCAAAGCCATAAGACATACATCTTCGCTTGTAACTTGATTAAAACACTGATGGCAAAAATCTGCTCCATAGCTGAACAATGATTTCTTTTATGTTGGTGTTGTGTGTTCGTTGCAGAACCAACCTTTCCACCGGCATCAGTGCAGGACCCTCCCTTGGAGGGCTGCACATCGAACCTGAGGGTTCTGATGGCTTTGCTTGTGAGCAAGAAGATGACATGTTCATCTGTACAATAGCGATGACTCCTTTGGAAGAACACATAGGCACAAACCCAAGCTTCCACTCTTCCTGAAATGAAATACTTTCTCAACTTCTGTTTCCTCTAGTGCTGGGATTTTTCTTTGAACGCACTGGATATGCCAAAAGCACGTCTAATGAGCAGGGTGTGCTGCATGCAATTCTTGTTCATACATGATGGGCTGGATGTTCAGAGACATGCTCTGGTATTCATGGTACTGTAACAGAGTCAGTCCCCTGTGGTTTAATGTTGAAAACCTTGTTTATACCTGTGTGCCTTCCTTTCCCTTCCTGCAGCAGGAGTGTAATAATACAGGCCATTTTTCCTGAATGATTTCATAAGAGCTCCTCTATTTCCATGTTAATAATCCCTTGCTGTAAAGGATAAATATCCTAAGTGCTCTAACAGCCCCTGACTCTGACTGCCTTGAAGTTGGCTGTGCCATTCAATGAGAAGGATTCAGTTTTCTTTTTAATTATTAACTTAAAAACACTGGGAAATAATTGCTGACCCTTGGGATTAGTTTCATTCTTTGCAGCCTAATCCTTCAATTTTAAGCATGAAAAAAGTCATTTCCCAAACTTGCCAGAGGATCTGGTCTCCAGCCCTTTGAAACAGTTAATCTGACTTGGCACTCAGCTGTTTTGGCTTTGTCTTAGCCGAGAGCGTAATTGCAAGTGAAGCCTTTCTGGGACCATCCGACTTCCTCCATTGAGGAGAACAGTCAAATCTGTCTTACTGAAAGCAGAATGATATCCTTTGGAGATTGCAAACAATATCAACTTTCTGATGTTCAGGTCTTCTCTTTTTCATGTAGGAAAGTGGCAACAGCCAATACATTCAAGAGACAGGAAAGGATTTATCACAAGGGATTACAGAGTTGTTTTGCTGTTCACATCTCTTGTTTTTGCATAATAATCTCCATAAAAAATGTGCTTGATTCTGGTCCTGTTGATATCGGTGACAAAACTCCCATAGATTTTATCTGGAACAGCATCAAAATGTATTTTACTGATGGTTTGAACAAAAAAATCATATTTTCTCCTGAGGTTCATACATAATTTCTTGTCCCCTTTCTTCCACTGCCTCTTGTCTAGAGGCATGGAGACCTTGTAGGAGCTTATTTTATAATATGCCTGTGACTGTCATAGCAGCAAATTATAATGTCAAAGTCCCAAGGACTTTGTTGTTACAACTCACAAACCTTTCCCAGAAAAGAAGGATTCTACTAAATTTCACTGAAGGCATAGGACAGATTATGAGGAATGGCATGAAGAACAGTCTGAGTCTCTGCATGTATTTTCTACTCCTCCCTTGTCTGTTTGAGCAACCTTTGGTCTTCAGAAATGGTTAAATAATTTTCCTGTGCCAAGTATTTCCTGTTGGAAAATGTGCTGGGATATGGCACCACTCAAATCTCCCTCTTACCTAAATATCAAATTGATGGTCCTACTGTCACTTGTTGTTGTTGGTCATGGTTCCTGCAGGGAATCTAGCCTCAACTATTAGTCCCACAAGGAACAACGGTAAATACTCCATCATAGCAAAAGCCACTAACCTGTAATTCACATCTGCAAGACAGGCAGCATGCACAAACATCTCTGTACATATTGCTGTGCTGACTATACTTCAAAAACTTTCATGTGGCTTAAAAGAAGGACATAAACTCATAAATACATGATAAGAGGGTGACACAGTAGCTTCATGTTTCCTCTGCAGAAAGAGTTCCATGGGAACATCATACCATTAATATTTAAACTAAACTCCCAAGCAAAATCCTTATTATGGTATGAGACTTATTGGCTGAACAAGATGTGATTTCTCTGTTAATTTTTTTTTATATATAGAAAAATTCTTGTAATAAGGTTAGTATAATGAGAATAGGGTTTTTTTCACTAGTATGAGTTATGTTAATGAGAAAAATTAGTTGCCTTTTTTTGAAGGTAGGAGTTTTCTCACTAACATAACAACATGTGTCTTTATTTTACAGAAGAGCAGTAGAGGGTGACCAGTGATGACAGTCGTCTTCTGAGCAGCGTTTGAAGAAGAATGTTTTCTAAATCCATGTTTCAATGTCTTTAAGCTAGAAGGACCTTTTTAAAAATTAGCTTGATCTGGTATAATTCATATAATATAATCCATATTGCTGTAACCTCATTTAATTTTAAATTAGATCAACTGTATAGACAATCTTTACAAAGGTGTTCATGCAGAAAGTCAATGAGAAACCACTGCTCCAGAAAATATTTACTGTGCAGGTAAGCCATTTGATACAGGCAGGTGACCATGGAGTGACTGAGTGGGTGCAGCAAGCTGCCTCTGCAGTCACAGGACCTGCAGACATCGTTATATTGAGCCTGCTGCAAGATGAAAAGTGTTTGCTTAGCTCGTGGAAAAGGTGGTGTAAGGTCATGCATTTAAGCTGCAGTCAGGGTAGCAGGGAGACTGAGAGATGCACATACTGTCTGGTATTGTGACTTGACTGAAGATGAGCTCAGCCCTAGTAACAATTGCTAGAGATTGTGTGGCCATCACCCTGATATCTGCAGTGCTACTGCATTTTGTGTATTTGCCTTCATTTTTCCACTGAACTGAACTGTAAGAGGCCAACAGCTCAGAAGATGCCCTCTGAAAGAAAGTACATGGAATTTAAACTGGGTTATTCTAGACTTTCCAGTGAAGAAGTATTTGCTGGGGAATTCTGTAACTACTCCTTTTTGCCAATTACATAAATAAGACCTGGAGTTTACATAGCTGGTGCCTTGCATGCTTGCAGCCATGTGGGGAGAAATTTCCTACTGCTAGTTTTACTGACATGTGAAAACATAAGTTAAAACACTTATGAGATGTTTTCTCCATGCTCCAGAAAAAAAAAAAATCAGTTTTTTTGTCTTTTGTTGTTTTGTTTTTGTTTTTATTTCAAGATTAACTTTTGCACAACAGATCAAAAGAAATTCTCTCTGCCTCATAGTCTGAGAACTGTAGCAGCTAGGCTGAAAGGCTCAGCAAAACAAAAACACCACAGACAGACTGAAATTTAGCAAGAGATTTCAAATTATAGGGACAATTGCCAACAGCTAATCTTTTATTTAGTTAGAGCTGGCTTCCACCCCAGCTGGTTACAAAACCATGTCCAAGGGTTCTGAATGATGTGCCAAGGAGATCTGAGGTCTGTCAACAGTAGTCTTGTTTCATGGTTGACCATGCAAGAATTAGAACAGAATTCTGTGGAGAAAGGTATTCATATAAAATACAAGTCATGGAAAAAGGAGGTGCATTGCCTTACTGAAGGGGTATTGACAAAGGATAAATTTTAGTCTAATGACACCAGTTTCCTAAGGGGACCGGTACATTCAGTGCATCAAAACTGGCTACAAATGTAGATGATTTGGAGCAGTTAAATTATTCTTTGATATCTGTCCTCCTGAAGCATCTCCATCTACTGCATCCATTCCATCCTGCCTCATTATGTTTTCCTTATTCATGCCCAGGAATGATCAATCTGTGATGTTTCTCAAGCTGTGATGGTCTGCTTAGTGCACGAAGTGAGCACAGCCCAGGCCATGCAGAGCTCAGCAGATGAAGGGAAATGGAGAAGGTGGAGACACATTAAGAGAAACCTACAGAACCATTTTTCTGCAGGGAAGGAGGATCGTGAAGGAAGGAAAAGGTGGATTTTTCTGTTCACACATCTTATTAACAAGGCAGCAGAATTGTGGAAAGAACTTAGGGTCTATTTGTGCTTTACAGGCCAGTAATGCTGAAAGGCAGCCAAGTTAATCATGGAGCTAAAAGCAGGAGTAAAAGCAGAGTTATGCTGTGCCCAGGATGAAGTGAACTGTTAAGACAATAACGAGCCCTGATAGCTATGGTACCCCCAGGCCAGAGCTAGTATTTCACTGAACACACTTATTAATCTCTAGGAGATCCCTAAATGTGGTGTTTTCTCAATTAACTGGAATCATTAGAATAGATAACAAGAAAATTAATCTCTCTTGCTGTACAAACCAGAATGAATGTCTGGCAGATGCTGCAGTTATGTCCACCTTAAAATTTTTCACATGTGCCCAACTCTAGCCAGCCACCCAGCAGACCCTGTTTCTCAGAGTGCTGTCTGATACCTCCATACTGGTCCTCCTTCTGATGAGGTTCCCAAATTCATATTTCTTTTCTGATTAAAATCTGATTGAATCCTTTGGGATCACTGTTATCACTGGGCATCCAGTATCATTTAGGTGAGATGAGCTGGAGGGTGTGAAATGGAGGAGCTTAAATGGAATAAGTTGCAGGTAGGGAAAGGGTGTGTAAAACCAGCCTGGTGCTAAAGTCGCAAAACAATTGTGTGATTTGTGGGATGGGCAATTACAAGCCTTGAAATAGTAGGACATTAGGAGACCACAGAACATTGAAAAATTCTGTTCAGATTTTATCTTGCTTTAAATTTCACTGGTATAATTTTAGGCAAGGTCAGGCTTTTGCATCAGGATGTTGACTTGGACTCAGTGGTACTGATGGGTCCTTTCCAGCTCAGCATGTTCTACCATTCTATGAAAGTGCAATCATACAATGAAGATTTACCTTAGAATTTGGGACAGACTTTGTGTGAATGCAGAGTTGTAATTTATATTAGGATTTATCTGTCCCTACAGAATGTGTCACCCTTATAATTATTTGTTTACCTCAAAGCCTCATTAAATTAACAGATTTATGATTTATTGCCTATGTATAAACTGCTGGAAATCTGAAGGAAATTAGTTTGCAGACTTAGATAAACTGAAAGTAATCAAATTATCCAAAAAGATGTTTTATAATTAGAAGTAAATTGCTACCTGATATGAAAAATTCCTCCTCCCTGTCACCAACATAAGAAACACACAGAGTAACTATTGCTGAAAGACTTGGAGAGTTGGTAACACTGCTTCACCCTCTAAAGGGGAGGGTCAGAGGGCTGTTTGACTTACCAGAGAGGAAGCAAAGGGCTTTTAGAAAACTTCTTGATACGTAAAAATCCTTCTCTTACAAGAAGATCAAGTCCGGAGTCTACTATATGGCTATGTGGCAACATTTGTGAAATGTTTTCTAGGGTCAGAGGAATCTCATGCTCACATATTTGAGGAATGTGTGATATTCTATGATATTATCTCTCTGTGAGGACACAGTTGTCAGGGAAAACCCAGCACTTGGCAAAAGAAATTGTTGAGGCACACTGTTCACCCACAACACAACTAGCATCATTCTGTCTTGTGCATCTGCCAGCTGTGCATCTCAGCTGTGCCATTCTGCCCACAGGGAAGTCTGAGCTATTCTGGTGGAATTAAGTGATTCCCCAGTATCTAAAACACCTTGAGAACTCAGGAGCCAAGTCTTCAGATGATGTAATGAAGGATTGCTCCATTACTGTGTCTGGAGCTCCTGTTCCCAAGGGTCATGTTCCCAAAAGAACTTTGTTTTTCCTGATAGCAATGGAAAGACACATTTTTTTTTTTTTAAATGGTTGCCTGTTCTGTGTAAACTCTGATTTTTATTTGTAACTTATGGTATGGCTCACCTCTAAAAGCACCTCTGGAGAGTATAATTGGAGTTCCTTCTGCTGAAGCATTTGGCTTAGCTATATTTTCTCCTTCTGTTCAGCTTAGTGATGATGTATTTCACAGTGAAAGGCTTGTAGTCACTTACTCCCTTCTCAGGTGACTGTCCTTGTTGGGAAAGAAACCTGTACAACACACAGGAACTCTCTGAACTGATTTGAAGCCTTCACTGGAGACTGTGCACATCAAGTTAACATTGAAAGGACATACATATTTGATGAGACAGGCTTTTGCATAAGCAAAATGAATGAGATTTTTCAGAAGCAATGAACATCTGGTGCCAGATGAAAATGCGGTGGTTTTAAATTTTGTTAAACTGTGATGTCTGAACAAAATATAAATACTTATAAAAAATTATCTGGAACTTGTTTAACAATAAAATGTCATGGGTTCCCAGTTTTTCATTCTAGATAATTCTAGTCACATTTTTTCAGCAAGTTTTGTTTATTATATTCCATTATTCTCTAGGACAATGTACAACTTCTTCTTTTTCTTCTCCCCTGCTAATATCCATAATATCTTGGTTTATATCAGGCTTATATAATAACTATGTAGCAGACACCTCAAGAGCAACAGATCAGGTGTACTTTGATTCAAGATCATCTGCAATGGGGAATAAAGAATTAAATTGGCATACAAGAGAAAAGCACATACAAAATAAAGTGATATTCTTATAAATCTTTTCTAGTTCATTTCTAGAAAAATGGAAACAAAATTGGGAGGTGTTTTTCACGTATCCCTAGAGTGCAGCCAAAACAGTAAGGAACTGTTTTTACTTTTACCTTTCTCTGATAACTGGAAATAAACATAAACCCCAAATATTCAATATAGTCAAGTAGGCTTATCTGTCAACAATGTCACATGTGATACCAGTAGGAGAAAGATACAAGAGAAGGACATTCTTCTGCTTCCCACAGCTGTAGCTTGGATATAGGACTGTATGTTCTCCCAGGGTTTTTTCATTCACTGGAAGAAATCAAAGTCATTAAAACTGAAGACAGAGGAAATGAAAAGTGATATGATAAGAGATATTTTCTGAAATAAGATGCCTCTCAATGAGATTCATTGCTAAATGAGTTCGTTAGTAAATGAAGTTCATGGCTAAGTTCTCTCTGAAAGAAATGTGCTGATTAGGTAGGAAGAAGCTATTGGTCAAGGCTTCAGATTAACAATTCAATTTATTATTATTA
>WAAE01000276.1:0-12420 GCA_013400495.1 Nicator chloris
CTGTGGCCTTCATTCACACTTTTTCACACAGCAGCTTATTTGTGTGATCAAATTCCCACATGGATACCCTGTCATGTAATATTGGGTGAGCTTATACAAAAAAAGTGTAGATTGGGCATGATCCAGTTCAACTCACTGTTCTGTGCAGGGCTAATTAAAATCAATTTGCTGAAGGCTTTGTCTGGTCTTTTTCAGGTTTTCAATATCTCTGAAGATGCAGATTCCATAACCTTCCAGGGGAATCTGTTCCAAGGTTTTTCTGTCTTCAATGGTGGAAAAATTTCTCACAATACCTAAGCAGAATATTTCTTGTTGTTGAAGAGGGATTTGTTCTAGTTCTTTGTCTTTGTAGTTCTTCAGGTATTTGTGGGCAGCCGCTAGATTGTTTCTCAACCTTTCCTTCACCAGACTAAGCTACTCCATCCATCCCTCTTTGCAGAAGAGCTATAGGCTGCTAAACACCTTGATTGGCTACCACTGATCATTTCCTATTTTTTCACATCACTCATGAACTGAGGGGCCCAAAACTAAGCACAGTGTTCAGGTTCAACCTCACTAGCTGAGTAGAGGGGAATAAAAACATTTCTTCAGTAGCCATGTTCCTCCCAGTTGCTGTGCAGTTTACCTTATGTATAGAGAGGACACAATAAAGGCTTGTATTCAGCCTACGGTCCACATAACCCCACTGCAACTTCCTTTTCAGCAGGGCCATTGCACAGCCAGTCACTACTCCATCATAGGTGTAAATCTTTGCACTTCTCCTTATTTAATTCCATGAGCTATCTCCTAGCCTGCTTCTCAAATCAGCAGATGTCCCTCTGGATTGAAACTCTGTCATTCATTATTTCAGCTCTTCTCTGTTTTTATACCACCTGGTAGTTTGCTCATGATATTCTGTCACCATCCAGCTACTGACAGGAATATTCCACAATTTCCAGCCCAGTCACCATTTGTAGTGTGGTTGACTGATTACCAGAAGCCAACCATCCATCAAGGACTTTTTAGTCCAATGGTTCAACCAGTTTTCAGCTGTAGTAGTGGTCTATTTAGCCAGCCCCTGCTTCCTTATTGTCCAAGCGTCAAACACCTTGCCAAATTCAAAATAAATTGGATCCACTGCTTTTCCTCCTTAAGAACAACTCAACCTCTTGGTCCCACACTGTTGCCTGCTCCTTTCCTTCCCAAGCTTTGTTGCTAAAAGCAAGGAGCACGTTTTGCTTGTGAAGACTAATAACCAGAGTATTGAGTAATTCAGCATTTTCTTTGAAAGTTCCACTAGATTGTCTTACCACTCCATCAGTGGACTTGCATTCTTCCTTTGAAGCAAGAATATCTGTAAATAGCCTTTTATCCCTCTCAACACCCCTCGGTAGTCCTAGTTAGAAATGAGTTTTGTCTGTGATTTGTTCCTCTGCTTTTGTGCTCTTTGCTGCCTGCCCACATTGTCATCTCCTGAATGCTCCCATTTTGCCTTTTTGCCCATGCAATAACATCATACTTTGCTAACTGGATCTTCTGCTGAATTTCCATGCCTGCATGGAAGTTGTCTCATTCTTGAAGTTCTAACTGCAGAAGGGAGTTAATGAGATCTCAACAGTTATCTTTCAAAGCAATTCAGATCTCGTGGACACTTCTCATTCATGGGTGGAATACCCTGAATACCACAGTCTCTTCTAAAGTTATTGTCCTAACTATTGCTTACTTTCCCAGTATTTCTGTGGATCCTGAACCTGGTCATCTGGTAGCTGCCGAAGTCCAAGCAATCGTCTGTGACAGTATTCACCACTAGTTCTTCCCTGCATCAGCATTAATGGTCATTTCTGCCCCCTTGAAACGCTGAGGTGTTTTTATGTCATTATGCAAGTGGAGAGAAAATCAAACACCAGTTAAAAGTGTTTTATCTTAAAGCATATGTGGATGGTTTTGTACTTGTATGGTTATAACATTCTTATGCTTATCTGTATAATATGCTGTTGAACCTCCAAGAAATTGTTGGATGCCAAGGATATCCAACAGAGAAGGGAAATCAGAAAAAAGATGACGTTCAAGAAGATTGAAATGACTGCAGTTTGTTTTTCAATCTCAGTGATTTGTTACTTGTGCTACCCTTGATTTTTATTAGGAAATACACGTGTGAACTTCAGGTTCAGAGCATTGGTTGTGGTCTTTTTCTGGCTGTCGGAAATCTGAGGTGTGTACACACAGAGCAAGAAACTAGAACATGTTGCACTGGATAGATCATGTAGGAATTCTGCTTTTGCTGAAGTGTCAGTTCATGATACAAAGCAATATTTAGCCTTAAGATGTTTACTCTGAACAAGTCACAACACAATGGACAGTATTGCCTATAACTGCTTTGGACCATATTTTATAGATGTTTGGAACTTGGACCTTTGGAACAGTGGTGTTCACTGTGCTTGTATTCACGGTTACATTTAAGGTAAGGTATGCTGTATTTTATCCACTGAAATTTTCTTAAAACTTGTTTTTTACTTGTTGCTTTCTTATATTGATTTCTTTCTATCACCATGCATTGTTTTATTACTTTAAGTAGAGGGTTTGCTATCTGTGCCTTCTTAACTGCTCAAACTTGAGAGATGTTTCTAACTAACTCTGTGTAGAATTCTTCCCTATTTTCAAAGGGTATAATTCTGTTTTATCTCTTGCTGGGAATTCTTGTTGCATCTAGGTAGTAATAACATCATATAATATCTTTTTCAGCTTGCACTAGATACACACTATTGGACGTGGATAAATCACTTCATGATCTGGGGATCACTGGTATTCTACATTGTCTTTTCTCTGCTCTGGGGAGGAATTATTTGGTATGAACCTGATTAATTGCATTGCAAAAGTTGTTTCAGAAACATAAAGTTATGCTATTTCACCTTTTTGTCACAGAATTAAATTTAGCCTTTATACAATGCAGAACTCTATTTTAAGCACATCATAATTGCTAACTGGAAAGTGCTCAGCTCTTCTATCAATTAAGTCTGCTTAAATCTTCTTAAAGAAGAATACAAGGAGAATATCAGACCCCAGACTACCACTGGGTTTATCTCAGTAGTGTCAGTCAAAAGCAGCCCAAGAGTTGGTTCAAGGAGCTGATGTTGCCTTCCTGAGTCAAAACGTCACCGAACAGGTCATGTCTGTGCAGTTGGTGACTACCCACCTACCTGCTGGGCTTGTCTTGGAAGCTAACTGTAGCAGTCAAAACTAGAGACAGGGAGCGGAACTCAATATTGAAGTGATGTGGATGTCCAAGAGTCCTGTGTTGGAGCTCATTCTTTTGCCTCCTTACTTAGCAAAGTGGAGTTATTGTAGGTGTCAGATCACCTACTTATTCATGTTGGTAAGAAGCTTTGTAGGAATTAGTATCATTCTTGTGCATAGCCAATTTAAAGTATTGGGAGTTTTTGCTATTAAAAGTTCAGTGTACTTGATTTCCTTTCCAAAAATTTCAGGTTCAAGTGGAACAAGTTCAGTTCCTTACTGTGCCTGATTGCTATCTGGAGCTGGAAATTTTGTTTCACACTTGTAGAGCTGTCAGTTACAAGGCCATCTTTTTAACTACTGCTGGAGCCATTGTACTTTGTATACACAATATTTTGAGAGACCAGGGAAGGAGGGGGCTAACTGTTGTTTGGTGATTAGGATGCCATTTAACTTAGAGAAAGGATTTGTATTTAGTGTGTCTTTTGCAAATGAGTAACTACGTCTTAACTCCTTGGATATTTAACTGCCTCTTCTTTTTTCTAGTAAGATCAGAGCTCAGTTTCTTCAGCATCAGTTTGCAGAAGTGACATTTTCCCAGATAATGTTTTCCAACCAGCCTTGCTGTGTACTAGAGATGTAACTGTGTGTATATAAAAATGTATTTTAGCTTAGTTACCTTTTTAGCATGCAAATACTATCAAATTTTGGAAACTGTCAGGAAACTGCCCTACTGGTTTTACGTTGCAGTGTTGCTGCAAACTGTCCCGTGATCTTGGCTCTCAGTGATTATGGCCTCTGGTTCCTAGTAACATACAGTGATGGCATTTTAATGATCATGCAACTACATGGGATACAGGGAGACAGTGAAGAGAAGGTATTAATAGTGTGGTTGGATTAATTATGTGGTGAATAGGATGGGGAGCATTAGAGATATTTAGGGGTGCCTGAGAGGTATGAAATAAGTGTGGTTAACAAGCCTTACTCTGAGGATACATACAAAGCAGTGTGCCTGAGCAAAGACCGGGGGAGTGGTGGGTGGGACAGTAAGAAGAAAGGTGGAAAATACCTGGATCAAGATGAGGGTACATGGAAGAACATAAACACATTAAGAATGAACTTAATTTATCTTTGCAAGGGAGAGACACTATGGCAGGGAGGGGACAGCATGATATTTCCTGCAGTCTGGAAGACAAAAGGAAGATAGTTATCTCCACGTGCTGCATGGTTAGCTCTCCCTTTGAGAAGACTGGGATGGATGAACTCCCACAAACTGGAAAACCAAACCTGAAGTATTTCATCACTTGCATAATTCTTGTATTTAATATTGTCAGCCTTTCTTTTGTGTACTGAAGTGTAATAATAATTTTATCTTTTTTCTTCCCAGGCCTTTTCTCAATTATCAGAGGATGTATTATGTGTTCATGCAAATGCTGTCCAGTGGTCCTGCATGGCTGGGTATAATTCTGCTCATAACTGTCAGCCTTCTTCCAGATGTTCTGAAGAAGGTCTTATGCAGGCAGTTGTGGCCTACAGCAACAGAAAGAATCCAGGTAAATAATCTTTTTCATTGTGAAGTTAGGGTTTTTTTGTATTACAAATGTCTGATCATCTAGGCCAAGGTCAGAGATTAGAGCAGAGGATCCTCATCTGTGGTGTCTGAGCAATATGGTGAAAGATGCTGCCTGTTATTTACATGGTGGCATTAACCTGAATCCTGGGGCAGCACAATCCAGTATGCCTCCATACCAGCAACCACAGGGAAATCAGCTGATAAGGGTGGTGGGAGACAGCTACATGGCTCAACATGATTTTTTCATTTGAGGAGATAAGAAGGGCAAGGGGATTGGGATCTCCATAAGAGTAGATAAGAGGCACATCTGATAACATACTGATGCCTGTTACAAAAACACGTATTAAAACTTACTCATATCTTATTAATAATTTTTTCCTCTTTTATATTTCAACTTAACCTTTTGCCTGTTCTGATCCATTATTTGTACATAAATGTGCCTTGCTGTGCCAATGGCATGAGGATTTTTAAATCTATTCTCTCCTTTCATCTGATCAGCCCAAAAGGAGAAATAACTGTGTAAATACAGGCTAGCTCTTCTAAGGCTGGAGAGGAAGCCAAGTTCTGTGGGAAGGAACCATGGTGCTGGGGACATGAATAGAAAACGTTTCCTGTATTTTAACCCCAGTAAACTTTTATATATTATATATGTTAGAATGTGAAGGACAGTAGAGGTGCTGAACTTTAAACCTGATGTTACTGCCCTTGCCCTTTTCAGCCCATCAGCTGCCACCAGTAGGTTAAAAGAATGAGTTACCAACTCATAATGGAAGGGATTAGGTTGGATTTTGATATTTACTTGAGAAGGTACTTTGCATTAAGAGGAAAGGAATTAAGGAACTTTGCTACTGTGGAAAAAAATATCCCTGTGGCAGATGTAAAACCCTCTGCCACTGTTTTGTATTCCTGGAATGTGCAGGTGTAATAATGCCTCACTTCAGGAAAGAATAAAGAATAGCAGGAAAGCATTCCCAGGCAAATCAGTATTTAATGTTTTTTCATTTGGAGATCTTAGATATCTCTTTGCCATATGTACTACTTGTGGAAGGAGTTGACCTCAGTATAGATTCTGAATAGTAATTCAAAAGTCTAAAGAGAGAGGATGAGCAAGGGTTAAGGTAAAGAAACAAGCTAGTAAATAAAAACCCCTAACAAAGGTATCGTAGCATTTCTTACAGACGTATATTAGTACTGGAAAATGGATCAATAGTAAAGCATACTCTGGGCTCAACACTGGCAATATTCATTTTTTAATATTTAGTCAAAGATCTATGATTTTTAACCAGTTATATTGCTTGTGTTTCTTCTTCTCTCTGTTTCTTCCTGTCTTCCAATCCGCTTTGTCTAAATAACTGCTACCTTGCTTTAAACATAAATGGTGTGCTCGGTTGCTTCCTACAATCTCCTGGGGAAATCAGACTAAACATCAGTGCCTTTCTGTTGAGCAGTCCACCATCTTTATGCTTTCTCAGACTTCAAGCAGTCTAAGTTTCTAATGGAACAAAAGGTGACTTTTTTCTGCCTTTCTGCATGCTTGGCCATTTCATTCAAAGGATTTTATAAAATTTATCATCAGAAGTTATTTACCATACTCATTATCTCCATTTGTGATTCATGTCAGCTGTATTTTGAGGAATACTTTTTAGTATAGCTTTTTCCTTCTGTGTATCTCAAAGATTGCATGAATTGTTGTCACAGTCCATCATGGTCACTATGAATTTTTATCACTGTTCTTGCTGCATTTTACAGAATGTTTCTGCCTCAGGAATCTATGACTCTTCTATGCCCATTTTAATCATTGGTCTGTCTGTAGATGAATGCATGTTGTGTTTCCATTGTACCTGAATAGGTAGGATAGTGGCCACACAAACAAGTGATAATTCTGATTAGGCTGATGTTGCTAGCATCATACAGAAAATGCCGTACTGGAAACCACTTAAACAATCTTTGGAATATATTAATGTATCTTCTCTGCTGCTAGAAAATGCAGCTTTTTTTCATTTTCAAGCATGCATTTTGAAACTGAGGTTTCCTTATGTTCCCTTTTATGAAATTCTGTGCTCTTTCTAGAAAGAAAACAGCTCAAGATCTGAAAGTTTGACATTATTTAATATAAAAGTAGAAGAAATGCTAGTAGATCTTGTTTCCCCTACAGTGTGCAAGGGGACTGTAAAAAACCCCTGTTTTTACTTAATATTCAGAGACTGTTGGTTTCCATTGCAGATTTTATATCTTTCTTTCTTAAGTGGTTAAGATAAAAAATGTATTTTCTCTTTCTTTCCTCCTCAAAAATATATAGTCAGTAAAATTCTCTGTAATCATGTAAATCAGAGGGAAAATAGTTTTTTTCACTGTCGATAATTCTGACTAAAATTGTCTCTTAAATGCCTTAGGATTTGTTTGAGCTGAGCTTATAAATAATTATTTTTAAATGTACTACATTCCTAAAAGTGATACTGCTTTCTTTATAACCAAAGGGCTTCGGGAACAATTGAAAAGATTAACATATGACTAGTGACCATTTCCCAGGTTACTAAATTAGTTCTACTCAGGCAATAAGAATGCATAAAGCCTTTGATGGAGTTCTTATACTTCTAAATTTTTCTGTTATTTGAGAGTCACTCCAGTGTGTGGTGAGCGATTGTTTACCATCATTAACATTTGGATGTTTTTAAACATACTACATATAGCTCTGGGTTTTTTCAGAGACCTTTTCCGTGATATATATATATATACATACAGACATATATGTGTATACACATACATATATGTACATAGAAGTATATGTATATATATGTGCATGTATATTGATATGGAGAGATATATATACATATGAACTGTTGTTTTCTTGGGCTAAAACATTACTTCTGCAAAAGCTTTGGAGGAATCTGTTGCCTTTTGGTAATTTCGGTCAAAATCTGCTTATTTCTTATACATGTAGTCTCTGCAACTCTGGCTCAATGACAAACTAAATTTTTTGCTTTAACTGGTGATTGTGCAGCTGCAAGGTTTCTTTCAGCTTTTACTTTTAAAAAGTAATAGGGTTTTTTTCATATATCCAATCTACATTGATCATGTTTTCTTTCTCTTTATTCTTCTTTTGTTAGTAGCAGACTTTCAGCTGCTCTTTTAGGGAAAATACAAATTCAATTTAAATTATCGTATTTCCATTTTTGATAATTTTCACTTTGACTGACAGTGTTTAAGCAATTCCAAGTATTTGGTAGCTGAAATATCAAGTGTTTAGTTTCTGAGCTGTAAATTACTTCTGTACTTTCATCCCTTTTTAAGAAATATTTTTCTTTTGCTCTTTGGTTTTGACGGATAATTTTTTACTTTGCTTTCACTCAGTCACAAGCTTGGGCCATCGGCCACGCTATGAGATCTTTACCCTTTGCTGCACCTGGGGAAACCCAAAGTGGTCCTTTTGCCTGGGGAAGCTTCTCTGGGGATTCCTCATTCTTCTGTTCCTCGGTGGGCTTCGCTGCTGTTGAACAACTGCACTGGGCGCTCAGAAAAGTGTTCACCAGCAAACTGCTGCGTTTGTCACTTGTCAAGCTCCTTCTCTGTGGAAACAAAGCAATGGATCTTGCTGTTGCAATATTTGAATGCTGTGGAAGAAGTTTCCTTGGCAGCTCCCCGACCCTCTCTGCCCATAGTGTAATGACTAAGCTGAAAGTCAGCCCTCATTAGCACCACCCCATCACCTCCTTGTGGGGCTCTCCCTTCAGTGTGCCAGTTGTTCTGGGGAGTAGTGAAGCGGGATGTCCAGTCCTTAATGTAGGATTGATTTGGCCTCGTCGTAGCACAGGCACCTCTCCCATTCAGTGCAGGTTATTGGTAGAGGGGCAGGATACACAGCCCACAGTACTTAGTCACTTTGGTGCTTTTGAGAGTAATTGTTAACAGAGTTTGAAATGGAATTAGAAACGCCCTCAAATTATTAATCTCAGGATCCAGAAATAGAAACCTTGTTTTACACTGGATAACCTTTCCTTTTTAAATCTATCAGAAAATCCATCACTTTTACAGGACTTTGCTATAACAGTTACCAAATGGTACAATTCATTCACATTTCTTGTATTCAGCAAGAGTCTCACTGTTTTTCCTCATCCTTGCAGAAGAGTATGAGACATAAAACAGCCCAAAATGCACTGACGAACTGCGATGGGCCACTTCTTGAAGGAAATCTTTCACCTTCCGAGCCATAATTAGATCAAAGCTAGGTAACAGTACTGTACGTGTTGCCAATTTGAATTAATTTCTATTGGTGCTATTTACAAATCAACTGTTTCCTCCAGAGTTTTTGATGTACTTTATCAGTATTGATACAAAATCATTATGTTTTACTTGGAGAGCCTAGTTTTTGCAAGAGATGTTCCATGCCACAGGTAAGATCTTTTTGTCTCAGAAACTTAATCGTGTAAAGCAAACCAATAAATCAATATATCCATATTCATGTCCTATAAATACATCATATTATGTATAGGTGTTGTTTCATTTCTTTATAAGAACTGCAGTCATCATTGCAGTGTGTACTCACATTACACCACAATGTAGAATGCATAAAGTCAGAGATAATTCTTACCCACAAGCAGTTTATCCATCATCTTTCATGTTCTTGAATACATATATAGACCAAATGCAGATGGTAACATGTGAAGATAATCATAGCGAGTTACTTGTGAATAGGACCTTGGGTCAGAAGACTGGGGCTGTGTGTCTGACAGTGTCTGCCACAGTGCTGTGTTCTGTACAGACCAGGGCATTGCTGTGTCACTGCCTCAGATCAAGAGATCAAGTGTGATAGTTTGGCTGAATATCTGAGACAGCAGCGTAAGCAGTTACCTAAATTCCCCAAACATAAGGCCAGCAGAATGAAGTTCTTTGCTTTACATCATCTCCTTGCTATGCCACTGATTACACAAATGAGTAAGAAGGTATGCTCTTTACTCTAATGATTCCCACCTGGATGCCATGACTGTTCCAGTCCCTTCATGCTCTCCTGACCCCAAAAGCTGCATATGAGGAACTAAGTGAAAGTGCAAAGTTAGCAGTGTGTGAAAAAGACAAATGTCTTGTGCTCTGTGTGCTGTGGGACTTTAAAGTACCTGAAATAGCTGATTTGCTTTTAATTACTGTTACACAAGTAGAAGTAGAAAACACCAACTTCCTTGACTAGCTTCAGGCTTAGTAAAGGCTCTTGTCTCGGAGTCATGTGTAGAAAAAATCATTTTATTTTTAGAACTATCTATGGTAACTAAAATGCTTCAATTTCTGGCTGAAAGAATAGGAAAATTAGTTACCAAACTGTATGACTACTCCCTCTTACATTTCCAAAGCAAATCTGCTAATCTGTTACCTGATTTTTATGTAATAATGTTGCTATTTGGTCTATATGTGTTCAAAAGAACCAAGGCCTCCCTGTGGTGGGCAGTTCAGAATAGTTCTGTGACCTTTCCAAGAGTGTCTTTTTAAGAGAGCTTTCAGATTGCTCTAGGTTATTCGAGAGTAGTGTTTCAAGGTTGTGATTGGCATTAAAGTTTCATGTTACATTGCAGCCAAAGTTCTATAAGCCACATCATTAATATTTACGTTGTGATTTTGTCCTTTTGCTACTGTGTTCTGATTAACAGGGAAGATGGGGATGATTAAGAATAGAGGATTAACTGATTTATATAGCATTCATGGATAGATTGATGAATAACATTGCTTTGAACCATATTTATAATGCATTTATATGTTAGATACCATCACAAAACCTCCACATCTCTATACCTGGAAATTATATGTGCATTTAGTGAAAAGAATTTTATAAACTAATTGGGGAAAGGGCTGTGCTAGTTTTATTTCAGTTTGTGCACAGGTCCAGGCTCTTGACATGCAGCTGTGGTGTTCTGTAATCCTGAGCGTTTCCTGAGCAGACGTGCCGATTCTGCCAGAGTGTGATTATGTGAGAAAGATAAATTTTAATGGGTAATTAGACTAAGATAGTACTGAGATCTACAGTATAAATTGCCTGTATAGCTGCTACACATAACCTAAGCAACTCTGAAATTCAATACTGCTTACAAGTACAAAGCAAGTGCAAAAACTCTGGAATCTTTATCTGTTAGAAAAAACTGACTGTGAAGAGCTTCCTCTCTTTGGAAGTACAGGGCAAAGTACTTGAATCTATCCTGTCTTAAAATTGCACATAAGAAGTTCAGGGATAAAAAGATGTATCAGGAGAAATTCCAAAATGGAACATAACCTTGATTTAAAATACTTCCATTTGAAGGCAGGCCTCTGTGTCTTCATCTCTTATCTGAAGAGCCCAGTTTCAGGTTTAGAAGTTGTGTAAAATCATGCCTGGTTCTGTAGCTCTTAATATGTAACTAATCACGTTGAAACTGGTTGATTGCAAAGGAACACAAGGAGTTATACTTTCACATGAAACAAATAGCCAGAGTGGTATTCTAGGGAAAGGTGGTATTATACCAAGGGGACAGTGGTCCTATGAAAGAAAACAGTTATATACTTTTGGTTCCAAGATTGTCCATTTACTGTGTATTTTTCTTTTTTTTCCCCTTTAACAGAACACATCGAGGCACTGTCGGGAGCACATCTCGGAATTCACACCTCTTGCCTGTCTGAAAAGCCCAAGATACAGGAGCAGTGACTGCAGCAATTCCCCAGCAAGAAGGTCTCATTCTCATTCTAAAAAAGTGATGTTTACGCAGTGGAGAGGCGTTGATTATTCAGTACTTCCATCTGTCTTTGGCTATTCAAATAAGCATTGCCGTTCCAATGCAGGCTACCACTACAGTGGGTCAGGTTTGGAAACGTCCATATGACAGAACACCAAGTCAAGCCTTTAAAAACTGTGGTTTTGTTTATTTATTTTTTCAGGACACAGACATGTCTCAGAAACATATGAAACTATATGTGGCTTTTGCTGTCTGAGGTAGTGTTGAGACAAACAGGATCAAGAGCTAGAAGTATGAACCCTTCCAGGCCATTAGGCCTCTTTTTATGTTTTGAACTACTGGAGCAATGAACAATCTGCACAGTCTGGTACTGTGAGACTGGTAGCACTAAAAATTCTTTTCATCCTATGTCAAGACTTCTGTGTATTTACTACTTCTGTCATCTTTAGTGATTTTCTTTGTTACTTGAAGTGCATAGTTTCAGTCAGTGACCTACATTTTGAGATCAACAGTTTTAATTTTCAGCCAGGAGCAATTGTCTCAGTCATCTCAAATTAAATTCTCCTAAAGCATATTTAACAAATGCTGTTTCTGATTTTCCTCTGTCCTTTTTTCTTTCTTTGCTCTTTCTGTAGAACAAACTGGTGTTTCCTCTGTGCAAATCTGCTTTCAAGAAACACTCTCTAATGTTCACTTCCTTGTAAGTGGCCAAATCAGGGCTATGTATGGTCTCAGTTTTGTTTTCCCTTGTAGAAAGATAGGCAAAACAATCCTTGTGTAGAGTATGCACACACAGTATGAAGTCAAGTTGGCTGTTAAATAGGTAAATATCACCAATGTTGGTACCTACTTATAAAATGAATGTAAGCATTTTGCCTCAAACATCTTTGAATTTGTCAAAGATGCACATGATCTGGTGTTCTCACTTCCTATCTCTGTGATTAT
>WAAE01000278.1:0-11112 GCA_013400495.1 Nicator chloris
CTTCCCAAAGGAAAGCAACAAACACCTTCCGGATTTGATTATTTGCTTGTTCTCACATGGAAAAACATGCTAGTTGTAAACAGACTACTTTACAGAAACACTGGTGCAGGATGTCTCTCCCAGCATCTGTTCAGCAACATTTGGAGTCTAAGCAGATTCATTGGATTCTAAACTGTTGCAGTAAAAATTTATAAGTGAAGAACCCTTTTTTGTGACCTATTTTCATTTTGAACAATGCATTGAAGTTCACAGTGAGCTGAGAGGAAGGTCTGTCTGTCTGGACCATAAACTTACAGTGCTGTTTTACTGTTGAACAATTCTAATTATTTGTTTAGTAGATTCTTAGGAGTGAATTATCTTAATATTTTTTTATTTTTCATTCTTCCAAGCAAGTTTAGGCTGGCAACTATACGAGAAGCCTTCAAATCTGTAGTAAGAGTGACGTATGGTGAGTGTGTGACTTGAATGCTGTGAACCTAAACTGCCTAAATGACATCTCAGCTAAGCACTCACATTTAAAGCTCATCCAATGTGGCTGCTATTCAGTGTCCTACTCTCTTTTTGCTCATTGTGTCTTACATTGCAGTGGGGAGAGTACAAGTTAATCAGCAGGGTGAGTTTCTGGTTGTAAGCTGTGAATGAAAGGGATGGACTGAGGAAGCTCTGGACCTGCAGGGGGCTGTAAGAGGTTAGTCTTGCAACTCAGAAGGGTTCAGGTATTTTTGCTTCTGGTTTTGGACAAGGATATGGACTAGATGCCCCCTTTAAAGCACTGCCAAGGCTGTTTCCTGATGGCTCTGGTTCAGCCATGTTATGCCTTATAGTGAGCACATCAGTTTGGGTGAGTGCAATATAACAAGGAAGAGAAGCTGAACTTAATAGAATGTACTTAAACCAGTACAATGTATTTCTGTGTGTTGTTCAGAGGGTAGGACATCTGTGTATTTTTCACCTTTCTACTATTGTAGGTACACATCGTGAGGTTGCATTTGCTCAGGTTATAGCATTAAATTGAAAAATGAAAACAATGGAAAAAGTACTGTTGCCTCTTATAATAGGTAAAAATGTGATGCAAAATGATACTTGGAGTTAATCAGTGAGGCTGTAGACCAGATGTGAACCAGTATCATTAAGTCATTGACCACAAGGAAGGTTTATTTACCTGCTTGTCTCCAGTGTAGTAACAAAATATGTGGGTGTCCAGAAACGTGTCACAGTTGTCCTGCTGCTGTGGTGTTATAGGACATGCTGTCCCTTTAAGTAGGTAGCTTTTAACACTGTTTTTAATGATTATGTGCTTAGGTACTTGATTCCTTAGATTAAATAATTGAAGTAGAATATGCAGGTTAGCTTCTATCACTTCTTTGTAGGTGGAAGCTGATGAAAATCCTTCTCATTTTGCAATTTTTCCTAGGGAAAGTGACAATATTTTTCGTATTTCCTAGGGCAGCCAGCCTCTTTCCTATGCTGCTCTTCAATAAGATGAACTAAGCTCTCCGAGATGAGCAAAAAAGATGTTTGAACGACAGACTATTAAAAAGGATTAAAAAAGTAGCTAGCTACATTTTAGTAGAATAGATACTTTCCTGGTGAAACATTTCTGTATAAGCAATTCTATTGCTTGAAGTCCACAAACTATTAATAGTCCTTTCATTATTTTCTATAATTTCACATCACATTTACATTTACCTAGAATTCCCAATGAATAAAATCTAGTCTGCTTTCATTTCTTAGTGGTGATCCTCCAATGCAGTCTTACCTTCTGTTGACCTACATTTGGAGTGCAGCTCTCTTCTGAAAAGCTGACACTGTCTGCTGAAAAGCATCATTTAAAATGAACTTACTGCTCAGCATGCTCTCTTAGAGTGAAAAGTCAGCAAAAAAAAAAAAAAAAAGCATTTCTGCTTTTTCTTGTTCACAACTTTGAGGTAATAATCTTAAAAAGAAACACAGGGCATTTGCATTGTGTATTGTGCAGGACTCGTTGGCTTCTGTAAGATCATGAAAGGGTATAATTGCAGAAGGTGTGGTGATGGTTTCACAGGCCCCAGCAAAGTGGGGTGGTGGGGTTTATACCAGCAGAAGCCCTCTCCTCAACTGGTTAAGATCTGTTTAAAGGCAAATGAGAGACATATTCCATCCTTCATACTGCATCAGCAGTGCTGGGGAGTAGCATTGGAACAGGGCCTGAAAGATGTACCAGATTTTTTTAACTTTCCTGGGTTGCTCACTTTTCTTTGAAGGAAGCTTATTTGAAAGTGGCATTTATGCAGGTATTGACTGGCAAGGAACATTCTGGATTTAAATAGTAGCAGCTGTGGGGCTGCTAGAGACATTAGTTTCTTTGATTTTTTTTTTGACTCTTAGCTTCCCTGTAGGTAGAGTCATACTATTTTTGGCATCAGTTCTGACACTGAGTTTTCTTTAGCCATTATCAGGGTTGGAAGTAGAAACAGTAGTAGGTGGGAAAGAGAATGGAAAAACAAACTTTTGAGTATCTTAATCAAGAATCATTGGAGACAATTGGAGAGGGATCAAGAATAAAAGTAGTCTCAAGCCAATGAAGTTATGGAAACTGATTTGTTTAATAGTAGAATGACACACAATCCATTTATCAAACCGTGGTGAAGAAATGGTAATGATGCTGTGCTTTGTGGAAATAATTTGCTGCGAGGGATTTCAAAAACAAATAAGTTGGATAAACTTTGATAATATTTTGCAAGATTTGAGGCTTCCTCAAAGTTTTTTAAGTTGGTAGAAATCCTAAATGAAACCGTGTTACAATGGACCACCATGGTAAGAAAAGAGTGCCAGAACATCGTGGCAGGATGTGGAAAAAGCAGTGAGAATTCACATGCTGCAGAGTAAATCAGGCTGTGAACTGGGAAGGAAAATAGAACAATGATATCTTTGAACCTAGCAAGGACCTTATAATTAAAAGAAGCTTGTAAGGAATAATACATAAGATTTCACAAATCATGAAAGAACAACCTAACTTGATCTGTGTCCAGGCTTTGGAAAGATAACTGTGAGAAGTGAGAGAGGTGTACTGAAGCCTGAAAGTAAGAATAGCACCTGAGGAGGAGCAAAATATATTTTGTGCAGCAAAGAACAATGACTATGAGAAGTTTTCCATGGACCTTTCTATCTATAGTTACCAAACTATCACCTTGAACACAAATGAAACTTAGATGCTTCTAATTTTGCCCAGTCATGCAGAAACCAATACTCTGCAATGAAAGTTGTGATAAATGATGTGTGACTCAGTCACATTGGATCCAGGGTGGAGTTTGTCTTAGATTGTGCAGTGGGGGAACATGCTTACTAAATATGTCTATGAGCTTAATGGGATTGCCTCGGGAAACAAAACTATGTATTCTAGGGCTGAAAACAAGCCAAAAATTATTTCAGAAAGATAAGCCATCATAGAATAACGTTAACTGCTGTTGATAAAGGGGTGAAAAAGGCCAAACTAAGTGAAAAAATAGGAAATACTCCAGATTTTCAGAAAGGACATAAATGAAGCCATTAAGCAAAGGGTAAAACTAATATTTAGCATGCAGTAATTCAAGAAAGAATTATTACATGTTAACATGTTTAAAGAAAGGTGAAGTGCTTGGTCTAAAACTGAAGCATTTTTGCATCTAATAATTACTCTATGTCTTTCATATGGTTATTTCCACATTCTAGAAATAACATGCCAGGGAGCCATACCTTAGCCTGTTGTTTAAGCCACATGTTGTGTGCTGAATACTAAAGGTGCTAACTGTCCATAATAGATCTGTTTATTTATCTGTTATGACTTGCCCTGCCAAAATGCAGGGCATCCAGGGGCTGTTCTAGTGAGTGGTGCTGTCAGCTGAAATGCTGCTCTGTGCAAGACGTTATCAGGTTCTTGCTTGTGAGGTCACTCCTGTTAGAAGAGGAGAAACCTCAATCAGACCCTGTGCTACTTTGAGGGTTGATGTGACCTGCTTAGCTGGACCTGAGGACACCCGATGACTTTTCACCACTGGAGGTGTTAGAGGAGTATCTGAAACTTCTGTTACCTAAGAGGGCATTATCGATGGGGAACCACGTGACAGGAGTGTGAAGGGCTGAGCAAAACATCAGAGATTAAATCTGCAGAGGTACATCTTTTAATATGGATGGTGCTATCACCATCATATTGTACAATGACTTTGATTTACATGCTGTTTTATCAAGGCTCCTTTCTTTCAAAGAAGGGAATGATTAGAGCTCGTTAGAGCCTGACAGATGGAATTCCTTCCCTGCTTCTCATCTTCCTTTTTCAAAAGTAATTTTGGTTTATGTGCCCAATAAAAATATATAAAAATCATACTCACAAGATTATTCCAAGTGTTTTTCCCGATTGCTTTCACCTAAAATACTGCAGATGTACTCTGTAAGGCTGGTATCTAATATTACAGTGCTAATTGGATGTGTTCTTTTCTCATTTGTATTTCCTCTTAAATATCAATGAAGTGCTTTGAAGATTTAGTCAATGATATCAAAATGATATTAAATCAGCTTTTCTTCCATACTTGATTTTTCTGGTAGAAACCCCAATAAATATTGCTTCATCTGCTAGTTCTAAAGTGGCTGCTTGTGCTCCTATAAAAAAGAGTTATATGAGACAGATGTGAAATCTTTTCACGTCTCTTCATTATTGTTAATTCTTACGGCAGTTCAATTTGCCTCAGATTAATTTGGCCTGTGAGTGGCCCCACTCAAAGAGCAAATATTAAGCTAATCCTTGAGAACCGTTTGAAACTGTGTAGTTTGGGATACTTAAGCATTTCAAAGTTTCCACTTGAGGATAAGATTTTTCCTGGCCCCTGATGAAAAGCAAAGGGATTTTGAATTCTATACCACTGTTTCCTTGATCCTCTGATATAATTTGGCAATATACCTCTAGTCTGGCTCACAAAGTGCTTTTTTACAGTGATAGTATACATAATGCAGAGTCCCACCATTTCAGACTCAGGTACTTAGCAGAAGTTTCACCTTCTATTTGATGGTTTTTCTGTGCCAAACTTCCAGATTCTGATGAGGAGCATATCACAATCACCTTTTTTTCCCCCCAAATGATCAACATTTAGACACACTAAAAATCTGCATAGATACTAGCATCTAGAATTTTTCCTATCTTTACCGTTATCTCTTCTAGCTTTTTAATTTTTTTTTTCCTGAGAGAATCCTAATCTGTCACTTGCCATCTCATTGTTGTGGCATAGCAGGAAAACCACATTTTCTCACAAAATCTGAATGATGATAAATTGATTTTTTTATAGGAGGCATCTAAAGGCTGCTAGATTGCATAGCATGTTTTTACACATTGAAAGCCATACTTTAAGTACATATTACTACAGTTAAGGCTGTTGGAAAAAAATATATACAAGTTTTGTTGTTCTGAATTTTCATTGAGAGGTCCTATGAAGTAACATCAATGGCATATTCCACTGTTCGGTGCGGGGAAACTGTCAGAAGATGAATTTAAGGAGGAGAAATTTCAAGGGCTGCATTTAATTTTATTTGATTCCCTGGATATGTGTGGTCTTATTGTGCAACCAGAGATAAAACAGAATGCCTCTCTCCAAGGAAGGAATATAAGATGCTGATTCACATACTTTGGGATAGTGGATATGACAGATAGTGGAGAATGGCCTTACTTGCAATGGTCTACTCAGTTCTTTTCACCACAGTTCTCATTCAGAGACCTGTAAAATCACAAATGACCAAGTCATTCCCATAAAAAGCTGTATTTTATAAGTGCGCTTTACAGTTATGCACAAGCTGAAAATAAAAAGTGAATTTCATCTTGGAAGAAGTGTTTGAAAGGATGTTTTAAGAAAAATGATATGCAAATATGATTGAGGTTGGTAATTAGCTATAAATGCTTGTATTCTGGGAAACTGAACTAGAGTAGAAACCAGAATGCCAAAGACTGTCCCTCAAAAGGTTATAAAACATCAGTATTCTGAGATCCCAAGTGCTGGTATTTTTGGCTTTCATGAAGATTAGTTCATTTAATTATATTTAATTTATTGATTGAAATTAATTTAGTTGATTTAATTGTATTTAATTACAGTACTCAGTTTCTTGTTCAGAGTCTTTTGATTTATTAACAATTGTTGAAAATATTTGTCATACCCAAGATGAAATTCTGTCCACAGAGATGAGTGGCAGTGTTGGCATGGACTTGAAACAAATTGATTTCTTATCTACTAGACCCTCCTGTAAGAAGTAATTATATTGTATTACAAAAAGAAGTCAATGAGCTAAATTTTCAGTGAAAAGATGAAATACTTGTTAAGTCAGATCTTTGCCTACTAATGTGTTAACAGCATGGCTGACTTTAAAATAATGTTAGGTTGCTCAGTTAAAGATTCAGAAGCCAAGGAATGGCAGATCTTAGTCTTGTGGGTATGTCATATAACAGTTCCTAATTAGATTAATATGTACTATCTCTGATCATGCCATATGATGCTTAGCTGTCTAATGTATTGATTAGATCTTTTTTCCTTAGCTTTTGTTCTTTGTATAATTCACAATTTGTGGTTAGATTCAAAAATCTACATGATGTATAGAATCCAAAAAACGTAAGAAGGCAAGTCTTTCTTATGGGGAAAAATGTACCTTATCTATAGAGTATCTTTTATAAACTCCCTGCAAATAGACCTTTTTATTTCCCAGATAATTTATATTGATGCTTTTTAGTATTTACATCTTGTTTATGAAATGAACCTATGAATAGGCAAAGTTATTGCAATTAAATTATGAAGATTGTCACTTTATGTAAGTGCAGAGTGTAGGTTTGTATTGATGGTTTTGTCTCGGGTTTTTGTTTTCCAAGATATGACAGATGAGAGTCTTTTTTCCCTGAATGCCCCATGGTGAAGCAAAAGAGGAGTCGAAAGCCATCATTCCAGGTTTTTCGTGGTTGTTTATTATTTCTTACCTACAAATTCTTTCTGTGCCCTGTGAAGGTCTCGCTGCAAAGGCATGAAGCGACTCCCGCCCACGACAGGCGGGCAGAACCCTTTATACTACATTCTACGTATTTTTTATTTACTATTAATCACCAATGCCTACTGCTAATGTTAGACATGTCACCTCTATCCTACACCAATCCCTGTGAACCACTACAGCAGAAAAATGGATACCAAGAAGAAGAACAAAAAGAACAAGAACCACACCCAAGTCCACCATATTTTTCTTTTGACCCCTTTCTAAAAATCCTAATATTCTACATTTGCACCCTGTGATTACTTAACAACTACTATTACTACTATTTTTGTTACATTCTCGTGACTTGTAATTCATTTCACAAGCTGAAAGCTTTTCCATGGACTGAGATCCAGGACAGTGTCCTTCTGGGGCTCTGTGCAGGGGGGTCTCTGACCCCCTGCTGTCTCTCAGGGGTCTGTGCATGGGGGTCTCTGACCCCCTGCCAGGATGTCAAACCCTCCAGGGCAATCAGAGGAGTGCCCTGAACTCCGACAGTTTTGTATTGATGGCTGCTCTTGACTCCAGCAGCCTTGCACTGGTGGTTTTGTGTGATCTTCGGTATCTTAAAGGGAGGTGAGGGTAAAGGTGGTAATAATTACATTGCTAAGAAAGAGGAATTTTATGATACCAAACCTCCATCAAGAGACATAAAATACTACTGAAGTGTGTCCCCTCTCCTCAAATCCCTCTTCCAAGCTGAGTTAAGTAGTGAAGATTGGCACTAATGCTCGTATTAAAGTAAATAGTATTGGAACGTTGAACAGAGGACTGGCAAGAAGTTAAAAAGACATTGATTTTTATCCATATTCACAGTAATTTTGACCTCACAGTGGTAATGGTAAGAGGTAAATATACTCTGTATGAAATGGAAGACTGCTTTTTGTGGCTGTTACTGCATCGGTGCTGGCTCTTTGAAGCTTGCAATTCTAATATATTAGAGGGGTTTTTTTGTATTTTATTTTTTTGGAAGGGGTCTAAAACAGAGCCAGAACTCAGATTTTCTCAATGTGCATTTTTAAGATTTAAAAATATGTCTGATTTGAAGCCACATACACCTTATTTGGAAGAAGAATCACACTGATGCTTTACGTATGTTCATGCCTGTGATCAAAAGTTTATTACATACGCATCACTCTCCTTTAGCTGCTCTGCTGTCTCTGTCTGAGAATAACAGTGCTATCAAAGTGACAAAGGCTAGGCTGAACTCCTAAGGGAAGTAATTATAGCAGCACAGAACAGAAGGTAAAATGATAATTTGTTTGCTATTTTATAATGTGGTGCCAAATATTTATCATAGTTTTACTAAAAAGGCCATAAACTTTATGTAGATTTTAGAATATAGCAGTAAATGAACTCATACTGCAATGAAAACCTAGGTTTTCATGAGACTCAAAAGAAATATGTTCTAACAATGGTTTAGTCACAGTATAAATATCTAAGATGTAGTGTTCTGCTGTCTAGTTTTATACAAAAAAATTAACTACTTTTATTCATGGCTATCCTTAGACATTTGGATAGACCATTCTCGGGCTAAGCTCTGTCTGAGCTTACTGTATCAGAAGGGAGATGTCTGACATACATCAAAGGTAGGCAGTGGTTTTAGGAAAAATCTAGATCTCAATCTGTGTCTCTGCCTGCATCAGTGTAAAGGTTATATTTTGTTAATCTGCAGTGACTTGGGATAGTCTGAACCGTGGCAGTAACAAGTTTGATCTTTCACTCTTGTATGCACTTCGCAAGAGACAGCTGGGGTTTGTGTCTTCTCCTCGTTTTCTTTACTGCCCTTTATGCAGTATGTACTGTGCTCAACACAGGTAGTTAAATGTTTTTTTCAGTGCATAAAATAATACTTATTTCAAACAACATGTAGGTGAGCTCGTCTTGCAAGTTCATGCACAGAGTGATTATCCTACTTTGAATAGCCACGAGAAAGAGACAGACTCTGGCCAAATCACATATTTTGTTCATATTTATCAGCCACAATGTTTTTCTCCCATTCTGTGTTCCCCTGAAATATTATCTGTCTGGCTGGTAAAATTTGGAAATGTAATGTAACAGATTTCAATGTGATTTTGGTACAAAGGCTGTTAAAAACTCCAATCTGAGCTGCTTCTGCCATGTTCTGTAAATATTCATTGTAGCTCTGTGGATAACTTGTCTCTTGAGCTGAGGTAAGGGGAATAAAAAAAGGCATAAATAAGAATAATCATGAAGTTCACATGCAACATTAGGATCCATATGTTGAAGTATGTTATTAATTGGTAAATTGATGCTTGAGGAAATCTTTGGTAAACATTCATGCCAGCTACTAATGAGTCACACTCATACACTGAAACTAAAACCAGGAAATAATGCTCAACTCCGTAGACCATTATGACTTAATTGTTGCATTGATTGAATTTGGCGTATTATGCTAATACAGAGCACAAAATATCAACAAATATGGTTTTATATTGATTATACACCGCAATTATATGGTGTCAAATGGAACTGCATTCTGTGCTTTTAAAACTTGGTTCTGATATTGTCGTATAGAAGAATCTGCTTTCAATAAATTTGGAAAAAAAATATTTAGCATTATATAACATGCTTCAAAGTTTGCTTGCCTTATATTTAACCAGTGTGCATGTATCCAGTAGGAAAAAAATCTTGATTTTCAGATCACTGGGTTTAAACACTTGTCCATAAATTTTGAATTGAAGTCTTTTGAGCCATGAAGAATTTCTTAAGTATGTTATACTGGAATGTATCTTTTTACTAAATTTATCCATATGATTAATGTATTTCTGTATGGATAGAGCAAGTGCTGTAAGCAGTAGTACATTCCCGGTTGTACTTCCAGATGGGGGCAGCATTGGTTTAGAAAGAAAACCAGGAGTCAGGTAGTCCTGGACTGCTGCTCCCTGAGGAAGTCCTGAGTGTTCCCTGATAAGCTGCCAAATCAGACTAATAAATCTGTAGGTTAATAAAATGTTAATCAGATCAACATCCCCCATAATCACTTCTTGTTGATCCATTTTTCTGTCTTTATAAAAAAAAAATTATTTTAACCAAGAATTCATCAGAGGAAATATTCATAGGAAAAAAGGTACAGGAAAGCTGAGAACCAACCATGCTTTTTTTTTCTTCTTTAGCCCTGGTAGGTAGTTTATCCTTAAAAATATGCAGCTAAATTAATTTCTGCCATTGAAACTTAAAATATTCTTCAAATATCACCGTGTGTTTTCCAAGAATTTCATATTGCCAGTGTTTGGTTATGTAAAGAATGGGAAGAAACAAGGCTGGTGATGTAGGGATTGAGGATGACCGAGTTTACTGCCAAGAACTGTCAGGAGCACTGTCCTCTGGATGTTGTCTGTGGTGCATTTTTGGGTTTTCCATAGAGAGAAATTCCTTCAGTCAAACAGTGCTTACGCACATTCACCTCCCCTGTCTCAAAGGATCACTGCAGCACATAGAAAGGTATCTTTATCAATCCTGGAAAATCGGGAATACCTTGAGTAAATGGCAGAAAAAGAAAGAAAAGAAAAAAGATAAAAGAGCAATTAAATCCTATTTTGAATCTGTTACAGGTACAGCCTAGACTAATTTAATTGTTTGGAACTTAGATCATCATATTTCTTCAGTGTAGTTCATTGTTAGTGTTTCCACAGTGTAAAGGTAAAAGCTGCACAAAGCTATTGAATTTGTAAAGGCAATCTGAGAAAAGTTTTTTTTCAGCTTGTTTTTCTGTGGTTAGAGCAAAGTGAGAGGAGAGACATTCTGTATTTGCTCCTGTAGAACTGCCAGAAGAATTAGTCTTGAAATCTGCTTCCAATTTCTTGTTCATTTATTAAGTGGAGGAATCCATTCCTCATTCAATCTGAAAATAGAGGTGTGACAATCAGAAAATTTACATTTTTCTTTGTATTACTGAGACTGGTAATCAAAGTCTTGTAAGAATAATTGGTGACACTTGCTGCAGAAAATTTCTTCTTTCAAACAGGTTAACTGTCAGCTATAAAATTCCTGAGAGGAAAGCAAGCTGGAGAAATGTACCTGTAAAACTTTGCCTTTGTGTGCATGAAGTTTTTGTGAAAGTTTACATAACCCAGGGTATTT
>WAAE01000284.1:5923-33488 GCA_013400495.1 Nicator chloris
GGAGAGGAGAGGAGAGGAGGAATTCCAGTTGGAAGGGGCCTGCAATGATCCTTGTCCAACTGCCTGCCCAGCCGGGGATTGATCCAAACTTAAACCACATCCTGTCCTTAGACACCAGCTCAGCAAAGCCTGGCTTAGCCAACCACCTCAGATTAGCAACATCCCTGTCAGAGGGTCTGTGCTGGGTGAGACAAACCCCCCTCAGGGCTGTGCAGAGGAACAGAGCAGCTCCAGCATCACCTCTGCTCCAACACTCCACGCGTGGGCACCTTGGCTTTCCAGGATCTTGAAATCCAGGCAAAAGCCCCTGTGGAATTCCAGGTGGTGGGATTCAGGGCCAGCCAGTCTCGCAGGGAAGGGCAAGATTCCACCAGCAGCGTCTGCAGCAGGAGGAGGAGGAGGAGGAGGAGGAGGAGGAGGAGGAGGGAGGGAGGGGGCACAGCCGAGCCCTTCGCCGGGCACACGGACGTGGGAATTCCTCTTCAGCACACGACTGGGGTGGGATGGGCAGGAAATCAATCCCAGGCATTCCCAATCACCTGATCAATCACATCCACGCAGCCCTTGGTCTCTACAGTAGTGCTGTGCAGCCTCAGTGGAGGCTGAACTCCCGGGAACACGAGATGTGCGGGGTGACATCTGCGTCCTGCAGCCAGCTCTGGCCACGCCAGCTCGCCCCTGGACTCCCTCCGTGCAGTGCCGCCAATTCCGAGTTCTGTCAGCTACTTCTAAAGTGTTTCAAGGTGATTTTATTTGTTGTAGTTGCTGCTCCTGTTGCTAAGTGAAAACTTTTAATATTAATCTTTTTGAGTGGTGTGAGGTGTCAGTTCTCTGCGGGTGTTAATTCCCTCCCGGGCTGCCGGGAGCGGCTCCTATCACCGAGCTCTGTTATTTCATCTCGTCGTTGTCGTTGTTTGCTTCCTCCCAGGCGGGGTCTGGAGCTTCCCCTCTTCCCTCCCCAGACCTTCTGGGCCGGGATGCTCCTGTCCCCCTCACAACCCTTTGTTGTAGACCACAGTCTTGCTGGTGGTGGCCATGGCGATCTCCGGCTCCAGCTGAGACGTCTCGATCTGCGGAGGCAAAGAGGAGCGGGATCAGACCCGGAGCAGCTCCGGGGATCCATCAACGACCCTGGGGGTGGAAATAACCCCGTGCCAATCACGCCTTTTCCCGGTGTTGCACGTGCTGTGCTCCAGCCCCCGGCCCCCTCGGCGTGGCCGGCTTTGTCGCGCACGCAGCGCCGCACGTTCGCTGCCTGGCGGTGCTCAATGAATTATAGAGTGTCGGAGGCTCCAACGCATCCCACCCAGCCCAGCTCTCCATCCCTTCCCTTCCCTGCAGCTCCCGGGCAGCCAGTGCCCAAAGCTGGACCTGGCAAAGCCCAGGCCTGAGCGGTGCCGCGAGGGAAGAGCCTCGCTGGGCTCCACCCTCACGGCCAAACCCTTCCTGCCCTTTCCTCCGTCTCCACGAAATCTCCGTCCCTTCCCTCATTTTTTTCCCCCTCCACCAGCTTCTCCCGAAGCTTTCCCTCGCTCCGGAACCACTTGGGATCTTTGCATCCCCGGGAGGGATCGGCGGCGCTCCCGGTCCCCACAGGGAGCAAAGACCCCGCTCCCAGCCGGGACAGGACACCTCGGAAAACCTGGAATTTTCCAAATCCTCTGCACTGAACCCACGCTGCTGCTGACACAATGCGAGGAACCCACGTTAAAAATCGAAATGCTTTTGAAAATGTTTAACCTAGTTAGACAAATTAGCAAAAATTTGTGCAAAACAATTTAGGTATTTAAAATATTCAATGTTTTTAAAAACTGGAAAAACTGTTCTTAGCTTTCAGCTGCAAAAACCCAACAAAATATAACATCAAAGCAATCTTAACATGAGGTGCAACATAACCCTTCAGCAAAGCTGTTAAACAGCTACTGAAGCATCATGGGAAATAGCACTTCATTTATTCAAATGCACATATGTCAGGTTTTTGCACCATATGTCATTCCAAGCTATTTACAGTAATAATTAAATCTTAATCAACGTTTAACCTCTGTAAAATGTTTGAAGGGATCTAATCACCCTTCAGACTGCACTAATGAAGGAGAAATATATAAACATAAAAAGAAAATGATGCATAGATAGCACACCAGAAAGAACAGTAATTGCAAAATTGTATTTCTTTTAAATATAATCAGCAAATTATGTAAAGTAAAGCCAACGAGTATTTTAAGTGAAGACATCTTGGGTGTCAGAGGTGTGATCAGCTAATTTTGTACTGCTATCCATAACAGATGTAGCATATTTTCTTTTAGTGCCATTATTAGCAACTTCACCATTCCTTTCGGTGCTGCAGCACAAAGTGAAGCATTGTGCCGGGAGAGCACCGGGAAAGGTGCAGGAGATCCGGATCCGACGGATCCCTCCCGAGGGAGGATTAACTCTGCTCTGCCTGCCTCTGACGCAGCTTTTCCTCCCATTGTGCGGGGATTTTTCCGCCGGGGACAGGCAGAAAAGCTCCCAGGTTTTAGGGCTGGGTGGGTTCAAGCAGCGGGAGGAAAATATCCGGGTGAGAGGCGGAGCTGCCGGCCTGTGGGTCAAGGAATGGCTGGATGGTGCCAAGGTGGGGATGGGTCACAGGTTGGGTTCTGTTATCTCAGAGGGCTTTTCCAACCTCAGCGATCCTGGGGTTCTGTGCTCTGAAATGAATTCCACCTGGGGTCGGGTGGGTCAGCCCTGACCATCCACAGCAGGGCTTGGGCAACGGGGCAGCTCCAAGCCAGCCCTGGAGAGTCTCCACAGAAACCTCACGGAGAGGGCCCCAGTCCCGCCCTCTCCAACAGCCTGGAGAGCCTGGAGCTCGCAGGAGAGTCCCACCTGGCCTGGTGGGGCCCGGAGCGTGCCGTGACAGCCGCGGGCAGCGCTGGGGACGGGGCTGTGCCCGGCTGGGAGCGCGGGGCCAGGCTGGCAGAGGGAGGGAGGGAGCGGCGTTGTGCTCACGACTCCCTCGGGACACAATTCAAGAAGCAGCGAGCACAATCCAAGCTGAACAGCAGGAAGAGTATCCTGGTGGGAAGAGCAAAATATCGCAGCCGACTGCTGGGGGAAGGTGTGGGGCGTCTGTGGTGGGAAGTTTTCAGCACAAATTACTGGGAATCCAGCAAGGAGAGCTTAGGCAGAGCTGAGGTTGCCTCGGTGGAAGGAAGAGATGAGATAATTGTCTGTGGATCCTTCCAGCTTCCATCCCCCGGCCCAGGGCGGAAACAGCTCCTTTCCCTACGTGGGGGATGAGTCCTTCATCCACAGCAAGGCTGCACAGGAGGGTCTCAGCCGGGGTCAGGGAGATGGGATGGGGTGGGATAGTTCTGCTGACTGAGCAGAAGGACTTGGGAACTCATGCCTGAGGTGGAAGTGCTCGAAAGCCACATGGATGTGGCACTTGGGGACATGGTGACCTTGGCAGTGCTGGGGCAATGGCTGGGCTGGATGGACTCTGAGGGCTTTTCCCTTTCAATGGTTCCATGGTTCTCATGCAGCATGGGCACCCTGCAGGGACCTCTGTGACACCACCAGCCACAGGCACTGCTTTGGAGCTGTGTGGTACCAAACTCAAGCACCTTCCCGAAGCCTGGGAAGATGTTGGAGGAACTGGGGGCGACTGGTTGAACTGGAGCCTCCTCTGCAGGTCTCCTTCTGGCTGACTTTTATCAAGAAGGGATTCAAACCTGCTCTGGAGCCTCAGGAGCTCCAAGGGGTGCATCTGCACCAAGGAAAAATGTACAGGAACTTGGGAAAGCTGCTCAGAAATCCATCAGGAGCAACCTACTCCTCCCACTTGGAGATCAGATGGAGAAGAACAGGGAGATGGTGGTGGCTTACAGGTATCAAGACAACATCAAATCCCAGCCTTGCTGTGCACCAGGTCAGTCTTGGACTCCCTCGTTAGTGTTTTTTGTTGGAAAGTGTAGTTTCACTCATTTTGGGACAAACTGCTGTTGCAGCTGTCCAGAACCCTGGACCTGCTCAGCCAACCTTGCACTGGCCACAGAACTGTGACAGATGTGGAGAGCACAGCTCCTTGTCAAGATTTTGGTGTCCCAGCTCCCAGGACAACCCCGAGCATGGTCTTGGCCGTGCTGGGAACCCTCCTGTGCAGGAGCAGCTGCCTTGGAGGGTGCCCTGAGGGGCAGGTTGGGACCTCCTGGGCCTACCCTGATGGGACCTGTCCCACTGTCCCACACAGGGGACTCTGTCCCTCCAAACCAAGCGCCCACCACGGCACTGGGGTTGAATCACGTCCATCCTCGTCTTCCCAGTTCTGTCTGTGCCAGGACAAAGGAGGGGCTCCCTTCCTGGCTCTGGGGTGATGGCTCTGGCGTGTTCCCAGGGAAGGGCCTTCACCACTGAACCCAGCAGAAGCCCAGGAGGGACAGAAGGTCCCAGCAGCACTGAGGGACCCCGGGTGGGGAGCAGCACTCCCAGACAGTGCTCCAAGGGGGCTGCTCGGGGCAAACCCCAGGATTTGGGGCTGATGGCTGCACGGACAGCTTGGTGTCCAACAAGGGAAACTCTCCAGGGAGGCCGTGGGAGAAGCAGGGATTCCTTCAGCGCCCTGTGAGGCCGCTGGAAGCTTTGCCATAGACCCAGGGAGATCCTCGCTGGGGACACCACCAGGATGCACCTCCCAGCCCACCCCGAAACGTGGCTGGGATGAAGCACAGCCCATCCCAGCCCCAGGCCGCAGGTGAAGCCTGAAGATGCTCCTTTCCCTGTGGCAGACAGCCAAGAGCACGAGGGAAAAAGGGGGAAAAGCCCGAGAAACTCTGTGCCCTGAACCTTATTCCGCACCTGTTCCTGGCCCAGCACGGCTCAGGTGGCTCGGGCAGGACGGCAGCAATGCCAGCAGCCGTGCCCTGCCCTGCTGAAATCCCTCCCTCCCAGGGAACAAAGCCGGGAATCGCCTCCCGGGTACCCACGGCTCTCCAGCTCTCTTCCCCCCATCCCTGCCTTGCAGTGGAAGCCTCTCTCCTCTCATCAGCTCAGACAAGGCTAATTGGGGTGATAAAGAACTGGCTCCGAGTGCTGGCGTGGGCTGGAGGAACAAATGGTGCGGTGGTCACAGCTGGTGCTGCGGAGCCGGCGCGGGAGCGGGCGCGGGGGAGCTCCGGGCGCCCCAAATCCCGGCAGGCGCTCCCGGCTGGGTGCGAGCTGGGGGTTCTGTGTGTTTTGCAAGGCTGCTGACACGGGGGCAGCGTGCAGGCGCGGCCGGTGAGGCAGCAGCAGGCAGAAAGCAGATGCTTTTTGTTTGGGGTTGATACTCATTTCTATCCCAGCTCGGGAAAAGGTGTAGAAAGGAATGTGCTCCGGAGAGTGCAGGGAGAGAGATAGGTCTAGGCTCGCTGCCAGGGATCCTGGAACGATATGGAAGGCAGCTAGGGGAGACAGGAGCAGATGGATTTGGCATACAGCTCATCACTCAGCCAAAAAAAAAAAAAAAAGAAAAAAAAAAGGAGAAGGGAGGACCAGGATTTTGGGAGGGGGAGGGTCACGGGGACTGACGGATGCTGCTCCGGGGTGGGGGAAGGGAGGACCAGGATGGTCACTGTGACTTCTGCTGCTGCTGCCAGCGGGGAGAGCTGGTGGTGGCTCGTTTGGAGCCTGGGAAGGGTCTCCTGGCCCTTTGGCCATCTCATCCCAGGCCTTTGGTCACCAGGGCAAAGCCCAGGGCAGGGCCAGGCTCTCCGAGCCCTCGGGAAGCTCAGCCTGGGGCAGGAGGGGCTGTGGCACCACGGACTCATGGAGTGCTTGAGGCTGGAAAGGAGCTCGGAGATCACAAAGCCCAACCACCCCCAGCACTGCCAGGGCCACCACTGCCCCTGTCCCCAAGTGCCACATGCACAGGGCTTTGAAATCCCCCCAGGGATGGGCACTCCAAACCTCCCTGGGCACTGCCAAGTCCTGCCCACCCTTTCCATGGGGAAATTCCTGCTGCTGTCCCCCCTGAGCCTGCCCTGGGCCAGCCTGAGGCCGTTCCCTCTGCTCCTGTCCCTGTTCCCTGGGAGCAGAGCCCGACCCCCCGGCTGTCCCCTCCTGGCAGGGACTTGTGCAGAGCCACCAGGTCCCCCTGAGCCTCCTTTTCTCCAGGCTCAGCCCCTTCCCAGCTCCCTCAGGAATTCTCCAGCCCCTGCCCAGCTCCCTCAGGAATTCTCCAGCCCCTTCCCAGCTCCCTTCCCTTCCCTGGACACACTCCAGCCCCTTTCCTGTCATGAGGCCTCCACCCATTTGCATTCCCAGCCAACTGGGACCTTCCCAGTTATCCAGGAGTGCTGGTAAATGATGGGAGATGGCTCAGCGAGTCCTTCCCCCAGCTCTCCCAGCCCCTTTGGGTGGATCCCTCTCCTGTCCCATGGATTTGTGGGTGTCTCAGTGGCATTTCAGGTCCCTGACCAGTTCCCCTTGGATTATGGGGCTCGGAGCACCTGGCCTAGTGGAAGTTGTCCATGGAAAGTGTCCCTATCCATGGAAAGTGTCTCTGATCATGGAAGGTGTCCATGGAAGGTGTCCCTGAGCACAGAAAGTGTCCCTGGCCATGGCAGGTGTCCATGGAAGGTGTCCCTGGCCATGGAAGGTGTCCCTGCCCATGGAATGTGTCCATGGAAGGTGTCCCTGCCCATGGAAGATGTCCTTGGCCATGGAAGATGTCCTTGGCCATGGAAGGTGTCCCTGCCCATGGAAGGTGTCCCTGAGCACGGAAAGTGTCCCTGGCCATGGCAGGTGTCCATGGAAGGTGTCCCTGGCCATGGAAGATGTCCCTGCCCATGGAATGTGCCCATGGAAGTTGTCCCTGGCCATGGAATGTGTCCATGGAAGGTGTCCCTGGCCATGGAAGGTGCCCATGGCAGGTGTCCCTGGCCCTGGAAGGCGTCCCTGCCCCTGGAAGATGCCCCTGGCCATAACAGGGATGGAATTCAATGGGTTTTTAGGTCCCATCCCACCCAAACCACCGAGGTGCCCTCCATGGGTCGATCCCCAAGGAATGAGACGAGGACAGCAGTGCTGGCTGAGGAGTTCCTCTTGGAATTGTTGCAGACCTGCAGACAACTGAAGGTGACCCAAAGGTGAGAGAATGCAGGAAACACTCCAAAAATCCTTTTGGTTATAGATCAGGAAATATTTTTCAGAGGATCTCCAGCCCCTGGTTCCAGAGCCCAAGCAGCCGTGGAGCCCCAAGGCCTCTCCGTGTCCTGCTCCAAAGAGGACCAGCCTCCCCCATGGCTGGCACTTTCCTAAATCCACAATTCCAGCTCTTCATTCACCCATTTGCTGCCCTAAGGAGCTCTCTCCTGCCAGAGATTTCATTCCCGTGCAAGTGTCCAAAGATTATCAGCTCAGCTTTGTTAAAACTGACAGGAGAACTCCTGGTTTCTCCTCAGCAAGGCAGGTTGTTGCCTCAAATGTTGGTGTTAAAGCTCTTTTCTGACAACTTCCCAGCTGTTCCACCCAGCTGGAATCCCGGCATGTCCCAAAACTGGACACGCTGGTTGAGAGACGTTCTCATGACCAAAGTAGAAATGAATGATCCAGGAATGATTGATACCCAGTTTTCTGCCCAAATCACAGAGCTGGGGGAAAAGTTTCGAGAGAAACACAAATTTCATGAAGTTTTCCTTCAAATTAATAATAAAACTTGAATTTAAGAGGTGACCAGTGCAGTTCTCTTCATTTGAGGTTTCTCTCAAGCCTTTTTGACCCCTGTCTTTGAAAGAAATGTTCAGTTTTCATAATAAAAAAACCATTGTATTCGGTCAAAACGTTTTTCACAAAACCATGGAAAGTCTCCTGACAGCTCAGGAGTAGAATCATGGAATCATGGAAAGGTTTGGGTTGGAAGGGACCTTCAAAATCCCCTCATTTCTGCCTTGTCCTACAGCAGCTGGAGGTGGGTGCTGCTGGCCAAAACACCCATGGCAAAAAACGCCAGAAAAATCTTCTGGAATGGATACATCTCAGGAGCCAGAACAGCCAAATATCCCCAAATTACTCCTTTTCGTTGTTCCAAAGAAGGGAGAAGAGATGGAAATGCTTTTCCTGTGACAGGACCCGTGGTCAGCACTTTTCCACCAGAGCTGGATCCCAGGGCTGCTGCCTCACCCCGGGCTGGACACAGACAAGGGGGAATGAAAAAGCACCAGAGCTTGAAATTGAAGTTATCTTTAAACAGTAAAAACGGAGGAAAGTTGGAATATTTGGCTGTTCTGGAATGTTTGGCTGTTCTGGAATGTTTGGCTGTTCTGGCTCCTGAGATTTATCCATACCAGATTTTTTTCTGGGTTTTTTTGCCATGGGTGTTTTGGCCAGCAGCACCCACCTCCAGCTGCTGTAGGACAGGGCAGAAATGAGAGGATTTCAACCAAAATCCAACCCAAACCATTCCATGACTCCATGGTTCTACTCCTGAGTTGACAGGAGACTTTTTTTTTTGCCATGAATGCTTTGACTGCATCCACCTCCCTTCTGCCTTCCCAGAACATCTTTTTCAGACAAAACCAAAAACAAACAAACAAACAAAAAAAAAAAGAAAAGGAGGGAAGTTGGAATATTTGGCTGTTCTGGAATATTTGGTTGTTTTGGCTTTTGAGAGTTATTAAGTTCAGGAGACTTTTTGTCCTGGAATATTTGGCTGTCCTGGAATATTTGGCTGTCCTGGAATATTTGGCTGCTGTGATTTTTGAAGCTTTTCCATCCCAGGAGACTTTCTGTTTGCCAGGGATGCTTTGCAGGGATGTCCCTGCCCTCAGCCTCAGTGGGAATAACCAAGTGCCCTGAAGCAGAGGAGATTTCAGGATTTTTGGGGCAGCTGTGGGACTGCAACTTCCCCCACTTCACTGGACTGGGCAGTGCTGGCTCCAAGGCTGGATTTGATGATTTCAAAGGTCTTTTCCAGCCTAAAGGATCCTGTGGTTCTGTGGTTTGGTGGTGCTGGGTTAATGGTTGGACTTGACGACCTTAAAAGCCTTTTCCAACCTAATTTCAGGATTCTACAGTCAGGGGTGGGAGTTTTTAATCTCCCTTTTGGGAAATCACCACAGCACAGCTTCTCTGAGGGAAAACATTCAGCAAAGCCCTGGACGTGCCACCACGTGGGAAGAGGGAAATGTGGATGTGAGCTGGGGCAGGCAGCTCCCCTCCCTGGGCGTCTCTGGGATGAGTGATGGTAGCAGGGCCAGCAGGTGGGATCACAACCCCACACCTGGGCTGGGAGGTGACCCCTGTCCCCTGCGTGTCCCAGCCTGTCCTGGAGCTCTGCAGCCCCCAAACCAACCCCTGGGAGCTCTCAGCTCCCAGTGCCCCACAGGGACCCTGCTGGGGCCTCCAGGTGACACCAGTGACACCTGACAGACACGGGGAGCCTCCTCTCCATCTTGCTGTTTGAAATCCTGTGGTTTCTTAGCCTTTATTTGGGGTTTTTGGGGGGGTTTGGTTAACACTGAGCTCTCAGACCCTCAGCACTTCCAGCTTTATAAAAGCTGGAAGGTCGAGCCCCAGCAGGGCACCACCTCCAAACCACCACAGAGCTGTGAGCTGGAATCTTCTGGGAAAGCAGAGCGCTGCCCACAGCACCAGAAACCCCAGGGGTTAAACCAAAACCACCAAAACCCCCCAGATAGAAAGCTTTGAGACCCTGAGATTTCAAACAGCGAGCTCAAAAAAGGTTCCCTGTGTCTCTTCCAGAGAGAGGAGACACCCAAGGCCCTTGTGGGAGCTGAACCTTTTCCCCTGAGCTCGGGAGGTTTGCTCAGGGTGGGAGGGGGGCCCACGGGGCAGATCTGAGCACCACAATAAATAAATCCATTTCCACACCAGCTCCAGAAAGGTCTGAGGCTGGTACAGAAGCAGCTGGGTGGTCTCCTCGGGAGAGGGCTGAAGAAACTCCTCCCTGCCTTCATGGAAGAACCCTCACGTTACAGGATGCAGATCTTCTTGGGAACATCTGAGCCACTGGAGCGGTGGAAAAGTCACCAGCCCCCTCCAGAAATGGCCTTGAGAACTCCCAAAATTGCGGAGTTTGGTTTATGATTCCTGACCCTTGCTGGAATGAAAAGCACCTACACAGACAACTCTGAGTTTCTCCTTTCTTGGGGGAAAAAAAAAAATCAAAAAAATCCTGCTTTTGAGTGTGGACATTATTGAAAAGTTTCCCTTTGGGTGAAAATGAGCTCTTAGGTCCATTCCAGCAGGAATTCCTCAAGCAGCTCTGTCAAGGAAGAAAGGATTTGTTGCTCTTTGCTGAAGACATCGAGCCCTGGATTCTCCTGCTGTTCAGGAGGAGGAGCACGATGCAAGAGTGGGATTCAGGGATGCCCTTGGTGCTTCAGGGAAGCTGAGCAAATTCCTCAGGATCCCAACCTCCAGCACATTTCCTTCTCTCGCAGACCACCAGCCTCACCAGGAACAGGAAATTTAAAGAGCAATTACAGATAATGATACATGTGAGATGTGATTAATAAGGCATTCTCAGCCCTAAGCAGGCAAGTCTGGACAACTGATCCCCTTCCTTTGCATCCTGCACCTCTTGGCGTAGTCAGAGCTGTTCCAGATGAGCCCAAAGAGCTCCAAATACACCAAAAAGGACAAATGCAGCCCTGTGTGACACGAGAGGGGTAAGGCAGGAGGATGTGGGGGTGAACCAAGTGAAGGGGACTCTGACCAAGAACGGTTGGGCTCCATGACATTAAAATTTCCTGATTTCATGATTCCTGTGCGGGGCCAGGAGTGGGACTGGGTGATCCTCGAGGCTCATCCATCATCCCAGCTCAGGGTATTCCCAGATTCCCAGGAATGGATAAATCAGCCGGGGTGTTCAGGCCCAGAATAAAGAATAAAGCAGCAAAGCCAAGGAGCCGAGGAGGGCTGGGGAATGGCCGGGGCAGTGCAGGAATCCCGGGGGAATGCTGGGCAGGAGCCCCTCTGTTTACAGTAGGTGCTGCTGAAAGGTGTCCTGAAGAAAGACAGCAATTAACAGGCCTGCAAAAAAAAAACACAACAAAACCCACCCGAACGGCTTCTTTCCACAAAGAGCCTTTTAAGTCTGTTTTTCGGGCCACTCTAAGGGTTAATGTTTAGCTGTTTATCCGGACTTGTCGGATGTCAGCTCTTTCTTTTGACTCCTAATGGCTTATAGCCATCAGGAGGTGAAGACTCCTCAAAAGAGCTGGTGTCAGGAATGTTTTCTTTCTGCCCACCAGCACCCACACACCTGCAGCAGCCTGTGCTTGCAGGGGGATAGTTTACATACTTGAACCTGTCTCCCAGGGCCAGGGGTATCAACATGAAACCAGATCCTGTCTGAGGAGGCTGCCGGAGCCCCGGAGGGCTCCCTGCTCCCACAGCCACCCCTCTGACCACGGATGACAGCCGGGGTCAGGCCCTGCTGCCCAGCACTGCCCGGCTCTGCTGCTCCACCTTGGGGCTCTGAGGCCCTGCAGGGTGTTCTGCAGCTTTGAGTGGGGAGACAAAGGAGCTCTGGCTGCCAGGAGCGGCCACCGAAATCCAGCTGGGTCACAAATGGGAGGCTGAGAGGGGAGAACAAAGGCACGGCCCCCAAAGGCAGCAGGGCTCTGCTCACTCCTGACCTGCCCTGGCCCTGAGGTGGCACCGAGCCCAAGAGTCACCCAGACGGGTGGGGCAGGTGGAAATCTGAGCAGCCTGAGGTGTGCCAGGGGCTCCTAGGCAGTGCCAAGGGAGTTCCTGAAGGCCAGAGCCTTCCTCTTCCTCTTCCTCTTCCCCTTCCTCTTCCTCTTCCCCTTCCCCTTCCCATTCCCATTCCCATTCCCCTTCCCCGTGGGAATGCCCCTGGATCCCTGGCAGTGTCCCAGGCCAGGCGGGACACCGGGGCTGGGAGCAGCCTGGGACACTGGGAGGTGTCCCTGCCATGGCAGGGGGTGGGACGAGATGAGTTTTGAGGTCGCTTCCCACTCAAACCCTTCCATGATTCCAGGATTTTGGAAAGCAAGGCGTTTGCTCCCGGAAGGAGTGACCGGGATCTCCCAGCTCTGGGGAGCGAGCAGGGAAACGCTTTGGGTTTGAGATTTTGAGAAAGAACTGTGGGAGAAAAACCCCACGGGAATGAGAGATGTCATGATCCAGAGGTGTTCTTTGCTGTGCCAAACGTTCCTCCTCTCCTGGGCAAGAGGGATTTCGGTTGTGCCGCGACACGAATCCGAAGGGCACCGCAGGGAGGAGCTTCCAAACGAGTTTGGGAAACGGGGCTGGCCCCGGGACAGGGCAAGTGCTGCTCCTGTGGGATCACCAGCATGGATTTGCAGCTGGAGTTCCAGCAGGTGGAGCAGGCAAACGGGAATTACCGGGACACAACATCTGCTGCGTCCCAGAAGGAGAACCCGAGAGAGCATCACATGGTGGGAATGAGGAGTTACCACACACAAAGGAGAATCCGGGGGTTTTCCTGGCTGGAACGCCCCAGCCGTGCAGGGTCTGGAATGTTTGGGTTGTGTGGTCTCTGCAGAAGCACCAGACTCTGACCCAAAGCCCTCCCTGCAGCAGGAGGGAGCTGGAGGCTGCTGGATCAGCAGCTCAGGACAAAGCACCACTGGAAGGGCAGGAGAGGACTAAGCCTGGCGTCCTTTCCCATGTTCTTAGGGAATTCCCTCACCCAGGAATGCTCTGGACTGCCTCGGGGAGCTTTGGAGCACCTGAACCTGCCTCTGTCCTTGCCCTGAACACACCTGAGCTCCCCAAAAATCTCTGCTGTCACGTTGAGCTGGAGTTTATCCCACGGAGGGTGGCCTGACCTTGCAAGCTCTAAAGCAAATCCAGCCCCAGGTCTCGTTCTGTTGGTGCAGGTGATGCCAGAAACTGCAGGTGGGAGCAGAGACTGGGGCAGACCCCTCCCCACCATGGCCAGCAAGGCAGGTTCCCTCAGAACTGTGGGGTGACAGATGTGCCCTTCACCTGTGACCCTGGCAGCAAAGCCTGAGGAGATCTTGGCCCTCCAGAGCTCACCTGAGGCCTGTCCTGGAGCAGGGACACCTGACTCCCTTCAGTGCAGGATTCTGGTGTCAAAACTCAGCTGAGATAAATCCCATCAGCCTGGAGGGATCCCAGGATAAACCAGCAGAGCACAAGGTCCTGGACAGCTGCAGCTGTGGGAATGCAGAGGAACCAGGAGCAGCAGGATGGCACAGCCTGTGTCCATCCACCAGGGCAATCTCTTCCCATCCCAAAGGGGGCTGCATTTCTTGGGGGCACCCCTGGCAGCAGGACCCCCCTGGATCAGCTGGGAAGCCCAAACTGCTGCAGGGAGGATGGGGACAACCCACCAGCCACGGCCAGTGGCCCAGGCTGTGCTGGGATCCTGCTGGGGTTGGAAGGACAGACGGAGTTCAGGACCTCCTCAGGCCATTATTTCTTATCAAAGATGGGCTGGGAACTTCCACTGGAGCTCTGTGGCAGCTCTGTGTGCAGCACCACCCTGCTGTCCCCAAATGTCACCTCCTCTCCCAGCCCTTCACCCTGCCAGGGGCAGCACCATGCTCTGGAAGGGTCACTCATCCTCCAGCCTCTGACAGGAACCAGTCCATCCTCCCTAAGGAACACCAGAAACCTCATTAAGCACCACCAGCCTTCATCTGAAGGCCGGAAAGGGGCTCAGCACATTCCCAAATACCTCAGATTTTCCCTCAAATCCTGCTTGAACCATGCCAGCCTTCAGCCACTCGCTGTCACGTCAGTCCTGGGGGCTCTGCTCAAATCAATCATTCCATGGGCATGAAAGAAGCCCCCTGGGATCACCTCTTCATTTGAGGTTCTCATGGAGAACAAAGCTGCTCTTGCCTTTGTCAACAAGGGAAAGGCAAGAAGACAAACCAGAAGATAAACCAGAAGACAAACCAGAAGATAAACCAGAAGACAAGGCAGAAGATAAACCAGAAGATAAACCAGAAGATAAACCAGAAAATAAACCAGAAGACAAACCAGAAGATAAACCAGAAGATAAACCAGAAGATAAACCACAAGATAAACCAGAAGATAAACCAGAAAATAAACCAGAAGACAAACCAGAAGATAAACCAGAAGATAAACCAGAAAATAAACCAGAAGACAAGGCAGAAGATAAACCAGAAGATAAACCAGAAAATTAACCAGAAGACAAGGCAGAAGATAAACCAGAAGATAAACTAGAAGACAAACCAGAAGATAAACCAGAAGATAAACCAGAAGATAAACCAGAAGACAAACCAGAAGACAAACCAGAAGATAAACCAGAAGACAAACCAGAAGATAAACCAGAAAATAAACCAGAAGACAAACCAGAAGATAAACCAGAAGACAAACCAGAAGATAAGCCAGGCCAGCACTCAGGAGAGGAACCTCGGATGAACCTCTCGGTGCTCCCGAAGCCACCGGCGGAGCAGGAGGAAGCAATCTCTGAGGCACAGCTTGAATCCTCTGCAGTCTTTGGGAGACACTTCCCACTGAGCTTCCAGCCTCCTGCCAGCCCTTCAGGACCTTGTGCCACTTCTTTGCTGAGAGGAGCTCCTTCCAAGCCCAGCCTCCATCCCAAGGGTTCCCAGACTCCCAGGAAACCGTTTCCCCGGCCCCAGAAGCAAAGCAGAACTTCTCACTTCTCAAACATTTTTCCCCCATGGCAGCTGGCAAATCCCTTCCCTGGCTTCTCATCCAACTTGGACAAAATTACCGCAGAGAATCCCTCCTGCTCCCCTCCCCCCGGTGCAAAGCAATCCCAAGGGAGGGATGGTTCCACGGGGACCCCCTGCTGGATTGCATCTGATTTCCCTCCTAAGTATGGAATGGGGAAGCGTCTCGAGGGCTACGGCTGTGACCTCCACACAGCTCTTTTGTCAAGTGCCATTTCATTAAAAAATCAGCCTTTTAACTGTGGACACATTTCAACCTCACCAAATCTGCTAATTATTGACAGTTGGTGAAGAGGAGATTTCACTTGTTCCTCCTGTTAAACTGCATCTAATTAGTAATTACTGGTTCACTGTCATCTTTACTGCAATAATCCCACTGCACATTGGCTCATTAACCTTTTGCTTTTCTAAAGCAGCCTGCCAACAAGATGAAGGCTAAAACAGATTGGAAAACAATAGCTCAGCCTTGGATTTTAGGCTGTTTATTCCCCTTGTCCTGGAGATCCAAAAGGAAGATTATTTTCAAGGGGAAGGCTGAAATCAGCCTCGTTCCGGAAGACGCCTCGGTTCGCGTTGGGCATCACCCAAAAAAACGCCCTTTGAACTTCCCCCAGGCCAGGGCAGGGCTGCTCAGGTGGGTGAAGGTTTCTCTGCCACCCTCCAGCTCCGTTTCTCCGTTCCTCCCCTGGCCCTGTCCCCGTCCACCCCCACGACCCCTCCGGGGCGAGGCCAGCTCCTGGAGGACGCTGCCCAAGGATCCGGCAGGAGGAGCAGGGCAGGAAACCATCACGGGGCAGAAAAACCAGCGGAGCAACCCCGTGGCTCCTTCTTTCTGCTGCTACACTGAATTTCATTTGCACAAGCCCTGTTTTCGGCTCGGAGCTGTCACAGCTGTTTCCATTGGCAGCGCATAGCTGAGTAGGAGTTGTCAGTGGGGATGCTGCGGGATCGGGAGAGGGAAGAGATTCCCCGGGGGGCATGGGAGGCAGTTGGGAGGTTGTGGGCTAAATGCATTAACTACATGTTTCTCCTAAACTTCACAGCAGTGAATTACTCAATGCATATTGATGGGTTTAGGTTCCGCAGTTAGCACCAGCCTGGGATGACAAGAACGTTTCTCAGCAGCTCCAGCGTGAGTATTCCCAAGGATCCATGGTTTCGTGGCTGATACGAGGGGTTTATTTTTGCAACGTTCTCTTTAAAGCCATAATATCTAGAAACAAGCTGTGATTCTGGAGCACTGCTGCAGAAATCCAAGTGGGATTTCATCCCTACAAAAGCCAGGGCTTTGCTAGGCTGGATATCGACCCCAAAAAAAGGCTCAGGGTGCCTTAACCTTCCCAGCACGTGGAGGCTGCTCACCTGCAGAATTCCCTGTCCCTGGCAGTGGTGCCTCTGCTGAGCTCTGACTTCACTGGAGGTGTTGTAACACAGGAGTAACTCCGGAGCAGCTACAGCTGCTGGGACAAGGTGGCTGCATTCATCCAGCAAATTTATTCAACCTATTGCAAGGCTTCAGTTCTGCTGGAAAACCAGTTGTGGGTTTGAGCCCCGTTAGGAGGGAGGATCAAAGGTGGCCACGCAAACTCCCGGCCCGAAACCACCACGTGATGACCCATCAGCCTCTGTGTTTGCTCCCTGATTCACAAAAGGGGGTGAGTGTGTGATGAAGGGCAGAATTTGGCTCACTCACGACTCCTGCAGGGTTTGCTGCTCAGACCACGGCCACGTTTTTGGAACGGGACAGGTCTCCTACACCTGGATGCTGATTTGCTCCCCGCAGTGCTCGGTACGACAGCGTGGTCCTGTCCTGCTGTGTCCATGACAGAGGCCATGGGAAAAGCAGAGACATTCCCACCTGCACAGAGATCAGTGTTAAACACCTCTCGATTCCTTGTCTGGCAAGACAGAATCAGGGAATCATGGAGGTTGGAAAAGACTCCAAGGTCACCGAGCCCAGCCACTGAAGTTCACGGTCTGGTGATGAGCGCCCAAAAATTCACAGGTTTTGAGGAACACTCCCTGCAAGGAGACTTGGATTTCCCATCCAGACAGATTGCTCCAGGTACAACACTCACTTTGCTCCCTTCAGCATCCCCACAGAAACCTCCAAAGAGATTTTGGAGAAAGGGGGGAGTGTCCTTTGTAAACACTCACACGTTTATAGAAAATGCAAACATGATGGGAAAATAGGCTGGGAGAGCTGGGAATGTTCCCCTGCAGAAGGGAAGGCTCCAGGGAGAGCTGGGAATGTTCCCCTGCAGAAGGGAAGGCTCCAGGGAGAGCTGGGAATGTTCCCCTGCAGAAGGGAAGGCTCCAGGGAGAGCTGGGAATGCTCCCCTGGAGAAGGGAAGGCTCCAGGGAGAGCTCCGAGCCCCTGGCAGGGCCTGAAGGGGCTCCAGGAGAGCTGCAGAGGGACTGGGGACAAGGCCTGCAGGGACAGGACACAGGGAATGGCTTCCCACTGGGAAAGGGCAGATTGGGCTGGGATGTTGGGCAGGAATTGCTGTGTGGGAGGGTGGGCAGGGGCTGGGCTGGAATTCCCAGCTTTGCTGTGGCTGCCCCTGGATCCCTGGCAGTGCCCAAGGCCAGGTTGGACATTGGGGCTGGGAGCAGCCTGGGACGGTGGGAGGGGTCCCTGCCCATGGCAGGGGTGGCACTGGGTGGGATTTAGGGCCCCTCCTGATCTCGACCAGTCTGGGCTTCTGTGACTGCTCAGCCCCGGCCCCGCGGCGTGAGCAGATGTGGATCCAGCTGTGCAGGGGGCTCATCCCCTGGGGCAGAGCTGGATCCCAGCAGGCAGAGCTGGATCCCAGCAGGCAGAGCTGGGCAGGCTCCGGGAGGTTCCTCCTCCCTGCCAGGCAGCGTGGGCAGCGCACGTCATCCCGAGCGAGCCCCGCTCCGGCTGAGTCACGGCCGCGCCGCTCGCACCATCTCAGCTGCCTGCAGAAGGTCACTCCCAGCAACGCTGCCTGCTGCCTGCAGCCCCAGCCTCCTCGGAGGCAAACAGTCCTGCATTTTCCCTGGGGGTTAGGATTCGTTCAGCTGCTAAAATCAACGAGATTTTCCCTGCTGGAATGTCAGACACTGCACGGGAGAAATGATCTGTCACCCGGAAAGCCACAGTTCCAGGGGGACGTGTCCCTGGTCACGGCATGAAACCAGAGGGTCTTTAAGGTCCTTCCAGCCCAAGCCATTTTACACTGCCAGGATTTTGGAGGGACAGTGGCAATGTCACCTTTGGGATAAACGAGGTTGGTGGTACCTGCTGTGGTCTTGCTTCCCTGACTATCCTGAAAGATTTTTCCTGGAAATAGGGAGGAAATGGGAAATTTCCAGGAAAATTGCACCAGAGGAGGTTTAAACTGGATATTAGGAAGGAATTCTTCCTGGAAAGGGTGGTCAGGCATTGGGAGGTGCTGCCCAGGGCAGGGGTGCAGTCCCCACCCCTGCAGGGATTTCAAAGCCCTGTGCATGTGGCACCTGGGGACACGGCCACTGGTGGCCCTGGCAGTGCTGGGGATGGTTGGACTCGATGATCTCAGAGGGCTTTTCCAGCCTTCAGAGCTCTCTGATTCTCTGGAAAAGGAGCAGAAGGGATGCTGTGTGCCCGAGCCGCCTTCCCACGGGCAGGCTGGACGTGCTCCAGGCTCCACCTTGAGCAGGTGTGAGCCCTGGCAGTGCTCCTCAGCCTTTCCCAGCAGAGCCTGGGAGCAGAACTCGGGCTCAGAGCACGGAGCTGATGGCCAGGGAGCCGAGGCTGAGCTCCTGCCAAAAGCCCTGCCAGGCTCTGGGCACGCACGGAGCCCAGGAGAGGCAGGGAAATCACTTTGCTCCTGCAACTGGGGCTGGTGCAGCTCCTGACTGCAATGCTGTGTCTGCTCCTGATGGAAGGGCTCCAAAAACCATGTTGACTAATTAGAAAAAGTTTAAGGAAGAGCCATATGAATCATTAAAGCTTCAGCAAACACGTCTTTTAGCAAGAGGCTCCAAGATTGAGATAAATTCAGGTTCTTGGAGGGAAGGGACAGTTTTGTCTCAGCCTGGAGACAGCAAGAAGGACAACAGAGAATTGCCAACGTGTTTGTCAGTCAGCACACAAGTGTACAGCAAGATTCCCTGGCTGGAAGTCATGGATAAACCCACCCAGGCTGGAAAACGATGAATTAACCTGCAGACAGTGATACAAACTCCTGCTCAGCTCCTCCAGCTGACACAAAAAGAGCCTTGTGAGAGAGCCCCTGTTCAACAGAGGTTTTCTCCCCCAGGAATAGAGACCTTCTCTGGAAATGCACGGGTTTACAGCCAGGAAAAGCTCCAATCACCAAAATGGATGGCTTAGAAATCAATCCACCCAAGCAATTTGTCCAACCAAACTGGTCTGAGCGGTGGCATTGGTCATTCCCTGTTTCCCTGCCTGGTTTTCCTTTGTTCACCCCCAGGCTGGCTCTCCCCAGGAGCCCTCAGAGAAGCTCTGAGGGCACACCACAACTGTTTCAGCTGAAGTGCCTTATCTCTAAAAATAACTTTTACAAATTAGATAAGCATATTTTTAACACAACCTAAGATAATGAAATAAAACTTAGACTGAATATGAATACATTTGGATAAAAGGAAATCTTAGACCACATGAACTTAACAACACTTACCAGGGCCTAAACTTGACAAAACTTAAAATGACATATTTTAAACTGAGCAACACTTAAAATTAACTGTACTTAAATTAAATGACGCTTAAATTTAACAGAATTGTATCCCATCCCCTCCAATGGGTGGTCCAGGCTCCTGGCCTCGTGGACAGAGCTTGGATTCAATATTTTATCTGCAAGGACACCCCTCTGTGAGGGAGAGGGGCCCTCACCTGCCTGCTGAAGCTGCAGGGTTCAGGAGAGGAATAGAGACACCAGCTGCATCCAGGGACAGGGAGGACCCACGGGAAGGGGACAGGGACCCAGGAAGGGCCAGAGGCCGTGGCTGTGAGCCCCGTGAGCCCCCCGGACACGCACTGACCTCGGACATCTGCGGGAAGAGGCTGATGGCCAGGGGCAGGGCCAGGCCAAAGGCAGCGAGGCACACGAGGCTTTGGACCGGGAGAACCATCCGGGGCCGGGACCTCAGGAGAGAAGTTCTGCAAGGGAAAGGCTTGGTCAGAGCATCCCAGGGACTGGGGAGCGCAGGACAGCCCTGGGGGGACACTGGTGCCCACCTCACCGGTGTCAAACCCTTCACGGAATCATGGGATGGGTTTGGTTGGAAAGAACCTGAAAGGTGATCCAAGTGCTCCTCCTGCCCTGGGCAGGGACACCTCCCACCACCCCAGGGTCCTCCAAGCCCTGTCCAGCCTGGGACCCTGCCAGGGGTGGACACCTCTTCCTTAGGAGGTCACCACCAGTGTCCCTCCCACACCGGGGTGAGGCAGCCGAGGTGACACAGGTGACACCTGCAGCAAGGAGGAGCTGGTGCCCAGGGGGCAGAAGGAAATCAGGTCCTTGAGAGGCACTGGGAGCTCTGGGAGCTTTGGAAAAGGCACTGGAAAAGGCACAAACGGCTTCATGAACGGGGTAATAAAGCCACAGCGTTGGCAATCCCTTAGTTTGTTAAAATCCAACATCTGCAGTGGGTGACAAGGATGTTTTAATGCTTGCTGTTGGGGATGTTTGTGAGCTCAAGACTTGTGAACAGCAAACACCTGAAGACGCCTGCAAGGTCAGGTTCTGGAAGTGACCCAGAAGTGACCCTTCTGATGGAATTCACACCGGAAAACCGGGACAGCATTCAGCTGGTAGAAGCTGGTATATTAAATATATCCCAGGATACGGGGCCTCAGGCAGTTCACCAATGCTAAAGGGGAAAATGTAATTCCTGCAGGATTTATTCCGGAGCCATTTACCAAAAGGATCCCTGTCAATGAGCCGAAAAAAGTGGGAATACAAACCAACAGCTGGACTGGGAGTTTTGTTGGAATGTTCAGTGCGTGTGAGCAACGTGGAGAGGGAGTGGATTTGCTGCTGGAGGATTTATTGAGGACACAGGGAGCAGCTGGAGCTGTGCTAGGGGAGGTTTAGGTTGGATTTCAGGGAAAGGTTCTTCCCCCAGAGCGTGCTGGGCACTGCCCAGGCTCCCCAGGGAATGGGCACATTCCCAACCCTGCCAGAGCTCCAGGAGCCTTTGGACAGCACTCCAGGGGTGCCAGGGTGGGATTTTGGGGAGTCTGAGCAGGGCCAGGGGCTGCATGGAGGATCCCTGTGGATGCAGCCCAGGATATTCCACGATCCCATGATCTCCTTCCCTCTGGGGCGCTCACAGGAGCTCTCCTTGGCCGGGGAAGGCACAAGAGGTGACACCAACCCCTGAACACCCATCCCTGTGGTGGCATCACTGGGATGAAACCACTCCCAACCCAAAGGGCACCACTCCCAGGTGGTGTCCTGGCTGTCCCTGCCCTGCCTGGGCATGGGGTCACAGCCAGGTGGGACCCCAGGTCACCCCTCAAGCATGGTCCATGTCCAGCGCCAGCTCCAAAGGCACCCGGGGGATCTGATGGGAAGGAATTCATCCCCTGCCTGGGCACACCCAGCCCCCTGGGCCTTGCTGAGAGCTGCCTTCATCTCCAGGAGCCGGGGGAGACGTGGGGAGAGCAGGCAGCAGAGTTTCTCTCCCCCAGTGTCTCAGCTCCTCGCTAATAAGCTCTCGAGACAGAGTTGATCCTATCAATTTGTGCTGTGAAAGTCAAACTTCTGTTCTCCAATATTGAGCTGCTCCGTGCTGCACGACTGCAGCTCAGATTGGCTCAGAGGAGCCTGCAAGGCTTTGTCCAAGCAGGAGAGCAGGTGACCTGTCCTAGCAGGAAGGGTGACCTGTCCAAGGAGGAAAGGTGACCTGTCCCAGCAGGAGATCAGGTGACCTGTCCTAGCAGGAAGGGTGACCTGTCCAAGGAGGAAAGGGGACCTGCCCTAGCAGGGAAGGTGACCTGTCCAAGCAGGAAAGGTCACCCGTGCAAGCAGGAGAGCAGGTGACCTGTCCCAGCAGGAAAGCAGGTGACCTGTCCAAGGAGGAAATGTCACCTGTCTCAGCAGGAGAGCAGGTGACCTGTCCTAGCAGGGAAGGTGACCTGTCCAAGGAGGAAAGGTGACCTGTCCCAGCAGGAGAGCAGGTCACCTGTCCAAGCAGGAAAGGTCACCTGTCCCAGCAGGTGACCTGCTCCACACCCTTGAAGGCCTGCCCCATTCCAGGAGTGCCGTGGAAAAGCTGTGATTATCCCTGGGATGTGCAGGGACAGCTCCTGGAGCTGCTTTTCCCCCTGCTGGAGCTGCTGTGATCCGTGAGAGCCCTCGCTGGGACCAGCCCAGCAGCAGCAGCTCCCCGGGGCTGGGTTTAGAGCCAAGGCATGGCTGCTGACACCACCCCTGACATCTTAATTTGGCGCTGCACCCTCTGTAATTACTGCCCTGTCGGGGACCTTATAATCACCCAAGGAAAACCTCAACCAATTTAAAACGATCCCGGTCCAGCCCCCAGGTGTGACTTCCAGGGGTGCTTCCAACTCGGGCCAGTTCAGATTACAGGGGCCGACCTCCTAATTAGGAAGAGTTATGGCTTGATTTAAAAAGGAGAGCAGACTAATTAACACATGTAGTGCAATGTCTTAATTGGGATTCAGATTGGAGAATTTGTGTGGTTCAGAATAAATGAGTCATAATTAGCCAGGAGGTCCAGTTTTCTGCTGTCCCTGGGATCCCTGCTCCCGACACCGAGCTGGGGAGGATGGGGAGTTAAATATTGCACTTTGTGAGCTGTCAGCTGCAGTGCAAATCCCTCTTTTCACCCATTTACCCCCCGTCGGAAGGCAGCGAGGAGGAGCTCCCGAAGGCTTTCACTGCAGAGGATCAGCACAGATTGAAAAGAAATAAAATTAATATCCATTTGGAGAAGGGGGATTTCGTTGACACCACTGCCCTGCGTGCCCTGCCAAAGGGTTGGGGCAGGGAACGGGGGGGTCTGGACCTTCAGAGCCCCCTGACAGCCCAACTCTGGCACCTTCTGGAGCCTAAAAAGCCCCAGGGTGAGTAAGGTTGGGAGGGAGGTCACCCAGTCCAACCTCCCTGCTCAAGCATGGAAGCACAGAATTCAGGATTGCGTCCAGACGGATTTTGACTATCTCAAAAGAGACTCAGAAAAGATACCAAAAGTATCCAAAAGGATACTCAAAAGCTACTCAAAAAAGAGATATTAAAAACTGAGTTACTGAACGTCTCCAGGGATGTTCAAAAAGCAGAGGGAGGAGCCTGATTTATTGACAAGAGCAAACCCCGTCCCAGCCCACCGTAACTCTGCAGAAGCCTTGGTGCTGTTTCACAGCAGAACAGGAGTTTGGGAGACCTCACCCCACACACAGGACAGCAGCAGCTTTGGAATCAAACCCTGGCTCAGATTATTCAACAAGGAGTTGGGAAGTTTGCACCAAGAGGTCTCACACTGGAAAGCTGCAGGAGGACAAGAGAATCGTGGAACCATGGAATGGTTGGGGCTGGAAGGGACCTTAAAGCCCATCAGGGACAATTCCACTGCCCCAGTTTGCTCCAAACCCCAGTGTCCAGCCTGGCTTTGGACACTCCCAGGGATCCAGGGGCAGCCACAGCCTCTCTGGGCACCCTGTGCCAGGGCCTGCCCACAGGAATTCCTTCCCAAGATCTGATCCAAACCTCCCCTCCCGCAGCTTGAGACCATCTCCCCTTGTCCTTTCACTCCCTGCTCTTGGGAAAAGTCCCTCTCCCGCCTCCCCTAAGCCCCCTTTAACATGTTTATTTTATTGTCCCCACTTTTATAACACAACATTTTCAGTGTATCTCATCGGCATAACCAATCCACGCTTCTCCCCCGACCTTCGGGCGGCAAGGAACGGGAAATTTTGCAGCTCTTCCCTCCTCCTCTTTCTCTCTTTCTCCAAGCTTTGTTCCTTTGCCCCTTCAAACCCCCCAACGCCTCTTCCTCCTGCAGTTTCCCTTCCCAGCTCTTGGGGAGAAGGCGCTGGAAGAGGCAGGAGGAGGCCGGGCATGTTGAGCCGCGTGCCGAGGGCCGCAGCGGAGGCAGCCCAGCCCGCGGCGCCGCGTCCGTGGGTACAAACACACACAGACAGGGCATCTGCTGCACCGAGACGGCGTGTTGGAGCTCTTGTAAATACACCTTCATTCAACTTTCATCACAGCCTTCATTAGCGGTTTGAATTCTGCATAATTTGGCAGCTGCCTCTGGCGTTTTTCAGGAGGTGCTGTAATTTATTCCATATGGAAGTCAGGCGCTGCACTCCCAAGGAGTTATCGGGTGCGCTGAACCAGGGCTGTATTTGTCGGGGAGGAGGTGTCAGATGCTAAACTAAACATGACAGGGGTGAACCCGAGTCTCCCAGCTGACAGATTCTCTGGGCTTTCCGTGGTGTTTGCTATCAACAGGTTCAGAGGCGGCGCAGACACCGCCAGACGCCGGCGCCGCCGCGGGGCACGGGCAGCGCCGGGGCCGGAGCTGGGGGATCCCGAGTGATCCTGAGGGATCCTGAGGGATCCCAGAGTCCTCAGGACACCCCTCTGATGTGCCAAGGAAGTTTGGGATCCCCAGATCCCCGTTCTGCTGACATCTTCCCGGAGCCTGCCGGGTCTCTCCGCTCTGTTCCCGAGCTTTTCTCACGCGTTTTGGGGCGTTTTGGGAAATCTGGGCTCTACCAGGGACCAGCAGCTCTGCTGGCCCTCCCAGCCAGGCCAGCACCGTCCTCACCCCGCAGCTCCAGCCCTGAGGACGCAGCAGATGCCAAAGGAGGGAGGCTGGGGGGTTTGTGCTTGATTGACACCATTAGAGGAGCAGTTTCCGTGTTTACTCTGGGAACGGCCCCAGCAGTTGAAGGTGTCACTGCTGGCAGCTGCTGGGTCCAAACAAACTTCACCGAGGGCTGAGCTGGATGGGGCCTTTGGGGGAAAAGCACCTGTGGGAACACCCTGCACTCACTGACTGGGGAATATCCCCAGGAAAAGGCCGGGGACACGAGGGCCAGGAGGGCCTCCTGCCTCACCCCAGCTCTGCAGTGACAAACGTGGCTCAAGCAGAGGAAAATGCCCTTCCAGCACCACAAAGCGCTGGCCAGCCCCAGGAAAATCCATTTTTCCTGGTGCCACCAATTTAGCTCAGCCAGAGCAGCTCTGCAGGGTTGATCCAGCCTGGGAGCATCCTGGTTTTATGGGATTTACAGGAAATCAGCCCTGGGAACTGCTGCATGAGGAGGATTTGGAGACGAAGAAGAGCAGAAATGCTCCTCGTCCACGGACACAACTGTTGCGCTCCCATTTCTCCCTCAGCTCCTGCCCATTGCCAGCAGTTCTGGCTTTGTCTCTTCCACAGACACTGCCCAGCCAGCTCCAAGGCCTTCTCCAGTGCATCCTGATGTTCCTGAGCTCTTGGAACCTTCTCAGCCCTGCTCGGTGCTTCAGACCCTCTGAAAGGTCTTCCCTGAGGGGCACAGAGTAGGCTGAAGATCAGGATGTAAGAAGAGCTCAGGCTCTTCACTCTCCTCTCAGAGATGCCCCAAAGTGTCCCCAGCAGACGCTGGTGATGGACTGAGCTGCTCCAACCCTTGGCCAGACCACGGGAGCCAAAAATTTGGGCTCTGCCACCAGAGAGCTCAGCGTGAGGCTGCACTTAGAGCTGGCCCGTCCCACACAAAGCAGCTGCAGGATGGGCTGCAGCCCTGCAAGGAGCTGCCCGAGGGCTGCTGGAGAAGCCTTGGATGGTGGCTGGGAGCACAGAGCTCCATTTCCATCGTAACAACCAAACAAAGGATTCCCGGGAGCGTCTGAACACGGGGAATGAAGGGAAACGGGGACGAAGAGCCCAACTTCCCGCTGTCCCCACACCTGTGTGACACGGGGGCACCAAAGAATTCCCATGGCCAGCCCCGTGCCAGGGAGGAGTCGCCCTCACCCCGCAGGCACCGCCGGAGCGATATTTTCCCGCATCAGCGCTGCCAGCGCGGATATTATTTATAAAACTTCAATGAGAATACATCTGCAGGAAATAACTGACACCGTGTTCCCTGCGTGGCATATGCAGGCTGAAAATAAACATTGATTCTATATGTTCAGTGCTCCAACAGAGCGGCCAAGCAGCAGGAAATGCATGAAACATGGGGAAGAATGGGAGCGCGGCAGTGGGAGGGAACATGGAATTACTTGGAGAGCAGAGAAGGCGGCCCTGGGAGTTAAAATACACAGCAGGCAAAGAGACGAGAGGAGCCAAGAGAGCTGAAAAAAATGGCACAAGAGACGAGAGAGGCAGCTGGGGGAGTTAAAACATGCAGATGGAGAGATGGCTGGGAGAGAGGAAAGACCTGGATGCAAGCGGAGAGACGGCGACCGGGAACTGGCCACTTAAAATAAACTTTGGGAGCAGCGAGGTGCAGACGAGGTGGGGAGAATTCCTGGGATCTGAAACCCTGCTGGGAGCAGGGGCTGGGCCCCGGAGGGGTGGGAATTCCACCCAGCTGAGCACCATCACCCACCTGCACCCGGGATCACCCCGGGCATGGAAATCGTCCCCTCCTTCCCACATCCCACATTCAAACTACTGGGAGGAATCATTCCCTTCCTTCCCCACAATCCCAAATGTAAATCCATTGGAGGAATCATTCCCTTCCTTCCCCACAATCCCAAATGTAAATCCGATGGAGGAATCATTCCCTTCCTTCCCCACAATCCCAAATGCAAATCCTTTGGAAGAATTGTCCCCTCCCTCCCACGATCCTAAATTCAATCTACTTGGAGGCCTTGGAAGAATCATCCCCTACTTCCCACAATCCCAAATGCAAATCCATTGGAGGAATTGTTCCCTTCCTTTCTCACAATCCGAAATGTGAATCCATTGGAGGAATCATCTCCTACTTCCCACAATCCCAAATGCAAATCCATTGGAAGAATTGTCCCCTCCCTCCCACGATCCTAAATTCAATCTACTTGGAGGCATTGGAAGAATCATCCCCTACTCCCCACACTCCCAAATGCAAATCCTTTGGAAGAATTGTCCCCTCCCTCCCACGATCCCAAATTCAAACTACTTGGAGGCATGTCTCCCTTCTTTCCCCACAATTCCAAATGCAAATCCATTGGAAGAATCATCCCCTACTTCCCACAATCCCAAATGTAAATCCATTGGAGGAATCGTCCCCTCTCTCCCACAATCCCAAATGACTTGGAGGAATTGCTGCCCTCTTTCCCCACATTCCCAAATCCATTGGAGGAACCATCCCCTTGTTCCCATAATCCAAATGCAAATCCACTGGAGGATCCAGACTGTGACTCCTGATCCCAGCTCTCCAAACAATGAGTGACCCTTCCTCCTTCCCCTTTACAGCCCCTGTAGGGATTTCTATAAACAAACAGATAATGCCTGCCTGGATCTCAAACACCCTCCTCAAACTCAAATCCTACTAAGTTTATAAAGTTACACTTTCCCCCAAATGCTCCAAAGGTTTTTTATCCCAAAATGAGCTTTCAGCTCTGACTGAGCCCTTTGGGAAGCAGTTTTAAGATCTGTGAGTTGACTTCAGATCCCTCAGGCCCAGGCAGGGACACTCCCCGTGTCCCCGGGGTGCTCCAGAGATGCCACCACACCCAGCAGCCTGGCCACGCCACACCTCACTCCCCATCCCTGCTGCTTCTCACTCCCAGCCTTGCAGGAATCCAAGGATATTTGCTGGGAAAACGAAGCAGGCACAAAGCTCTGGGGAGAATTCAGGCAGGCAAAAGCAGAGCCCGGATATTTTTATACCCACGGAGTTTCGTGGCAGTGAGAAGGAAAATTTTCTCTCACAAACGTGAGTTAAAGCTTTCAGTAAGTTAAAATGATGATTTTTTTTTTTT
>WAAE01000288.1:4874-51078 GCA_013400495.1 Nicator chloris
CGCCGCCCCCCTTCCGGCAGCCGCGGCGGGCCCGCGCAGGAGGCGGGGTGAGATGGCGGCTGCCGTGCCCGGCGCCTCCCGGGCCCGCGCCGCCGCCGCGTTGCTGCTGCTGGGCTGCTGCGGCGCAGCGCTGGCCGGCGGCCCCCAGGTACGGGGCGTCGAGAGCAGCGGCGGGGCCTCAGAGCGAGCGGGTGGGCGGGCGGTGCCTTGGGCTCGGTGCTGCCGGCGTCCCCATCGCCTCCCCCCCGCAGGCGGGGAGCGCGCCCGGGGGCTGCCCGCGGAGCTGTCCGGAGGCGCTGGCGGCACGCAGGATGCCCACGACGGGCACCGGTACCGAGCCGCGGTTCCCAGCGCTGCCTCCTGGGCCGGCGGAACCGCCCCCGGCTCCGCCCGGCGCTGCCCCGTGGGTGGAACCGCGGGGCTCTGTGTGCCCAGAGCGCCGGTGCTGGGCGTGCTTTGTTCAAACTGCTGAAAGTTACAAACCCCCAGACTTTTCATGCGGGTTTCTGAAATTCAGTCTCTTCTTGGCCACGCACTGTAACTTGCAGCGGGTGTCTGGTGCCCGTTGGACCCGGCTGGCCGGGTTCGGGCTGCCCCGGGCTGGGTACGGGCGCTCCCAGGGCGGAGAAGCGGCCCGGGATCCCCGGCCCGGTGCCCGGCCCGCAGGTGGCAGGTGCCAGTGGGTTTGTCAGGTGGGAGTAATTTCATGTTTCAGCAATTAGTGTAATGCAATGTGCCCACGCTACATCTGGGGTGTTGTTTGCTTTTGAATTCTGCGTTATTAACAAGTTGTTATGCTTGAAATTAATTACAGCTAGGACCAAACAACCCCCGCACCCCAAACAATAGAAATATTATTACAATCTCTGGATGACTAATTAAGCTGCAAGTTGTTTGCTGCTTGAAGTACAACACTCTTTCTGTCACTGTGTGTTTTGTGTAAGACCACTAGCATCATCCCAGAACTCCTCAGAGTTGAGTCTGATTTAAGAGTCAGAAGATTTGCATTGTTGCCCCATGACAGAGTTATTACCTTACCTCTGTGAAGTCTTAGCCCCTTTTTGTATCCTGATTTATGCTTTGTTAAGGAGAAAGGGCCCTCTCATCTGCAAAGGAAGGTGGGAGCTATGGAGACACAGATTATACAAAAGGTTGCTGTCATAGATCCTGATTTTGGAAGATAAATGTAACCACCTTTTATTTAAAGTGGGTTAGAACTGCAGATTCTCTTACCTGCTTTTGAAAATTGAATTGAATTGCATCCAGGGCTCTTTTCTTGTTAAGGATGAAACTGAAGGTCAATAAATCGTTACTTTGTTCTTGGAGTGTCCTTCGGAGTAGAGGCGTGTGGGCTTTTGGTTTTAACTAAGATGCAAGTGACTAATAGTTCCTCTTTGTTCTGTAGCAAGTTTCAGGGAAAAATTTGCAGCAGTTAATTCACATGAAATGCGCAAATGTTAAGAACAACACCTCCCTTCTAACTTTTCTAAGGTTTGTTCGGCATTAATGTGTGGTAAACATATGCATTGAACACTATTGTGGAAATAACAAAACTGAGTGGTCATTTCTTTCTTATTGCTGAAAAATCTAAATTTTTTTCATCTTTCAGGATCAAGCAGAGCAGTTTTTTAGAAGTGGACATACAAATAACTGGGCAGTTTTGGTAAGCATGGTCCGGGTTGTTTTCCTCCAGTAAAGTTGACAGTTTTTCATCTGGAGCCATAATTGCAACAGTTACTGAAGAGTTGTGCTCATTTGAAAGAAATGGAAAGATAAACATTTGGAAGTGAATAAATTTGAAATTGTGCCTGCAAATTTATTACACTATAATGGAGTTATCTTTTCAATATGACTGAATTTCAAGCACTCAGTGTGTCTAGCTACATGGCAGGATTCATAAAACAGAAGTTCTGAAAGCATTAAAATAGTTAAATTTGCATACTGCATATTGAAAAAAAGGTGTAATTCTGATAGCAGGGAAGTCTGGTCTCTTTGACCAGAAAAGTAGATTTTGTATCTCATTTTTGTTCTTATTCAATCTGTTAACTTGTGATAACAGGCTGGGATTAAAATCAATTCAGGCAATGTAGTGTTTAGATCAACTGTTCTTACCCTAATTCTTTTTTTCTTTGCCATGTAACTTTTATTAGCTTTGAATCATGCTGCATAATTGGTTCTTAATCACAATTCAGGTCTTAATGACTAATTTGTTTCAGAACACTATTGTAATTACTCAGTAGCAGCTGTTTGTTTTCCAGATACTAAAACTGAGCAATATAAAAAGAAAGTTAACAGTAGCTAATTGAAGGAATAATTTCTATATTCTACAGTGTACAAACTTGAAACTTTAAAACATAACATACATAATACTATTAACAAATAGATGCTTTTACTAGTACCCATAGAAACACACAAAGAAGGTGGAAAATTAGATCCAAGGGCCTATACTTTCTGTGCTGAACAGATTTCCTGCTGGTTTATTTTCTCAGTGGTTCATCATTAAGTTTTGTAAGAATTGCTACTAATTTTTTAAGCAGTAAAAGAAGGAGGGGTTTTCTACTGTCAGGCTCTTCAAACCTGGGATCATACTGCAATCCCACCTCATCAATAGCTTGAATTAATGTGCTGCAATGTGGATAACTGTATTTAAAACTTAGACACACTTTCCACTGTGTTTTAAGGGAGGGACTGGAGGCAGGGGGCAGATGATAGTACCTTGAAATGTCTCAGCTAAATTGCACACAATTTGTTTTCAGAGCTTTAAGTCTTGCTGAAAGGTAAATGTGCTCATGGACTGATTCCTGTGGGCTTTTTTGGAATTCCTAACTGATAGGGTGATAGACACACAAGGGGATCTTTTCAGGCTGAATTTTATTATTACTTAAGCTACAACTCAGTTCTTTTTATGAAAAGAGTAGAGAAAGAGATGCTGTGTAGTGTAACTTATAGCTCTACGTTTAGACCTGGAGAATTAAAAAAACTATCTAAATCATTTTTCCTGCATCTCTGTTTTTGTGGTTTTAAAGTCACCTCTTTTAAAAGCTTTTGAAATGTCTGAATCAGAACCTGATTTGGGGAGTGTGTAAGTAAAGGAAATGGCTGAGCCCTGACGCCTTGCCTGTTCAAACAGTAGAAATTGAACTTGAGAATTTGGATTCAGATTCATTTGTATTTGTATTGGTTAGAGCTCACTTTGCTCTTACTTTGACTCCATAAATGCAGATGTCCTCAGTGCATTTTCCCCTGTGTGTGGCTTCTGCATGAATTAATTCACTTGTGCCTTTGTGGAAGAATGCTCCCGCAATGGGTTTGCTATGGAGATGAGAACTCTTCCTTTGATCTGTCTTCCATTTGATAAGGAGAAAGCAAATGAAAAAATTTCGATTATCCACTTACTGTTGCTGACTTATTCTCTGAAGTGCCACTTTCTATATTTAGTAAGGTTTTATGACAATTTCATCCCGAGTCAGTATGCTAGGAACTTTTTTTTTTTCACTTTTATTTTCAGATTTTTTCATTTGGTACAACTAGGATTTACACAAATTATATCATGAGTTTCTTGGTGTTACTATATTCTTTTTGAGTTGTTACTATTTTTTCATATTCCTGTAATCACATTCTTCTGATGCAATGTGTCGGGCCAGTTTGTATCTTTACAGTATTTAATATGCTTTTTTTCTCATTTCAAGGTGTGTACATCTCGATTCTGGTTTAATTATCGTCATGTGGCAAATACTCTTTCAGTGTACAGAAGTGTCAAGAGACTGGGCATTCCTGATAGGTGAGGGAATCTTGGTGAATCCAATTCTTGCAAATGTGCTACTAAAGTTCTCATGCTATCTGAAGTGATATGGAAATACATTTTTCTTCCCAGTTTAAGTGGATAAAAGTAAAAAGGAAGAATGCAAGCACATCAGTGTAATGGAAAGTGCAGCAATGTTGTTCCAAAGGAAAAGCAACAAGTTGCATAATAAAATTTCCATTTGGAACAGGATAATTAGAGGTAGCCACTAAAATGTAGCACTTAACAAATTGGTGAAAGTGTAATGTGAAAATTGCTAAATACACTCAGCAATGACAGCACTGCTGTGAGAGATGAGTCTTGCTGTACTTTAATTTCCTTTTAGTGTGGAGATGTTGGTAACTGTACTAAGATGTAAGACTTCCACATCTGTAACTCACCGAGTCTTTAAAGGCTCTGAAATATAGAAGCAACTCCTATATATTGACAATTGCCTTGAATAAATCCATTTTGCTTTTTTTTTTTGAGAAACCACTTTTTTTTTCCATTCAAGTTGTGTTTCTCTAGTGATAGCACAGGGGTTAGAACAGTATCTCTTCTTTGGCAACAGGAACAGGAAGGTTCTGAAGTATCTTTTCTTTGTGTTCCTACTGGAAGTTCTAGGGGTGTTGGCACAGTTCCATCCAGCTGTTTCAGAATGTAATTTACTTCTATTAGAACTGTGGAAGTGAATTTAAGGCACCAGCATCCATTGTGTAATAAGCTATATATACCATGGGCTCCTATAGAATTCCTTGTGGTCCTGTTTTTTTAATGGTAGTTTAGAGGACTGGTAGTTTCTCCAGCATGTCTGCCTAAAGAAGGGTGGCCTGCTTCATCCCTACAAAATGCATATTCTGATGGATTGAATTAGTATGGCATTTTTTTGTCCAAGTCCAAAACTACACAGTTGGAGTCCCCAGTTAACTCCCACTCAACAAAAAGGAAAAAAAAGGAAAAAAAAGTGGCTTTCTGGTTTTTGAAAGAGTCGATTTTGAAACTTAATTTTTAGATGCATTTTGGGGTTATAAATCCAAGGGAACGCACTGCTGTGGGCTGAAAGGCACGGAAGGATACCTTTTGTTCTTGCACATGTCATTCAGCAGCAGCTGTCCTCTCTCCTGTGCGGCCTTTGAAGCACAGGTGCCCTCAGCACCGCCTCAGAAATTCTGTCCTGCTGCCCTTACCTCAGAACTTTCATCTTCTTCGCACCCGTCTGTCTTCACCATTAAAGTCAAAATAGGTGTGAGTTTTAGAAATAATGCAAGAACTGTGGCGTGACTGAGATTTCTGTGTTCAGTAGCAAGATCCATTTCTTATTCATATGCAAAGATCTGGAATTAACCTCAAAAAGCCAGCAATGCTTTAGACTACAGTCAAGAATACTCTCCAAGACATTGGAGAAGACCTAGAGAGAGAGAGAGCCTGCTTATTTAGCATTTGCAGCAATTTTTATGTGGATTTGATCGTGTTTTTTCCTTAGACAAACTTACTTTATCTGTTTTTCTTTCTTTGCTGCAAGACTTCTTTCAAAATACTGACAAGACAAAAAAAAAAAAAAACAACCAAAAAAAAACCCCCACAACCAAAGGTTCCCAACAAACCTCAAAATCACATGTGAAAAATAAACATTTATCATGATTCTTGGAGCTGGTTGTTTTTAGTGCCCTTTAAAAATCTCTGATTTTTTTTTTTATTAAGATCTCTGGCCCCCTAGGTCCAGGCAGGCCTGTATCCTAAAGTTGCTGATGTCAAATACTCTCATGCTCATCTTTGGCCTGACTTAGTCCTGTAGATAAATCACAGCCAGCTGCATTTCTGTGTGATATCTTTGTGATACTGAGGATGGTCATAGGGAAATAGGGAATAACTATGCTAAGTTTCACTTGCAGTTCCAGGAATCTTTTAAATGATCCAAAATATTGTTGTAATTGTTGAACAGCGTTGTTCTAATTTCTCTTTGACTGTTATGTGAAAGTAGAATATCTGAAATGTTTTTTTTCCTTACTTTCCACAGTCACATTGTCTTGATGCTTGCAGATGATATGGCATGTAATCCCAGAAATCCCAAACCTGCTACTGTGTTTAGTCATAAAAACATGGAGCTAAATGTCTATGGAGATGATGTGGAAGTGGATTACAGAAGCTATGAGGTAACTGTGCTTTAATTAAGGCACTGAGTATTTATTTTTTAGTGTTAGTTTAAAGATTTCTGCAGCATCTCTGAAGTCTGAGGAAATCTTTCTGTTCATATTATTGGTTTGGCGCTGGGTTTTTATTATTGGCTGATGAGTCTAAAATACATACCCCTCCCCTCCGTGGTATTTGAGTTTGTATTTGAAGTTCATTGTACTAGAAACATGTTTAGTGTATCTATTTTAAATAATGGAATAGAATCACATTACTGCAATTTCTTTGGAAATGACTGTTCATTGTCTCATCCTGCCAACCGAAAAATGACTGTGAAAATTTTGGTGTGCAAGTGAGTTGTTTATTAGGTAGATGTACTTCAGTTCCTAATCTTAAGCATATGCTCCTAAAACAAAACAAAAGCCATAACTTAATCATTACTGCAAAGCAATTACTGTATAAAAATCTGCATTCTGTCACCTTTCTTGTCATGTAATATTCCTTCATACCAAGCAGTGGCTCTACTATTTGAGACAAAAATATAAGTTTCTTGATTTAATAGTCTGTAGAATTATTACTGAAAGTTTATTGGATTGTATTTAAGTATATAGTAGATGTTTTATTCCTCTGAAGCTTTATACAAAGAAGTGAAGACAAAGAACTGCAATAGAGCTACATTCTTCTTACCACGTTTTTTCCTGGGTATGGATTTCTTGCTGGCATTTGAGCTGTGCACAAGTACTTAAAGGGGAAGTGGTGTTTTATAGGATGTCTTGCACTCAACCACTCAGATGGATCTTATCTGATCACTCAGACTTACGTAATCAAATTGATCTTGTTTGTTCTTTCCTAAGTTGTGGAGGGAATTTAAACTTTTGTTTTTCCACGATAAAACACACTAATGTTGGAGCATTTTGTGAGTACAGGAGCAGCTTTGCCACAATGAAGCTAAAAAGTAAAAGGTACAAACACAAAGTAAAAGGTACCACATGATTCTTAACCTGAAGTAAAACCTTACACAGAAAATGTTTATGCGGTTTATACCACACCATACTATATCTGGTTAGATACACTGCATATTTGAGTGTTCTATTATTTAATTTCTGTAACCCAGCCTATAGCTGATGAATATTTTTGTCTTTAGAAAATTACTTTATGCTTCTATTCATAGGTTACTGTTGAAAATTTCTTGCGTGTTTTAACGGGAAGAATCCCACCAAGCACACCACGATCTAAACGTCTTCTTTCTGATGACAGAAGCAATATTCTAATATATATGACAGGTAATTGCAGGTTCTGTGTACAGTTTATTGATGCTTGCTCAGTTGGATGGGTTTGTTGAAAGCATCAGTAGTCCAAATGCACAAAAGGATCGACCAAAAGATGTTCTTCTGGTTTTGGCACGTCATTCTAATTAAGGAAAAATGCCTGTAAAGCAGTCGTAAGCCAGTATAGTTTCCAATTGAAATGGTGTATGTGTATTGTTTTCACTGTACCAATTATCTTATGTTGTTGGACTGTCTCTGGAGAAAGAGAATTGTGTTTACCTTGTTTTAGAAAAACAATCAACTAGGCTGTATTTCTTCCTTTAACCTACATCCTTGCCTAACTTCTGATTTTTCTGTCAGGCCATGGTGGAAATGGTTTCCTAAAATTTCAAGATTCTGAAGAAATCACAAATGTAGAGCTTGCTGATGCCTTTGAACAAATGTGGCAGAAGAGGAGGTAAGAAATAAGCATTATGTAGACATTGAATACTGAATATCCTGAACTCTTAAGTGTGTCTTACTGGTTGGCCTTGCTTGCCTGCAGCAGTGATACTGTCAGTTGTCCATAAAACTGTGTGAGAGTTTGCATTTAGAAAGAAGAGTTTTAGTTTTTGCTTTCAGCTTCCTGGAGTTAGAGCTGCTCAAATGTATTGCTTTGGGCAAACTTGCATCTTGAAACTGATCAGGGTGAGCTCCTGTTCCTTAGGTTCTGAGCAGCTGCCCTGGTAACTAAAAAGCAATGTATACAGTGTTTGAATAGAAATGGGTAAGGAGGCTGTTTTGTTTCTTTCAGGTACAATGAATTGTTGTTTATTATTGATACTTGTCAAGGAGCATCCATGTATGAACGATTTTATTCACCCAATATAATGGCCTTGGCTAGCAGCCAAGTAGGAGAAGATTCTTTATCAGTAAGTAGATTTGTGTAATCCTGAAGACAGTTTTCAGAATGCCTGAGTTAAAAGCACAATGCCTGCTGACTTTTAACTAAAGATTTCCCTTATTCTATTCATTTCCCTGAATGTATAAGCTATTTTGTGGGGGTTTGACAGAACTTGTAAGTGTACTGTTCCTGCTTGTTTTTGTGTGCTGTCCCAAAGGACCAGGCTAATGATGGATTTCTGTGCTTGCTGGCCAGTTTATGCATTGCCTAGGATAGCAAGGAATCTTATGGCAAGACTGCTGAGAGATGTGTATGAGGAATATTCAATCTAGGACTTACCATACTTGATATAAAACAAAATGCTAACCTTCTGTATATATAATGACCTGCTGTAATTATATCCCAGCTGAATTACAGAAGGAGCCATAGGAGAGATCCCAGCCAGACCAAAAGCAGCTGGTCAGGATTACCTGAACCCATACACCGCTGTAAGATACACTGGCTCTCCCAGCCCTGTTTTTCAAGGTCCACAGATCTGTGCTGGACCATTAAGAAGGGGTTCCTTGCTTTTTGGGAAACACAGATCATACCAGGATACAGTTGATAGATAAACTGAACAATGCAGTGTATCAGCAGTAGGTTTCTTCACGGCTGGCCATTTTCTTTGCATAATTTGCCTAAGAACAAAAAATTATGCTTAACTTTTGCAATGTGCTGTTACATTCTGTTCCCTCTCCTGAATGCTAAGTTCTCTCCTGCAAATGCCCAATAACTGCTGTGTGTTGTTTTCAAAGCATCAGCCTGACCTGGGGATTGGCGTTCATCTCATGGACAGATACACGTTCTATGTGTTAGAGTTCTTGGAAGAAATTCATCCAGCCAGTCAGACAAATATGAATGACCTAGTAAGTAGAATACTCTACATTCATGAATATGCTAATGACTTTAATAGTTCCAAAAGTAATCTATTTTGTCTGTAGGGTTCTTCAAATGCTTTTTATGCTCCTGCTGTTTCTCTCGGAAGCAGCTTTGGAGGGAGGTTTTTTTTGCCATTATTAACTGTAGTTGTGTAACACTTCACCTCGTTTGAAAGTGCTTTGCTGGCTCCAGAAAAAAATAACCAAAATTAGCCAGATTTTGTATTTTTCGCTGAAAAAATAATAAAGTATTCATTAAATATATCAATAGAATGAAGCATTTGCATGTGGAATATTTTAGCAGGAAGCTTCTAAAACTGGGATAGCAGACACTTTGTAGATGTGGAAAAGCAGGCATTGATGTTGTTTTGCAAAGGTGATTAAACAGTTAAAATTCTAACAATGCACTCACAAATGTCTGCAGAGACTAATTTATCTGTAAATCTGCTTAGATTCCAAACCAAGATATGTACAAATCCATCTGTGTTTGCACTTAATTATAGCTGAGGCAAACATTGTAGATTTCAGGTACGAAGCAGAAGGAAAAGAAGCCAACCAGATAACATATGACAAAATTTATGAAAATGCCTCTCTAGCGGAGAGATACATACACTTGTGAGATATATCATATATCCATATTTTATTTGCTCTATTAACCCTTTATGCCTGTTCCAGTGCTAATTTCTTTGTAGCCATGGGTTATACTTCGGTACCTTTTAGCTGTAAATCCTGGTGTGCCACATCAGTAATCTAAGAGCCACCACTTACAAAACACATTGTCATAGACTCATTTCTGTAAAAGGAGCAGCTGATCAAAAGTTTTATGCCACCCTCTGTCTATAGAGGATGGTGTTAGCCTGACTGCTACATGTGTGCTAGAATTCTCTCTAAACAACCCACACTTGGCAGATTTTATGTTGATAAAGAAATGATTCTGTGGCTAAGACTCAAGGTTCTTTAACTTACTTCTATGGGAATGAAATTCTGTCCTATAGTTTAATACCTTCTAATTATGGGATACAGATAACTTTAAAATAAATCTTGGTAAAGAAAAATATGCAAGTTCTTCATTGATTAAGTATCTTTGTCTAGCCTGTTCATTCAAATGTCACTGTAAACCAGAAAATTAATTTGTGTTAATAATAAAAGCTCATAAAAAGGAACAGTGCTTTCTACAGTGTAAGACACTCTCTTGGAAGTGGTATAGGTGGTCTGGCCAGCAGGATGTTAATCCAATTATTGTGAGAAGTGTAGAAATTTTTTAGCTGGCCAAGTAGTTTACTTTTTGAGCTCTTCAGAGAAGATAGCTAACTGTATTTTTGCTTAAATGCCAAATATTCAGGAAGAGCTGAGGGAAGTTATCCATACTGGTAAATTCATTCCATCATGTAAGTCATCTCATACATTGATTTGCTGATTGATGCTTGAGGAGTGGAAGAGAAGGGACACAAATATATTGTGATTTGTGATAATTTGTTCAGGGCCAGGTTGCATGGGACTGCGAGGCCTGGTCTAATGGGAGGTGTCCCTGCCCTTGGCAGGAAAGTGGAACTGGATGATCTTTCAGGTCTCTTCCAAGCCAGACCATTGTGTAATCAGGTACTGAGTCACAATCTGCATGCATTTCAGCAAATGTGACCACTTGACTTTGAGTTGGTGCTTTTCAAGGCTTCATCTAAGAGTTCCAAAATGACATATGGTTAGTCCATGGTAAGAATAAAAAACTGGGTTTTTTTGCCAACAGTTGCAGGAGGTACTCTATCCAACTCTGATTTTTTTAATTTAAATTAATTCTTTCCAAGATCAGGGTAACTTACATTGCTCACTACCTAACTTTAAAATTAAATGATCTTTAGTTGTTTGATCTTCTGATCTGTCAAATGTCTTCTCTTTTTAAAGTACTACGTATTTGTTACACTGCTTCCATCCCATTAAGTCTTTGCTTTTCTCTAACCACTCTTGAAACAGCTTCTCTTCACATCCACCTAAGATTTGGATATCACATTCCTGCAAAGAATGATACATCATTTTTCATAATCCACTCCACCTACTCCCCACCTGCTCCATCTGTGTTGCTAAGGGATAGCATAAAGCTGTGTAAATGACTGACTTCAGGTTTGATCATAATTCCCTGAAAATAAAAACTACACTGAAATGTCATACATTTGAACTTTTAAAATAAGATTCAAATAAATTTCTAAATGAGGTGTCATTTGTCATAAAATAGCTAAATTGTTGTTAGAAAAGTTAAGATAACAAAGTTGGGGGAGTTGATTTGGAAAAATTAATGTAGGAAAAAATGTGCTTAACTTAGCCAGTGTTTGTGTTTCCCATTTTTTGTCAGCAGACCTCAGTTATTAGTCTTAGTCTGCTGCGGTATGATTGGTTTGCAGTCCTTTCTCACAGTGGTAGTGGATGGGTAGGTTTTTAACACTGAAGTCTTCTTCTCACTGCCACAACACATTTTTTGTTCAAATTCATATCAGTATGTTGTGGTAGTAAACTGTTTCAGGACAGATTAGAATTAGTTGGGTGCAGTATCAGTATCCCACTTTCAGTGCTGATGCAGGGTTTTTTTCAACATTTATACTCCCAAAACCTTGGTGAGAGACTTAGTTGTATAACTGCAGCATAAATTTATGCTTCAAATAGTGAGATTAAAAGAAATGCTTACTTTTTATAGTTTAGTTCAGAGACTTAGTTTTTATGTTTGTGCCCTTAATTGGAGCAAAGCTGGAGAAAATTGATAGCGTTTTGGTGAAAATGAAAACTTTAGAGGGTTTATGTGTGCCTTAACAAATGACTTTTGTATGGGAAGCATGATGCTGATGAGTTCACCACAGGGAAGACAACAAGGGTTTGATTTGCCCTGTCTTTTCTTTAGGAGCTGTGTGATAGCAGCCAACAAGGGAGTTGGGTGTGTATTTAAATAAGTATGTATAAATAATAGCTGAGTGTATATTTGTGCTTGTATGCTTCAGGTAAAGGTGAAAGTGAGCTGAGGTGTCTCTGGACAAGCAGCCTAGTGCCTAAGCTTACAGGCTTAGGCTAAAAAGGGATAAGAGAGAAATTGGAATAGAGTGGAAGGGAGGGATGGGGAGATAGAATCTGTCCTCTATGAAGAAAAGCCAGATAGGTTGTTTCCTTTCTGAGAAACTTTTTGTAATGTAGGGCTCTGGTGTCCAAAGCGAATGAGCAACAAAAGCCTGTGCATTTTGTGTCAGGCTGAGAACAGTATTTCTGCTGGGAAGTATGTTCTGAAACTCACAGGTTTTTGTCCATCATAATCTGGGATAATTCAAGTTGTATTTGCACTGAGCTGATTAGGACCTGTGTTTTTGTCATAAGGATGCAACCTTGTAAGAGCTGACCCATGCCCATGACGTAATTTAGGTATTAGAGCTCTAGATCCTGTGGTTGATGGACCTGTTTGTGAAAATCACTTGGGAAATTTAAGGAAGATGAGCACCCATGTGGAGAGTGACATTCTTAGTCCTGTATGTTAAATCTCTTGTGTCAAATGTTGTGTGTGACTGGAATGAGGAGGACTCACATAACCCGCACTGTTACCAGGCAATCTGTGTTGTGGCAAGTGTGGTAGGATTTGTGCAAATTGGCTTTGTGTCCAACATGCATTTGTATTGCCTTGAGTGTCTGTGGAGCAACAAACTTGTTACTTAATAGGCATCCTGTCTTGCCAGGTGTTCTAAATGCTGCAACAAATCTGTCTCTGTTCCTTCTGATTTTGTTAGTGCTGGTTTTGTCTTCGAGGTGTTGCAGTGTGTGGGGGATACAGGGTATCTGATATGTAGACAAAATACATGGGTAAAATAAATAGTAAGGTATTTAGATAGTTTGTGGGTGTCACAGTATGTCTGTGACCTTAAGGTAAATAAAGCAGTTTTGACATTTGAAGATCCTGTGCATTAATTTATAGGCTATAAATTAGAAACAAGATGGATTTTTTTTTTTTCTGATCAAAATGCAGATTTTTTGCTTCTTTATGAAGCCTCCCAACATAGCTGCTTATCAAAGCTTGTTTAATTTTGCCTGCCTCCCTTTGGTAAATATGAAGAATTTATGCCCACTTTTGACTTCTGGAAGGTTACAGCAGCATTGCTGTATCTATACTCAGCAATATATTTGCTCATTTATCAGTTAGATGTAATTGATAGTTAGCTTTCACGGGAGCATTTTTAAACTCCAATGGCATTATTGTAAGGAAAAAGGTTTTCAGAAATGCTTAATCAAGATGTTTATGCATTTTAATGCATTTTTTTCAACTATTTTTTCAGCTATGGAGATTGTAGTGAAATTAGTGCAAATTATATGTATCATTTATCTTTCTTTTTAATAGTAGTTTCATTTTGGAAGGTGTATGTAGAGACTGTTGAATGAGGGTCAGGGTGTGATTGTCCACCTTGGTTTCCAGTTTCAGGTCTGTCCAAAAAGCTTGTGTGTTTCCACCCCTGGGCACCGAACCGACCTGTTCCAGCGAGACCCTCAGAAAGTTCTGATCACAGACTTCTTCGGCAGCGTCAGGAAGGTGGAGATCACCACAGAGACGCTTTCCTTGGACAGGGATGTGGCTGGATTTGAAAGCAAGTAAGTAGTCATTGTGTAGACCTGATTTGTATAGCTTTGTGCCACAACAAAGTAGTTGGGTAACTGCCAAGGAAAAAGAACTCTGACTTCCTGTCATTTCTTACAAGGAATCAGGGAGTTAATATGGACCTCCTACTGTGATGAAGGTGTGAGCTGAAAACTTTGTTTAGAAGTGCCCACTCCTTTCCTCACCCTTGTAAATAAATGCTGCTTAAGACCAAGGTGTGGATGTCAACAACAACAGTAGTAGTTCAGAATTTTCCTTCTTCCTTAAAGTTTCTACTTTAGTGCTTAAATATTTTATTACTGCAATTCCTGCTTGTGGTAGTTTGCCGCTCCCCCAGATAAGCTCTGAGTATAAGCCATCAGGTTAGGTGTTCAATACCAATTACCTTTTTAATAAATGCTTTCTTTCAGTTCTTTGGATTCTCTTGCCTTTGGCATTATTTTGTCCTGAGAATTTCTGTTCTTGAGATCCAGTGATTCATTTGATTAAAATTATTCGTGCAAGTTCATGGGTTGAAGTTGTAACAGGGCTTCTGTTACTTTGTGGATGAAGAAAGAAGTATAAACTTCTTTGTATTTTTGGGATTCTGTTGCCACCTATTGGGAAGATGTAAAGCAAGTTGTGCTTGTTCTGTAGGGTTGATTTAGCATTGTACTTCTATTTCTGTTGCATCTTTTGTGCTTGATGATACTGCCCTGTAGGAGGGTGAAACAAAGGGTTGAAATATTGTGTTATATCAGGGACTAAATACTTTTCAATGCATAAATTTATGTAAATTCTTGTCTGCCTGTTTACTGTTGCTCAAGCCAGTGGGTAGCAGTTTTATTTTTTTTAAAGGTAACTAACTCTGGTCCTTGTCATTATAAATATCCTACAACGTTTAATGTATTTCATATTTTACTTCCATACTGTATTTATATCTGGATCATATGCATTAGTACATACCATATAAATCTTAAGCTAGTTTTGTGATTCCTTAGTATAGAGCAGTACTTAGTGGCACTAAATTTGTTTTTTCACTGAAGAATAAAAAAGCTCTTGGCAAGTAACAGACATTTTACTAGTCAAAAACCATGATGAAAACTTACTTATGTGGGATTCTAATTTGTGGACAATTGAAAAGAGAAATAGATTTTGAAGGACTTGACCACTCTGAAACAGGAAATGACTGGTTGGAATTTTTAGCTTTTTTGTGTGTGTGTTAGTTGGTGTCAGTAGTGGAGATATTTTTGCTGCCTGACACTACTGGACTGCACACATGGAAGCATGTTGAGAAATGGGCACTCATGCACAGAGAGGAATATTATCCTTGTGAAGTGTTCTGATATTTAATGAAAGCTGTATTACATTATCATGGCAATTCCACTTAAGTCTGTGAAATTGGAAGGGATGGGGACATGCTGGTTTAATGGCTGGTTTAATAGTTCTCCCTTATACAGTTTTCTAAAAAAGTACTTAAGTTTTCAGTGTCTGGTTACCATTTAGAAAGAGTTTATAGACAATATGTTTTTAATGGAGGGGAAAGTGTGGAATTTGTTAAAAAAGTACTGAAAAATTGTAGTATAGCTCTAACAGACGGTGATATGGAGTGCTTAATAAATTCCTTAGGCAGAATTCTGAGGTCAATACCTCTTGGTATGACAGCTCTGTTTAACTACAAGAAATTTAAGAACTGCAGCTTGAAATGAATTTATTAAATGAAAATGTTAATGCTTTTTAAAAATGCAGTTTTGGAGCATCTGATCTACAAGAACTAGTTACTCTGGTGTTTTAAAGAATGTTATGAACATTACACACACCTATTTCTGAGGGTGTTAAGAAGGCAGAAGACAAATTACATGATTTTTGCATAGGTACTACCACTGATTGTCCCAAAATAATGGAAGAATGACTCCTAAACGAAAGAATGTGAGTGCTTATTCTTAACCCTCTCAGTGTCAGTTAAACCATTCTGTGCCTTTTGGGAATGTGATGTCTGTCGACACTCTTAGGTAAAACAGCTGGAGAAGGATGGGGCTATCATAGCCTGGTTTATTCTTTTTTGTTTCATTGGGAGAGAACTAAACCAAGCTTATTAAAAGTGCAATAATCCCTCCAAAATAGTTATGACTAATCTTGTTCATGCCCAACATTGTTTTAAAAGCCCTGATGAAGCAGAAGAAAGTAATAGAGAATTGAACTTGGGCCCTTAAGTGTTTGTAAGATTTATTGACCAAGAAGCATCTGATAGACCACAAGTATAAAGTACTAGTACATCAAAATTTGTATTACATTGGTTACTAAGTGTGAAGAAGTTATTGGTTTAATATTTGATGAAGTCTCAAGGCTTCATTCCTTTATAAATCATGTCCTCTGTTTTATCCTTCCCTCAATGTTAACTTGATACCTTCTTTCTTCTCCTTTTACTGATGACAGTAGAATGCTATGGAATGTTTGTGTTACAGAGCATAATCAGAAAATTAAATCCAGGCTTCAACTCTGACATAGGCTTAAGTAGTCTGTGTTAAATCTGATTTGTTTGTTTTAAAGCTGCAGGTGTCACACGTGCAGATAAGGACATTAAAAGCCAAATGAACAAGAGAGGTAAACCTCTGATTACACAGATTATGGGTAGAGAAGATGCTGTCATGTGAGGCATGAACATGTATCAGGATTGTACTGCTGGCAGACTGTTCATGTTCTCATCTTGCCCACTGCTGTGACTTTGCCAAATCTTTTCAATAGAAGTTTGTTCTTTTGTTACACAATTGCTTAGCAATTACTTGGTTGTACAGATCCGCTCCCAAGCCCAGCGTGAGCCATAGCTGTGCAACCAGATCAGAACTGGCAGCTTCACGTGGAGCTCATGCCGTGACATTGGATGAGTGAGGCCTTTGAAGTTTCCTCTGGCTTGGGCTGAGGCTCATACAGAGAACAACTACTAATTAACCAAGAGAAGAGGCTTGCTTTCTATCCACGTAGTGGTAGGTGAATATTTGCGAGTAAAAGCTTTAAAAAAATAAAGAGAAGGTTCCTCTGCTATTTCCTTTCTTCATAGCTGTTTCAGTCTAAGCTGTGTTCACTTCAAAGGGCTAGTTCTGCAGCTGCCTCAGTCCTGACAGGATCTGTAGCTGCCAATTTTAGCAGAAAATCTGACAGTCTAGAGGTTCTGAGGCTTCAGATGGTTGTGTTTTGTCTAAATCCCCATCCAAGTGCAAAAAGTAAGTATTAAGGAGTAGAAGAAATCTTGCTTCTTTGGAGGAGGAGCCTTGCAAGTTTTAGAACATCTAATAAACTAGGAGTGTGTCTTCTAAACTTGGTTTGTAACTCTACAGCCAGCTGGAACACTTTCTCCTTTTCAGTTCTTCTCATAAGGAAAAGACCTGTATCAGCAGAAAGTGTTGGTAAAAATTGAATATTTCCTTTGAGGGTAGTAAGAAGTGAATTAAAGACAGCATCATATAAAACTATCCTAGTTTCATTGCTTTTGAGAATTGGACTTTGTATTTAATACTTCTTTTATGAAGAATTGTGATACTACTGGCTGTGACTGTTTTCCTAAAAATAAGTAAATTGGTCACTTGTGTTAGGAGGGGTGCTTGTGTAACAGGCTAATCATGAGTAATTGGTTCATTTGCAGAATATTACTAGCTAATGTTCTCTCAGTCTATTTTGTGTGTGTGTGTTGGTGTCTCTTTCCTGTCCTTTCTTCTTTTCCGCCAGCTATTTTCAATTTGATGTGCTTAATTATTAAAGCTGCCGTTGTGTGATCCTGAAGCCTTCGGGAATGTGCTGTATGAACCAATAGGTAATTTCTTTGGCAAGTAGATGCTGCTCAGCTCAGTGGGCCTTTCTTAAGTGTCTGGGTTTGTTCCGGGATCCCCGTTCAGTCTGTACCAGGTGCAAACTACAAACTTGTAGTTCTTTCACGTCTCATAAGTCACTTTTAGGACTAATTGTGCCAGCTCGCGTTGCCGCGCGGGTTCCCGGTCCTGGCGGGGGTCCCGCGCTCCGCGCCCGGCCGGCGCCGGCAGGTGGCGCCATCGCGCCGGAGCCGGAGCGCGGCGGGCCAGGCTGGGGCTGGGGCTGGGACAGTGACCGTAAACGGGACCGGGAGCACGGCTGGGACAGTGACCGTAACCGGGACCGGGAGCACGGCTGGGACAGTGACCGTAACCGGGACCGGGAGCACGGCTGGGACAGTGACCGTAAACGGGACCGGGACAGTGACCGTAAACGGGACCGGGACAGGGGCCATAACCGGGACCGGGAGCACGGCTGGGACAGTGACCGTAAACGGGACCGGGAGCACGGCTGGGACAGTGACCGTAACTGGGGCCAGGACCGGGGCTGGGCCAGGGACCGGGACCGGGGGGACCCCGCCGTGCCGCCCCGCTCTGCAGGATCCCTTCGGAATCAGGCAGGCGTGGAAACGGGGAGCTCAAGTTGGTCCTTGTTCGGTGGAAATTCGATGGGATAATGGGAGGTTTTTATCTTATTTTCCACTTTTCCTACTGGGGACAGCCTTGTAGTGATGTAACATGTTTCAGAGTAATGTAAAAATAGAGGAAAACTTCAGAACTTAGCAGGTCTCTACTCACCTGAATTGAATTGCCAAGTTGGATTAAGAAGCTGTTACTTCTAGGTCCACAAACATCTTCAGATGGGTGTCATAATTTTCCCATGAAGAACACTAGTAGGTTACACACATACGATGTTTTCCTCTAATGTCTTACAATTTTATTGTGTTTTGATGGTAAGTTGGGATTTTGTAATCCATGTGCTTTCTAATAGTCTACAAGTAATTAAAGAAGATGGGTGAACCAATACTTGCTGTAAAATATTATTGCTGGGTTTCCTAAAGACTTTGTAAATATATTTGGGGTTTCTTTGCTGGCATAGAGATAGGTCAATATATACATAGACATATATACATTCACTCCTATACCTGCTAGTGTAAGAGAACTTTTCAAGGTAATACAACTGAAATTAATATGAAGACTATAGAAGGAAAAATTTTGTAGAAGGGCAGTCTCACTAGTATAATGTTAGTATAAAATAAATAAGAATGACTGACAATATCAAAAGGAACTGCAGGTATAAATTGTGTTGGGAAGAATTTAAATACAGTAAAGTGCTATGCTTGGTAATTACAGTCCCTGTTTAGCAAGGTATTTTAAAAAGCAGCTTTGAACAATTTATTTTTTGTTCCTTTGAAAGGATTTTTGTCCATGCATTTTGACAGATTTGGGGGTTTTTTTTTTGGTAATAAAAAAAAAGTTTTGTTTCAAAACTATAGCTCTTGACTCAAATTTTCTTTGGTGATTTTTTTCCCCCTCTTCCTCCAAATTTTTTTGTGTGTGGCATCCTGCATTTTTTCTATGAGAAACCTTCAACTATTGGTACCAGGTTGTGCTGCTACCATTTCACATGTTCAGTACAACACTGCTTTGTTGAACCTATATATAGTTAGTTATTTCTATGTATAATTTTCCTAGGCAAAGAAACCTCTTGGTCTGTAGAGGTACCATGAAGCACATCCAAATCAATGGCAGTATTTTATTGGACTCAGCTTTTGAATCAAGTTCAGTACCTTTACATTCTTCACAAGTGACTTAGATATGCCAGTTGACTTGGGCATGTGTAGTGTTAGGCAGTGGACAGGTAATGTCTAAAATTTTTGCATGGCAAATTTAGTGGGAGATCTTAAGTATATCTAGTAGATTTTAACATCATCTAGATAACTTGAGAATATCCAGATATCACAGGATATTTGATCTAGGGGTTTTATTTTGTTTCCCTTTATCCATTCCTTTTCATACCTTTCCTATGTAAAATTCTGATTTTGTTTCATTATTTCTTCTTCATCTCTCCTCCCTGTGTGATCTTTACCTGCTATTATTTTTGCAGTTGAGCAGGCTGCTTTATAATTGCAGTCTCCTGAAGTGCTTGTTGTTCTTTCTAGTGCTATTTATATGGAGGTCCTGGCTTGATTTTCTTGCTTTGCTGCCCAGGTGCTAAATAAAAATTAATGTCTGTTCCTAGAGGTATTTCTGTAGCTGTGTGCTCGATGTTGCTGCTGAAGAAGACCATGAAAACAGCTGTAGTATTTGGCATAAGTCTGACCAGGAAATATTTCATGTAATTTTGGCATGTTTTCAGCTCTGTGAGATAACATGGGAATTTCAGTAAAACTGTCTTACTATTATTTGCTTCCTGTTAAAAGTACCAGAACTGCCATTGGTTTGTTAGAATACCCTTCTTGTGTGATTTCTAGCAGAGTGAAAAAAACAGGAGTGAAGAGAAGCAGGCATCTGGAAACAGAGATTGTGGGACTTTTAGGTGTTTGGAATTTAGAGGCCAAGCTCACATTGGCATTCCTTATGCCCTAGAAATTAATCTGAGCACATAACTATTAAATTTCCAAGGTTCAAGCAACATTACTGCTTTTTAAAAATACAGTATTAAGCCATACGCAAATACTTTTAGTCTTTGCCTGTTTTCATATTGTGAAAAAACTTACTCCTGATTTTTTTGAGTGCCTGAGGGATGACCTTCTGGATGGTCAGAAATTTCTGCCTCTGAAAATTCATGTCTTGCCCGAAGTTGTTTAGGGAAAGGGGCAGTCTGCCTTCACAGCACATTTATATAACAACGGTTAAAGCACCATAAACTGATCTTGATCTGCATCTTCCAGCCCTCCCAACAGGAGGGACCTTCTCAAGTCAGGCATTTGCTGGACCAAAAGTATCATCATAGAGCTATTACATTTATTACTGAAATGCAAGTCCCTGAAGGCCTGTTATTGGTTTTGGTGAGCTGCATGATGGTGTGGAAGATTGAGATGTGTCCTGAACTGCTTGTTTCTGAAGGCTCTGCTATACTCAGAGAAGTTGTGCTGCACAGTGGGCATACTGAGAGACACAGTTCTTTAGCAAAGAAGTGAAATGTAAGTTGTAAAAGAAGAGTTGAACTCCAAAAAAACCATTGCATTATTGCCAGGCATCTCTTTTCTATCCAGCTAGGTCTTTGAATAGACCAGTGCGAATTTCAGATATCAGGGGAGCAAGAAAGTCACAGTTGCATCAAAGGATGGAAAGAAAACTAGACGTGATTACAAAAGGCCATTCTGATCACATAAAGCACTGGATTTACAGATGGCTTGCTGAGCACTGTTTAATATTACTTTATAAAATGAAATAGTTTTATATGTTTGGTCAAGAGTATCAGAAATCTATAGAAACAGATGCTGAATACATCCACTGAAGTGCCCAAGCTACTGCTAAGATTATTTTATAAAATTTGTAGGATGGCAAAGTATTATCTCAGTGGTGAGATTGATCTTTCAGGAAAAGATAGTAATACTGCAAACAAAGAATTTACTGCAAAATGGGATTTATTCAGCATTTTTGCAGGCAGAAGACCGATTGCATGACAGGTTTGTTACTGGTAAATACCAGGAGAAATAAACAAGAAGTAATGAAGCACAATAAAATCTTTTCTATCCCCTGAACTGGAAAAAGAAAAAAAAACCGATGAAAGCAGGATACATAGGGAGCTGGAGGAATACTTGTTCTGGGGTTGGATATGTTGTATCTTTGGAATCCTGGTAAACGTAGTTCCTTTGGATCCAGTTTACTATTTGGAGATTCCTGGGGTGGCAGCTGTGGATGTTCAGCTTTTACAGAATGGTGACAGCCCACTTCTGCTCTGCCAGTTAAATTTGGCTCAAGTTTATATGATATTGAAAAAGAACTGAAAAGGTTGAAACCCCCTTAGTCATCTGCCTGGAGATTGGAGCTAATTTGGAACGTAAAGACAGGCAGGATTTTTCTTTCACGAAATGAACTGGAAGTTGCTACTTCGTGTATAAGTGTGAAGATGTTTTCATATTCTATAATGCAGCACCAGAATTTCTTGCAAACTGAAATTACTATTTTTTATGTAACCAAAATATATTTATGTTTCTTACGAATGCAGGAATGGTTCAAATCAGTGGGCTCCCAAAATAAATAGATGGAAACCACAAGACTGTTTAGGGAATTCTCCTTTCACTTTGTACATACTACATGAAATTAATGAGAGCACAGCATTACTTGAACAGCATTTTGGTGACAGGCAGGAATGAGAATTTAGAAGCAAGTTTGGAGAGGGAGAATGTGTCGTCTTCCCACCCCATCCAAGTGTTGAGACAAGAACAGTTCAGTCCAGTAGCTCCCAAGAGAAGACAAGACCACAATGGAGCCTAGAATCTCCTTTCCTGTAGGGAAGGGAAGAAGAATTGCTGAGCATTGGTATTCACAGTTGCTTTAGCATAAATTCCTTGAAATTATATGATAGCCATTTTAAATTTCTCTTCCTACTGGTTAAAAAAAGTTGCTGAAGTGTAGCTGATGTACCAGTTTACTCCTCTACTAAGGGAATGGTTTGTCAGAAACTCAAAAAATTAAAAATGTTGCACCTTCCTTTTGCCTTCTGTTGCTGGATTTTTAATTTTACTGTGATATTTTCTGTGTAGTTCTCTGTGTAATTGCTATGTGAAAAACACACGAAAAAAAATTCTGGAGGGACCAGATGCAGAGAAAGAGACTAAATAATACTTGTAATGTATTGGTTTAATTGTAGACACTGATTGAAGGATAAGGAAAAGCTCTGCTAATCTTTCAGATTAATCTTCAACAGATGATAACTTAAAATTGATGTTATGTTTTCACTCTTTTTATGTCTTGTATCAATATTTTTAAATGTTCATTAGATTGTTGGGTTTTCAGCAGTCAGTGCTAAATGACAGACGTTTGGATTCATACTTTGTAGAAGTGGGTTGCCTCTTGTACTTATTCTGCAAAACGTTTGAATTCACATTTAACATCAGGAATCTGAGTACCCTCATCAAGGTTAACCATTACTGAAAGTGGGTTTGCTGTTTGGGACACTGAACGTTCTGAAGCCAAAGCTGGCTGCATGTACCCTGCTTAGGGAAGGCAAACTGGCTGTCAGAGCAGGCCACAGAAATGCATCTCCCAGACTCTGTGGCTGCACCGCAGCTGTTCCCCGGCGCTCTGGTCGCCCGTTGCACTTGCACTCCGCTGCCATGGCAGATCTGCTGGGAGAGGGATTCGCTGCAAGGGGACAGCAGATGGTCTGTGTGCCCCTCACTGAGGGCACTGTGGCACGGAGGGGCAGGGTTCATCTGTGGCTGGGCTGTCCTGCTGGACAGTGCCTGCCGTGCGGTTTGCTCAGACCCCATCTGGGCTCTCAGAGGACAGGAGGCCGCGGCTGCTTGGTGCCAGTGTGTTTTCCCCATGGCTGCCTTCCTGGAACTGCAGTCTGGGGCCACTGTTCTGCTGGCAGAAGCTTCCCAAAACTGGGGCCAAATCTGGCTTGCAGATTATCCATCTGAATTTCCTCCCAAGCAGGACAGCACTCTGAAGGACAGGAATGGTTAGATCTTCTCTGCAATCAGAAAGATTACCTAAGTGCAAACTGTGTGAAAGGAGTAAATAAGAGTGTATTTTTCCTCTCGTTCCACAGTAGTTTTTTAAACTTGACAGGTGGAGTAGTGCATATGTACATATGTACATATGCATATGTTACAGTTGTATTAAATAATTTGAATAAGGTAAAAATCAGAAAGGGGTACTGGTATACCTAGATGATTCCTGGTCCTGTGTTATCTGCAAGTGAGACATTACCATAGACATGCTCTAAAATTTCAGTAGTATTTTTGTGTGTGAAATAGTAGGATAAAAGTTACACCTCTGAATAGTTAACAATTTATAACTCTTTTTAGTTTGGGAGAATATAGTGAACCCTGTAGTTACTCCTCGGTTTATCTCAATTTAACTGTAACCTAATATTTAAGCTTCACAGTTCCCCACTGGCTAGTATTTTTTTTCTGTTGGTTACTTAAGAGTCTGAACCATGACTTCCTGCTAGAATAAAATAGGAATGAAGACTTCTTGCTGTAGGTCTAAATTTTAGCTGGGGAATTGGAGCAGAACAGCCACTAAGTGAAACTGCTCTAAATCTCAGCCATAGAGGACATAACCTCTGTTTCTTCCTCAGCTGTCAAATAGAGTGCCCTAGTTCCTTTTTCCTTTGTGTGTGGTTTCCCTCTGATATAGTTTTTACTAACAGGTACTTTATTACAAAATATTCTGAGCTGACTTCTATCTTATTAGATGCTTAGGAGCTTTTACAAATGTCTCCATAAAAATATATGGCATATCTGTAAAATGGATAAATCTGCACTCTGCTGTAATGTTTTAAAACTGGAAACTGTGTGCACACACAAAAAATGTGGTTAGATAGAAAACTGTCCTTAAATCAGAATATTTCTATGTGGTTTGCAAATCTAATGGCACTCCTGAAAACTATTAAGGTGTTTATTAATCTGTGGGTTTATAAAGTAATTTAGGAAAGAAAGACAAGAGAAAATATTAGCTGGCAGTGGCAGGAAGACTTCTCATGCCATAGATTCAAAGATGGTTTACATCAATGTCACTCTAAATATTTTATGGTAATAATCGTTGTATTTATGTGACGTGTCTCTTCAGTTACTAATGAGCAGCTATGTCATGAAAACAGCTTCTCCAGTTGTCATTCTTGAGGATGCTTCCAGCAACACTGGAAGCTGTGGAAAGGTCATGGATGAGGACACATTTCCAGCTGGTGGCAGAGTGTGGGAGAAAAAAATGTAGTTTTTGTATGCAGCTGTACATATTCTGCAAACAGAGGGATTCCATTCTGGTCACAAAATTCTTATTATATTGCACCATTGAGGTTTTGTGCATACATTATTATTTCTTTAACACTATGGGAGAGTATGCATGAGCCAGTTGGTAATTCTGTGCCATATTATGCCTGTTCTTAAATTCAGATAATAGTAAATATAAAACATTTAAAATTACAGTGCAGTTCTTAAAAGATTATCATTATCACTGCATTGAATTTTGTGTACATTTATGTGAGTTTTATGGATGAAAATAATAGATGCAAGAGATGGCTTAGAATAATAGTGATTAGTAATTTGATGTGTATTTATTTATGGTAGTACGTCACCCAGGAGGTACTTAGTTGAGTTTTTAGATAGCCTAGGTAATTGTTTCTAATCGGTTTCTGACTGTTTCTTTCTGTTTTCTCTGGATGTAAAATGAAGTCCTTTATGAGATGCATTGAGAGTGGAAAGAAAAAATGGGGGGAGGGGAAGCTCATTTTACATCTTGGTAATTATATCATAAAATGCAGCTATGGAAGAGACCTAATTGCTATGTGACTGTTCCCTGTATCTTGCTGTGAGCATAAGAGAAAGCTGTAGAAATTGTGGCTGATACAGATATCATTGGAAAGGAGATCCCACCTACTGAGGAAATCCAACCATCTTTATGTGCCAAATGAATATGCAACCTGCACATGGTAACAAACTGAAGTCTCAGTAAAACTAGGGTAATGTAAATTGAAACAGGGAATAATTAATGTATTAATGCATTTTATGCCTACTGTGCTCATCTAGTAATCAGATTATTTTGCTAAATGTAATTAGAATTGTAAAAAGAATAATTATATAATAAAGCTAACTTAAAGAAACAAAATTGCTGAAATGAAGAGAAGCAAATTGTAGATTATTTATTTTCACCTGTCCTTGTAAAATAGAAGTGTAGTTTTTAGGTATGCTACTTACATACTGAATTGAAAAAAGTTAATAGGAGAGGAGGGAATCAGGAAATCAATATAATCAGAAATAACAGCATTATGCATGTTAGTCATCTACTCGAGTCAAAAAACATAATGTGCTTCTGATTATAAAACTTAAAATTAAGGCAAATTTCCATAACTAGAATAAAAGACGAAAAGATGAATTATTACTGTCGAGGCAAATGGATATTGGATGCAACCTATCCCCAGAGAAAGCAATACAAAATAATTTTCAGAGTTGATTTCTATGAAACAGTAATTTTCTTAGCTTGTAAAGCCTTTTTCTTTTTGTTCATGTTTTTGATACTGCTTAAGAAAATGATGCCATTAAAGGTAATTAATTTTAGCAAAGGTTATTTCAATAGCCCACTCTGCTGAACTGGATCAAAATGTCTCCAGCACGGCCCTGCCTGTAAACATTACAAAGTCAGGGGCCAGGTTCAGGTAATTACCTTGGAGTAAAACTTTAGTCCAGTGATGCTACTTTTGGACCTCGTTTAGTGAATGAAGTAGTTAATATCTTTGTTACCAAAAGCTTGGTCTGGTTTTATTTTTTTGAATGTTCCGTCCTGTATGTTCATTTAATTTTGTGTCATTTAATCAGCTCAGTCTGATTGAATGGCTGTGTGTATTACTTCTGGTGAGTAAGGTGGTAAGTTCTCAGGAGAAGTTCTTCCTATCTGGAGCAGAAAAAGATAACCTTGTCCTGTAGAAAATATCAAGAGTGCATCTCCTTTGCATTAATCCAAGGAAAAGCAAACCTTTAAGACCAAATCCACACTGAAAAATTTATCCCTATACTTAAATATTCTTGGCAAAACAGATTTAAACTGGAATCTTAGGGAAGAGTGTTTGAAATGGCTCAAACCTTTGCATATATGTCATCTGTTTGTTGGCGTATGCAGTTTGTTTACTGTAGATTATATATCAACTTGCTGACAGACTGTGTGCTGATCTTAAGAAATACTGACCAGAAGTGACCAGAAGTATTTTTTTTTCTGTGACAGGAAGATTAACTGATGTTAATCTATAGTGGAAATGCAGTAAATAGCAGAGTTCTCATTCAGTTTAGTTGTGTCCTGCTTAGTCTGTGTGAAACAGCAGTGATTACTTTTCTTTCACGAAGTTTCCGCACAAAGTCTTCTGTTCTTCAAGCATTGCTATTTTTAAAAATTGACTTTATCTTTCACCTGCATAATATGCAGATTAAAAGGAAGAAAGAAATGTACTCAGATATTTGAAAACAAACAAACCAACCCCCTAAAAACTCCCACTTTAATTGCTAGTTTTCAGAATTTAACAAAACTTACCATTTTTTCATTTGCTGTTGTGAAATACCAGGATTCTCAACTGGTACAGTATCCAGCACCTTAGTCAAAGAGCTATTGTTATAGAGCAGATAAGATTAAAAAAAAGTCATTGGGTTTGATGAAAACCTGCATGAACATTGAGGGGAAAAAAGCCAAAGTTACCATGGCAACCACCAGTGCTTTAGAAAATAGCTGAGTAAAAAGAGCAGAAATGTAACAGAAAATATGAGGGCCATTTCATAAAGCATTAAAAATAAAAATGAAATTTAAGGCAAATATGATTAATGCTCAGCTTTTATCTTAAAAATCCCTGATAAGTAGCAGCTTGTCTTTATTTAAAAACAGGAGCACTGTTGATAAAGTTTTAATGTTTAGTCCCCATTAGATCCTATTAAGGAGATACTTCTTTGAATTTGGTTAAAAATGATTGAAAGTTTTATGAATTGTTGTTTGTTGGGGTTTTTTCTTACCTTGTTTTTTCTCTGCAAATGGTTTTCTGAGCAACTTCAGTCCTCTGTGCAGAAGAGTGGGCTCTGAAAATGTCCATTATGGTATAAATATGACCAAAAGTCCTACTAATAAATGTGGTCCCACAGTGGCACTCCAGTGAGTTCTTCATGGGGTCAACTGATCACATAGCCCTGCCCTTCAGGACCAGAGTGGCAAAGGCAGCTTTAAAATTCATGGGCATAAAAGTTTCAGGAAACAGCTACATTGATAATTTTAGGGGTGTGAGCTGCCAATTCATAGCACGTTTCCTTAAAATAACAGGTACAATCTGTCACATGTGCCTTTGTATCTGAGCCTGTATTCTGATATCAGTAATTAATTTAAAGGCTGAGCTTTCATACTTCTTTTGTCTTTTTTGTCTTTTTGGGTGGAGTCAGCATTCTGCAGTGCATTGGTATTGGGCAAGAAGTTTGGTGTTTTGCCTGTATATTGCTTCATAGTTGTGCAGGATTAGATTTTATGTGGGTGAGCATCAAATGTACATGGCATAAAATGGCAAGCATCTTTTCTTTCCTAATTTCTATGTAGCTGTTGTCTTAAATTTGATCTCAGCCTTCAAAGAACAAAATGGCCCATGTTGGAATCTTAACCAAATTAGAAAAGTATGAAAAAAATCACTTACATTTCCTGTCCTGAAAAACTTCTTCATATGAGGATTGAAACAATCTAAAAGTTTGACTACGAAAAGGGAAACAACAAACACTTTTATAAAGTTCTTATTGTAAAGAAACTGTCCTTTCTTTATAATACAGTCTGATTCAATTCTTCCCTTCTCTTCAAGGGACTGTATTGTTGTGTGCTTGGCTGCAGCACAGTTATCCTCTCCCACTGTTAGAAGATGATTCTGTGAGTAGGAGATGGTACTTAACTGTCCTAGACAGAGCTGTAGCCTGGGGCTTTGCGTGCGTGTCAGAGCAGTTGTTACTGGCATCTGTTTCTTTTGGAAAAAAAGGCATTGTTTCTGAGCAAACAGATTTGGTTATTTTATAAACCACTGCAAAACAAAAGTATTTTGCTCTCCTCTGGTCTCATATGGAAGTTTATAGAAGGGTAAAAACTTGCATCATTCCCCAAAGTCTTCCTGTGCATCCAGATGAAACATTTGTGATGAGTTCTGTATTGTAAAGTGGGTACAGCATTTTTTCTCCTCTGCTGTTGTTAGAGTTACAAATACACATCTGTATGGAAATGAGAACTGAAACTGATTAAGTTAAAATCATGAAATAATGAATTTTGTAAGAAAGAAAGGTGATGTGAATTTCTGTAAATGCTTAAGGTCCCTTCTCTGCAAAATTCACACGGAAGATCTAGAGGCACTTTGGTACTGATCTCTTTAGTTGCCTCATCTAAAAACCTTTATAGCATGATGTCTGCTCCAGATCAAATGCAACAGGCTTCTTACTCCAGTATGTGAGTTCTTCCCTAGGAGTAACTAGGAAAAGGATGCATCCTGGACAAGATCAATTTAGTGTTTCAATACAAGCCTAACGTGACATATTTAATTAATTCTTGTCTATTATCAGGTTGGGATTTGACCTGATAAACTTTTCTAGTGTGGCTGGACTTCATGTAGCAGTTTTGTGCTGGGGCAGCGGATCATAAAGCAGCCAGGTAATGAGCACAAACTGTGGTGGAACAACCTGGAGCCAGGACAGAGGCACTGGAGGTGCTTGTTCTGCTGCGGCTGGACTACATCACGAGTGGTGGCTGCTGCCTGATGAGCCATCATTCCTGCAGGCAGAACCTTTTGCACTGTGTGCCTGCCTCTGCCAGGGGTTTGATTCAAAAGTCCTGCAGAAATCTTCCAAATCTCAGTGTGTGGCCTTGTTGCCACCTAACAATCTGTTCAGACTCTGGAGTTTTTGTATGGTATGCTCTGACAAGGTACTCTTGGCGCGTACTTTGAATTTGAAACTCAGTGATCTGTGACATCTCTGTGAAGTTCCTGCAGAACGTAATACAAGCAAAATAGGTATTGTTGTCGTGCATTTTTTGTGCTGTGTTTTTATAGACGTGTGGAAACTTAGCAGTGTAGTGCTATTAGTGGGTTGTGGAGGTTTGGAACATCATATTGTGAGAAAATGCTGTCTGTCACTAATGTCATGAGGTAGGAACACAACTGACTGACCTCTGACTGTTTTGGTAGATGAAACTAAACTCCACTAGGTGGTGCAAGTAAATAAACCACCTTGCAAAATGCTTCTCTCCAGTTGAATAAACTTGGGTAAAGGGTGTCTTTCACTAAATTAAAATATATTATTTGATTGATTGTTTGGGGTTTTTTGATTTGTGGTTTTGTACAGTAGTTATAAAAATTTAATATTTAATGCTGTCTTAGCCTGGTCTTTCCCACATAACAGCCTCCCTGTGAGCTGACTGAGGCATTTCCAGACTTTGCATCTGCTTGGAGTATTCCCTCTCAGGATCTCTCTTGTTGCAGTTTATCCTATGTTTCACTTTGGGTTTGCTTACCTTTATAGTCAAAACTATTTGTTTGTTCAAAGAAAAATTTTAAACAGTAAATTACAGTAAGGTACTATCAATTTACAGTGGAGTGAATAAGGTTCCAGTAGAAAATTTTTGACATATCATGTATGTTGTTAGTCTCCAAGGGTGAATGTGTATATCAAGGAGATCAGTAGTTCTATTATGTTTTATTTAGAAATAAACAAACAGAAAACCACAAAACAAAACTCCAGACCTTCATTGTCCTTTTTCATTGTGCTCTTCAGGTGACTGTAATATAACCTTACCAGTTTGTGTTGTGCTTGGCTATGCCATTGTCTTAAATTCAGTCTATATAAGCCTTCAATATCCTCTACTCTCTGCTGAAAATACCTCTTGTGCATTGGTGGTTTTACTGAAGAGGCAGTGGCCCATACATGGTCAACGTATTTTTATAGCCATAAGATCAGTAGCAAAAGTGTTTGAATAACAAGAAACCAGACATTCTTGAGGTAAGGGGAAGACCCCAGGAATTTCTACCTGTGGAGGGCCATCAGCCCTCTCATTTTCTTGTCAGTTATTGTATTTTACCAGGGTTTATGTGGCTTCCCTGTAGACTGCAGGCTGCCAGCTCTTCTGGGAAGGCCGCGGTGCTGCCCCAATGCTGAGCAGAGCCGTGGCTGTGCTCAAGGGCAGGTGCTGCAGTGGGTGCTGCTGGCTGCTGAGCAGGCAGCCCCACAGAGCCCTGCTGCTGCTGCTGCCTCCCCTGGCTCCGAGTGCCAGGCGTCGCTGGCTGCTGCTGCCTCCCCTGCTGCTGGGGGCCACCCCTCGCTGCCTGCTGCTGCTGCTGCCTCCCCTGGCTCCGAGTGCCAGGCCTCACTGGCTGCTGCTGCTGCTGCCTCCCCTGGCTCCGAGTGCCAGGCCTCGCTGGCTGCCTGCGCACAGCGCGTCCGTCAATGCCGCGCTGTCACCGCGTGCTCAGGGCTCGCTAATGAGACAGTAACTGCAGTCACTGAGCAGCTCTCGAGTGAAAGTTCAGTGTATTACTGTGCAGTATATTTACTGAAATGGAAATCTTTCATTTCAGAGTGACTTAGGTATTCATCAGTTGGGATGAGTGTGTTTGCCGCGTTCTTCTGTGTGTTGTCAAATGCAGCAGAAGCGAGGTTTTGGGTTGGTCTTTTGGTTGGGGGCTTTTTGGGGTTTTTTTGCCGAGTTTCTTTTTTTAGGAAAGAAGACATTAAAGTATAAAAAGCTTACGCCCATGAGATCTCAGTTGAGCAGCAGCCATAAAGAATATATACACCAACCAAAACCAGTGAACATATACTCTTGAGTTTTGCAATAAGATTCTGTTGTACTGTATAGCCTCTACAGAGTACACATAGAAAAATTTCAGCAGAGATATTAGTCTTAAAATGCAGAAAGAAAATATTTTTTCCTTAGATTCCTTGGGCAGAGGACCAGCATACTCCATTGCCATCATGCACTTTTGGCTATTACTAACTCCAAAGCCAGAGTAGAACTATATGGTGATGCAAGTAGAAGGGCGTCGCGGTATGTCTATTAAAATACTCTGATATTCCTGCTGTACAAAAATCCAGTGCTAATGGTTTTGGTTACTTATGTTGTAGTAGTGTGTGTGAGTCCCACTCATGAGTGAGGATCTACTGTAGCTGAGCAATGAACATCTACAAGAAAATAACTTGCCTGACACCACGGTGTTCCCATTCAATGCCCTCTAACAGTTTTGGTAATGGGTACATTGAACAGGCATAAAAATATGAGAGAAAATGGGTGATTTAAAAAGGAAGTTTGTTTTCCACAAAACATGTAAAACATGAAGTTAAAAGGTACAAGACAGAATGTAAACTCTTTACTAGACTTCATATATTTGATAATGTAGCATGTAAAATTCTTTAGAATGAAATCTTTCGGCTCTTGCCTGCTTTGTGCTTCTCTTAATTTGGAGTTTTTTTCTTAAGCATATTACTGTGTAATTGGAGTTGTTCCATCATTTCTCTAACTGTTACTTATTCCATCTGAAGGTGTCAGAATAGAAATCTGGCTTCATTATCTCTGCTAAATGAACTTTTAAGTTTTGCCTTAGTTTCAAAGTTGCCTTTTACGCATACATGTCTACACACACATCCACACACATACACATATATATATATATGTATTTAGGATTGTGAAAGACCTTGCAAAAGCACCAGAGTGTTTGTTCTTTTACATAAGGTGCACTGAGAGGCTGAAATTCTAAAAACTGAGTGACAGATTGGCATTATCATCTTTTCTGCTTTACACAACCTCTTGGTGCTGGTGTCTACTGATAATGTACACTTAACATTCAGATTTACTGATGCAATGTTCTGTAGATTATAAATGTTTGCAGAAAATGACATATAAATAATGAAAGAACCTACCATAAGAATGAGATAAAGACAGAGATTAACTTAAAAATACTAGGCCTCCAGTCTTAGTTGAAGATATAAATCATTTTTGTGGAAACCCTTGCATTTGTTTAGAAAGAAATAACATGGAGCAATCCTCTGACAAAAGAGTGAAAAGAGTGCTATTTTTTTCTGTTTTATTTTTGAAAGTAAAGCCAGGTGAACCCATTTGTCGTATGTACTCCACTGTTGAAAGACAGTCTTAGAAAGTCATGGTCAGCTTAAGTTTGGGCATGACTGAATACTGAGGGTTTAATTTTAAAAGTTTAAGTCCCATTTTCAAAAATAACTATTTAACATTAGTCTTCGTTAGACATTTTTGTTAGTGTAATAATTCTACTAACATATTTTTACTGTCAGCTAGGTCCAACCCATATAGGTGTGTTGAAAAATGTGCTAATTAATTTTTTAGGAACTTACATTTCACAGAAGTGGCTTTTGCTGTAATTCATTATAAAGAAGGTCTTTGATGATTGCTTAAACATTGCTTGGCATTTACCATGCTGCAGAATTGATATGTAAATAAAAGCAAACTTTGTAAATAAGCTTTTCCCTATTAAAATGGTTTTATCTCTTTATTCTTGCAGTAAGACAACTCTGTACAGAGAATTTAAGGTAACTGAGAAGAAAGAAAGGGGAGGGACATGCCTGTAGCCCTCAGAGCTCTTTGTGTTCCTGCTCTAGCCTTGTCCCTGAGAGACTGCAGAGAGAAAGGGTGCTGATAGCCTGTGGCATGCTCTGAGCTACTGCATCTGTCCCTTCCCAGCAAGAGGGGGGTGAGATAATCGGAAATCTGGCCTTGGCAGGTGTCTGAGATGCCAGATTTTGTGTCAAGTATTTGGATTAGAAACCACCTGTGAATATTAGAAGTCTGGCTTCTCCAGCCTATTGCTTGGCTTTGCAGCTAGGAATAACTTGCAAATCCAGATACATGTCTTGTGTAGGTACAGCTGACAGATGCTGGAATTAGTACAGCACTGAACTGAACACAAGGACATAAAGTGCCTCTTTCTGTCCCTCAGACCTCAGACCTAGTGGCTTGCCTGGATAGGCAGGGGATTCCCCAAGTTTGTGTGCCTGTTGGGAGGCTGGCAGGTGGCATGCCATGTGCTTGACCCAGGATAAGTATGATTTGCTGCTTCTGCTTTTTTTTTTTTTTTTTTTTTTTTTTTTAAGTGGGACCACTCAAATTGTATTGGCTTAAAGTCTATAAAGTTTGTAAAGTCACTGAACTTAATATAGAACACTGGTTAGTATACAGTAGTCTGTGGTGGACAGGAGACAAGCCTTTTTTGGTTCTAATACTATGAAATAAGTGAGGACAGAAAGGCAGACCATAAAATACTAATATGAAGAAAAAGGATGATTGCTTTAAGGAATCAAACATGAATAGATTCTTTGTTCAACATCTGCAGATTCAGTAACCTGTAGTACCTTGGCCTCAGAGAATATAATGTCTAAGTGTTTGTATTTGAACTGGAGGTTTCATCTGCCATTAACAAGAACAATCCAGAATGCAGATAAAAGTAGTGCACAAGTCATCCATAAATAAAAGTAAGTCATGGTCCCAGAGATAAGTGATAAAAGGCTTAAGAGCTGCATACATTCTATGCAGCTTTCTATGAAGTAAAGCCCTCCTAAAGTGGTTAGCAATATATTGTTACTTAGGTACATGCATTGACAGGAGAATAAAGCATTTACTGCTGGCTGAATGGAATGCTACTCAATTCTGTCTGCTTTGGCCAGTCTTAGGTCCTTTTGAGTTGGCTACAGAGGAGAACAGCACTGGTGAAAAAGGGGAAAACAGTTGATTAAATTTTGTAGTATAGTGTTCTGCAATTCTTGGTGTATCTTGGTTGTCTGCATTATGGAAATGTGTTACTGATCATGTTGTAGCAAAAAAGATCAAAAGCAACATCTAGTATTCAGGAGAGGCGTGATTGCACAGTAAACCATTTCTCAAAAGCCCAGAGCTGTAATTTTTATGATTAATTTTCTGAGCACCTAGGGTATAGCAAGTTTCAAGAAAATCTGGGTCTATTACTGGTACCAGTATATGCTCCTTTAAACACTTGTAGATCGAAGTACAGTTGGTGTCTTCCCTTGTAACTAGGGGCTGGGATCTGAAGGAAGATCAGCAGCCCTGCTGTGAAGGACCTGGAGGTGGAGATGGGCACCAGTGCCATCACAATCAGTAGGACAAGCTGCCTCCTGAGCTACATGAGGAGGAGTCTGATCAGCAGATTGACCAATACTGTTATCATTTCTCTTTGATGCTGCTGAAGCCCTGCCTGAAACACTGTATCTGGCATTTGACCTTCCCCTTCAATAAAGATTTTGAGTGGGGTTGCCAAGATGATCAGGGCCAAGGGCACACATCCTATGAGAGAGGTGGTTGACAGATTTGGGCTTGCTTGCCCTTAAAAGGCAGAAATGTAATAGCAGGTTGCAGTTGTTTGGCATGCAGTCACACAGGTGGTTAAGGTAAACCCGTCTTGAGGTAGCAAGAAGCATTGGCTGTAGGTGGTGGCTTGGAAGGTTTAGGTTGTGCACGAGGAGAAATGTTTGTAAAGAAGGGTGAGTTAGCACAGAGAGGTTGTGGAGAGTCAGGCAAAGCTGTGGCTGACCTGGCCTCATGTTGGGAGGCTGAACTGGATGGTCTCTGAAAGTACCTTAGAAACAAGATTTCTGTAATTCTGTGTTGCTACCTCCCTTGATAGACGGGAGTTAAGGGTCAAAAAAGCACAATAGGAAGCTTGAAATGAAGGGGGTAAGGTGAAAGGTCTGAGGATGGTTTTGATCAGAGAACAGGCAGAGAACACTGCTACTTTGGCAGATTTGTGTACTGAACTAAGCAGTCTCAGGAGAAATTATAGCTGGATAGTACATTATGTAACTCATGAACTGAAAAAATAGAAACATATACTGTAGGTGTAGAAATATTGGGACTTAAAATATGTGTATTGTGGGGTTTTTAGAAGGTGCTTGTTGAAGTGTAACAATGCAAACCAATACAAATACATTGTTAAGTTTGAATATGTGCAGGAAGGAACAGCAGTATTAAACACAAAATGAACTTCGCTATAAAAACTAATTGTGGCTACTAAAGAATGGAACTGCTATCCTGGCACATTCCCAGGTTAATTCTTTGATTTAAAAACATTTTCCTACTGATTTTCCTGACTTGCAGTGCACTGGCAGGTGGTGTTGAATTGGTCTACATAAAGATCGGGCACTGTGGATAAACTTTCAGTTGAGATATATGAACAAGCATGCTTTATCCAGCTGAAGGTATAATTCCAATGTACTGGTAGCAGTATTTAAACTGCATGTGTGATGTGGTGACATGGGAGGATTTGGACTTTCTCCTTTGAGATTCCTGTGGAATTCAGTCATGGGTTTCCAGACACAGAGCAGTAATAACCTGTGTGGGTTTTAACCACTCTTGAAAACATTTCCCATGCAATTACGAGGGAATGGATTCAGGCAGCAAATATGCAGCCTTGGTTCTTAAGGACAACACATATACACTTCAAACTGGATCAAATGTCAATTTGTGGGTAAACACTCAGTGGGGTGGGCAGTGTTCTCTTTTGTCTTGTTTGAAGCATCAGTAGAAACTCAGATATTGCTGGACTTGTCTTTATAAGTTGGAAGTTTGGGAAATTTGTCACTTGTACTCTTTTTTTTTTCCCCCCCTCCCACAAAACCTGCCTGTTGTGAGACTGAATTAGCATTAAGCAATGAGCACCTACTTTTAGCTGTGAACTCAAATGGTGATTTTCAATGATAGAGGAGAGACTTAGTGGGTCTTTTTATCTCCAACTTTTGATTAGCATTTTGTGCTTCAGCAGCATCATCATGTGGAAGTTTTAAATTAATTCAAAAGAGATTTTCTAATTTACCTAAAATGTGGAATAGTTGAGATAACAAAATGAAGCCCTATAGGTCATGTGGTTTCCAGCAGCAGGAAAGTCAGTTCTGCTTACTTAAGCTAATATTCTTTTTAATTCCTTCCCTGTGTCTTGCCTCAGAATAAAAATAGGAGCAGGCAGAACAGAGAATCCCTTCAGCAACATTTTTTTGACAAAAGTCGTTGGCTAGAGAAGAGGAGGCAGATAATACTGGTCAACCTGTGTTAAAACACACTATAGATTTCTGTTACCTCTTTTTAGGATGGCTAAGAATATGTGGCTTGACAAAGGTTAATCACCTGAAATTCTTCACATAAGAAATTGTGTGGATCACAGCAAGACAGAGGAAACATTTGTTTCAGTCAATTTTTATCCAGATAATGAACTCAGTGTGTCTGACAGCCTCTGGGAACACCTGCAGACCTTTTTGTGATCGGGTCCAAGAGAAAGTGCTGTGCATTCACAGACTTCAGGTATTTTTTAAACTCCAGGAATAAGTCTGTGTGATTAGTTTGGGTCAAAATCTTTCGCATTTATTTGAAAAGAAATGATGAGATTACAGAAAATATTTTGTGTTTCTGAACTGTGAAATGTTTTGCTGCTTTATTCCACAGGAATATCTCTCTGTAAAGGCCAGCACACTGAAGTAGTTAATTTTTCTCCACGATGCAGTCAGTAGCTTCCTTCTTCAAGAAATTATAAAACTGATTGTGTCTAACAGTGATGTAGTTTTTCATCGCATCAAAAATATTTTTGCTGTCAATTTATTTTTTTCCTCTATCTCCGTATTCTCTTGTTCATTTTTCTGCAATCCTCCTTTGAAGCTGTCTTTGCTAGTCTGCCACCTGCTGCAGTAGGTGCTGCAAGCATTATTGGGTGGAAGTCACAGCATTTGTGGATGAGAATCTTGGCTGTACCTGTGAAATGCCTGTACATTTCCACCATAGCTCCCTCCTCTCCTCATCTTTGGATGTGCACTGACGGTTTTCCTGTCCAAAGGCGTTCAGACTGCAAAGCAATGAAGGGCAAAGATGAGTGTTAGCCTTGTGAGACAGCCCTGTGAGGTCCTGCAAGGTCAGCCCCCAGCTGCCAGCATACCAAAGCCCAGGACTAGGGTAGAGAAGGAAGTTGTTTGCATTTTAGGTCTTCAGAGGGAGACATCTACACTCACCTGAGCAAGCGTTGTAGCAACAAGATGTACACTGAGTTTTGACCTGTTAACTAAAGAAATGTGCCAGGAAGGAGACACTGTGAGCAAGTTCCCTGGAAGGGTGATGCTCTCAAGTATTTGCTTCTCTTTTTTTGTGACTATGCATGTGGTAAACATTCATGTAGACAAATCTGCCGTGCTCTTATAAAGATGAGAAAAGCATTGATGAGCATGTTTTTGAGAGAAGAGCAGAGTTAAGCATGATCTCACCTTTTCAGGCACTGGTGTTTTCCATCTACCTTAGTGCTTCTGTTGTTTCAACATACCCAGTTCTTAAATATGTATGAAGTTAGGATTTAACAGATAGATCAAGAACCTGGCATCAATCCAAGGTCTAATTCTTAATCTTCTGTACTATGGATATGGTAGATAAATTTCTCAATGGCCAATTTTAAAAACTATTCACTCAAACCCGACATAGCCCATTTCAGCCTCTCTTTAATAGGAAAGCTAATAACTTTTTCTGATGTGGTGCATAAAGCTCTGGTATTTTGTTTTCTTTTTATTGCCAGATGCAAGTGTGTTCATGTATTTACAGTCAATAAAGCTATCGGTACTATACACAGGTTTAGATTAATATTTTCAGCCTTTCAGTCTTGGGTATCAGGTTTAGGCACTGCTGTGTTATTTGTATCCCTGGGCTCCTGCTGACTGTCCAAGCAGTTGCAATGTTTCCACTCAGAGCTACTTCTACAAGTGGGACAGCCCATTCCAGCATTTTCATTCACATTATTCAGAACTCATGTCTCAAACAAGCCAGCACTTGAGCAGTACAAATTTTGTGTCTACAGAAAAGAAAGGTGGTGATCCCCAAACGCCTTCTTCTCATGCATTTTTGTCTCTGATAGCCTTTTGTACCCTGTTCACACTGACTTCCAGTTTGTATAGCTTCCAAGAGAGTTGGTTCCTTATTAGGACTTACCATCAAGGAACAAGAGTTTCAAAAGAGATGCAGTTATTACCTGTACATGGGTCATAGGTGTGAAATTCTGTGACCTGTCTGAGCCACAAAGTCTAGAGAACAAATAAGAAGGAAGAAATAGTAGCCTTAGTCCTGCTGCCTGTTATAATTAGTGAATGTTTATATAAACCCAGAGAGCCAGGTTTTATGTTACCTAGACTTTTCTGTCTCTTAAACATCTTAACAGCCCATTTCTGCCATGAGCAAACCAGTTTGTGATCACATGTTGTACATTTCCCCCCACCCTGTATTTTTGTAAGACTTGCACGAGATAAAACACATCTCTGCCCAAAAGCCACTGCAGCTATTCTCTGTAGAAGACCATGGGCTGGGTTAGTATTTGTGGGAGAATGTGCTACCTCCTTATGCTTGGAATTTATTTTCTTTAGCACACGTTGACTTTCTCCCTTAAGAGTGAGCATGCAAATATAAATAACAAATAAGATATTTCACCAAATATCTTGACACATTTTACTGGATTTACATTCACTTTCCACAGTTTCTGTTTCATGCTCACTTTCCTTCATCTAAGAGCAGCCGCAGTGGCAGTATAAAAATAACTTTTAAATTGAATTTTTCGAAATCCTCCTCTTCTCTCTTACTACTTCCCACTTCTCTTCTGATTTTACATTTCTTTCTAGTCTTCTCCCTGCAAATGAAGACCTCCTTATGCTTTGCATTACCAGCTGTCAGGCATGATGCTGTATATGCTGATATGCCACTGTGTTAGCTTGCTTCACCAGTGTTGGCAGCACTCTGCTGTCATGCTCAATTGAGACAGAAAGGACTGTTTCTTACTGGAAAATTAATGCATGAAAAACTACCTTTGTTTCTGTAATAGAATTGTTTTGAAAGAAATTAAACATACAAAGAAAACTGTATTGCAACCAATTGGCCTTTAATTTTATAAAGGTTTAAGTGTCAAATATGAATGAACTAAACACAGTGAGGCCAACTAATTTAGTGAAAGTACAGCCTCAAATTGCCATATGTGATTTGAGCACAAATTCCATCAGCTGAGATGGTTTTTGTATTTGGATTTTTTTCCTGACATAACTAGTTTTGAGCAAAAGGGAATGCCTCCCCAGGCATCTGGAAATTATCTCTAGAAGGAGTAACCAATTTGCTTGTGTCCCTCTGTGAAAGGGAGAGACAAGGTCAGAAGAATTGTATTGGAGATGATCTTTATCCTGATTTGTTCTCTTCCCCCACCCTGCAAAAGTGGAGGAAGTAGAACATCCTATTGTGTGTTGTCCTGTTTCTTCTCCCTAGGCCTTTCTATGCCTTATGCTTTTTTTTGGAGAGGACTGCCTTTTACAGGTCATTCTGCCAGGCTGGGAGTGCCGGTGGGCTGCTATTCCTAAGGCTAAATAGGAGCAGCTTCCAGCAGGTACAGACTGCCCTGCTGGGCTTTCTTTGATCCATGGCAAAACTGACCAAGGTAACCAAGATAACTTGCTCAAAGACAGGATGAGGCTGCAGCTGTGCTTGTGAGTCGGGCTGATGTCCTGTCCTGCAGTCACATGATGTGTCACTGTCAGTGTGGCCCCTGTTACCAGTATGGCCCATCCCAGCTAGAGAACGTCTGTGAGTGGTTCAAGGCTTAGCACCTGCCTGGAGCAGCCAGTCTGGGATGCAGCCCCTGCTGTGGGGAGAGAATTCAGCCGTTTGTGAGCTATATGGTGGGGTTTGATCTTACTGGCCATGAGCTGTCTCTGCTCTTACTAAAATGACTGGTTAAAATACATCCTTTGTGCCCATTTGCAAGGGATTTTAGGCTTATCTGCAGGAGAGAAGAATCAAAACTCTTTTGTCAATTTAACAGTTAGTACATCACTAAATAAATATACAAAAAGTTCATGTAAAATTTTTGAGAAAACAGGTCTGAACTTCTCTTCCAAAATACCACTGTGTGTGTGAAAACATTTTATAGTGTGGGTGTATAAACGTAGATGTTTATTTAAATACATTAGAATGTCCACTTACCTAATCTATATCTTATAATTTATTTATATACAAAATGTAGTGTAGTTCAAGTGACTTGATTTTTTTTTTCAGAAAGTAAATTAGAAAAAAATAAAATGTCTTTCTTGATGTTGAAAGGCTCCTATCAGTGTAATTTCAATTCAAATCTAATTACTTTAAAATGCATGTTTATACTACTCTCCCCTTCCTCTTTTTTTTAGTTAAGCTTCCTAAGGCTTAAAATTATCTTGGTAATTTTTCTTTATCTTTTTTAATCCTTTGTCATTTGAAGGAAGGTCTTTTTTTCCTGCAGTTGACAAGGAGTGTGTTTGACAATGCAAGGGAATGCTGATTCTGTCTAGACAAAAAAATTGCCAAATGTACAAGGTCCTTGACAGAACAGACAGACAAGCTCTTTTTCTTTTCCCATTTTCGCTAACATTCAGTTTATAGTCATTTTAGCTGTTACTTTCACCTTCAAGTGTTTAATTTTGGGACTTGAGATACTCTTATTCACCCAGATTTGCAGTGTGCCTCTAAAAAATGTAGAGATAAGCATTCAAGATGTTGATGAATATTGTGTTGTGTGTATACCGTTCTTTCAAATCTAGAACCATGGCTAACAAATGGGTTTATGTAGCTGGTATCCATAAATCAAGGTGTTGTGTCAGCTAACAGGCTCCCAGCAGAACAGAAGCAATCTCCAATCCACACTGACTGGTGTGTTTGCCAATCAGGACCAAGGATAGAAAGTAGGGAGGAATTGAGTGGCAAGATTCCTTCTATGCACTGTTGTGGAGTTGCTGAGCCTCTAAGCTCTGATGGTTGTGCTGGACTACAACAGCAGTGTATTTTATGTTAAAAGTATGAATTCATCATTGTCATAATAATCCAAAAACTCTAAAAACCATATCAGTAAATGAGCTCTATCTGTAGACCAGCTTCAGTATTTCAGAGCCTGCTTATTTAATTTTTCTTAAGCACATTAAACGGTTCTAGGCAGGCTGTCACTATGATCTTTGAAACATTGCTGTGGTTTTTTGTTCTCTGCTTTTAAACTTCTTATACAGTAAGACTGTCATACTTTCATACTCTGTTCATTACAAATTTCTGGATATTCAGACTCTCATTTGAGCTTAAAGCTTTTCAAACCACTGCAGAAATTCAGTAGTGGAAAAGGGAAGAGATGTGCACATTGTCCTCTCTTTTTCCACAGCCTGTTGACTCCCAGTGCAGACACTAAGCCTGTAGTTTCTGACTCTTACCTGGCAACTGATCTGCAGGTCAATTAAGCCAGCAGGCGTGGGGCCTTTCTGACTAGAATAGGTGTAAGGTTTGAGCCTGAAAAATAATGTCTTGGCCACAGTTTTTGTCTGAAAATAATTCTTCATCGGCTTTAGAGAAGGGCCTTGTTTTTGTCAGGATCTTTTTTGTCCCCTTCATTTCTTGCCATAGTGCTCAAATTCCTATATTCAGAACTCTTCAGAAAAATAGAGGAATGACTGATGAAAAACTTGAGTGATACTTTGAAAATGTAGCACATGCTGTGCAGTTCCAGTAGATGAAAGCAGCATGGTTGAAGGGTTTAAAACATGCTTTCATACTAATTTACTATCATTTAAATATTCTTTTAAGAGACTGCTTATGAATTCTGATTTTTCAGCTGCAACCCCAGTTTATTCAAAGTTTAAAGGGTTATGATGTATATTTATTGTGAAGTATTCATCCCATTTTTTTTTCCACACTAGATTTTTGGTAGCCAGGAGTACACGCTGCTGTGCTGGCAAATGCATTAATATTTGTGGTGGTGAACTTCTACCACATCTAAACCCTTGTGTGCACTTGCAGCAAAAATGAGAAATGGTGAATAATCCCTCCTGCCTTTTGAGAGGGTCATATTTGAATTATGTTGGCAGGACTGAGTGAAGAAGCTTGTATTGTTAACAGTCTGAACAGAGCTGAATCTGCTCTGTAAATGCACAAGACTTTTTTTCCATGGGGATTTCAATCCAGCTTTCACCAGTTCTTGTTCACCTAAAATGAAATTTAAAGGTTTTCTTAGGTTTCTGCTGCTAAATTTGTGCTTTATGTGAGGGGAAAAAATCCACAATGTGATACACATTTCTGTTTACTATAAATTTGTTCTTTCACTCAACTTTATAAGAAATATATTCCATTACTGTCATAAAATATGCTCTTTTTTCATCTCAAACAAAACAATATCCCTGAAACACATAATTTCATTCATTTAATTTGCTAAATATTGTACTAACTTTGACAAATGTGAACTTATTTTCTTCCCAGGTTTCCAGAGGAGAAGTTGGCAACAGAGCCACTAAAATATGCTGAACAACTTCCTGTAGCTCAGATCATACACCAGGTAAGTCTTTCTATTTTAAAAATTCCTTTGAAAATAAAGAACATCTGTAATACTTAAACTGCTTTTCTAGGTCACACAGAATTAATGTCCTCATGCTGGAAGTATGTATAAACAAGATAGTCCTGTTCAGATGACAACTATTAAATTATAAAAGTTTAATTCTGAACATGGCAATGAAAAGATGCTTGCTGTATGAAATGGTTAACACTTCAGAGCTGCTTGTTAAAATTGTTGTGTGTCTGCTGATAGAAAAGAAAAAAAAATTCCATTAATTTCTCCAAATTTGCATCTTGACCTAAATCATATTCCCCTTCCTGAAAAAGCAGCCAAAGTATGGAGTCATTATTGTGGAATAATTGTCATGATGAGTTGAGCAGGGAAAACAATCTCTCCTCCTAATACAATTCTGAATTAGCACTGGTTTTATTTCTAACTATAGCAGTGTCATCACACTTTCTGCTTTGAAGAGGGGTTTTTTTGGTTTGCTTTTTGTTTTGCACAATCAAATAAAAAGGTTTATATTTTTCCTAGATTGTGCCTTCTGACTTTGTTTAAATGCAATACTGTGCTATTGATTTAAGTAAACAAATGAGGGATGATGTGGACATACAAGCTGGTAGTGAAGTTTTTATTGTAAGGTCTCCCCCAATTCATGGCAAGGAGGAGGAAGAGATCTTTTCTGTGCAGGAGATGCTATATTCCCTTCTTGCTCTTTTCTCAGAGTTCAAGGCCTGGTTTTCAATCCATCCTGCTGGTAGATCAGGTACCCAGTCTGCATTCAGGTGTCTCCTCATTCTTTGCTGTTGGCCACAGAGGGCTCTGCCTGTTGTGTGGAAAAGCTTATGGCCAAATAACTTACATAAAACTTGTGTCAAACATGACTGGGGAAACTTAGCACCCCCTTCCTGGGAATGCCTTAAAGGATGCAAAATTACCTATTCTGTCGCAGTCATTTGGAATTTTCTCAAAATAAAAGAAATAATTGTTAAACTTCATAGATGTGAGTCCCGTGTAGGGACAAGTAACCATAGTTTTCTTAAGTCAGGATCAAACAGTCACATTGCTGTTTTCCTAATGGTACCTTGGCTGTATTGAGTCTGTCAGGTAATCAAGTATGCTCTGAAAAATTGATCTGAAATTTGGGGAAGATAATGACAGTTCATGCTGGGAATGGTGCAGTCCATCCACTGCCTTGAGATAAGGAAAACTTCTGGACTGAAAACTGGGACTTGGTACTGGTCAGAGTAGCACTAAGCCAGATATGCAGCGTTAGATAAAGCTGTAGTTTCAGGCTCAGCTGTTTTGAAATGCTTGAAGATCAACAGAAACAAATAAAAGTCCACTTGGTCCCTTAACAGAATTTTGTAAACAACTTTATGTGTATTAATTATTATTGCAGATCTTCCCAAACACCTTTGTCAATAAGTGTTTTAAAGCATTGGGTCTCATGCTGCAGGCAGTGCTGATTTTACCTTAAAGGAAACATAAGCTTTATTTTAAAACCTTAAAGTGTACAAGCCTTTCCTGTGAGTTGTAAACACAAGGGATTTTAAAACTTTTAGCTGAAATCTGCACCTTCGGGAAGAATTTCTGATGTGTTCAGAACATGGAAGATTGGAAATCAGGACCAGTTTGTATGTCAGGAACTCCCTGGTGTTGTCAGAGCTTCAAATGACCCAACAGCCTGCAAATGTCACATTTAAAATTCTATCTTCATGCCTGACTCTCTGCATAAATGAATTAAACAGCAGAGCAGGCAGCCAGTCAATATGTTCTTAACAGTGAGAGTGAGCAATGAAACAGTTTGGGGGTTGTTTGGAATCAGTAAATAGAAAGTGCATGGAATGGCTCACCTAGAGAGAAATCTCAAATAGGAAACAGAATTAACCTTTAAAATGGTCGAGCAGACAAAATGTCATAGCAATATTTTTACAGCATTAGGTGGGTAATAACCACAGAGTGTTCACTTGGCTGCTGTGTGTTACACTGCAATAGAATATTGTGCTGTGGAACGGCAAAACGCTGCGTTTATGTGCTCTTATCTGTTTGCTAAACTTGCCAGTAGTGCAGAGCTGGGGTCTGCACAAGGCAGCAGAACAGACCCAACAGAACTGCAAATGCCTTGGATGCAGAGAAGCCAAATGAAAGGACCATTATTTGGCTGTGGTGACAGGAGTTTGGCACCATGCCCTGGCTGTGTGTGAGGCTGATGCCCTGTCTGAGCCTGTAACCAGCTGAGCATCACTGCTCCAGCATCATGCTGAATTAGCTCTGCAGAGAACCCCTTGTACCCTTTCTGAGGGACCTGGCACAACTGGGACAAGTTGTGCAGGGACCTTGTTTATATGAAAAAGGTTTTGTTTTTTTTTTTGCTCTAAGATAAAAGGAGGAAATTACAAGAAACTAAAAAGTGACAGGAGTAAAACCAGTGAATAGTATTTGTGCTGTTACGATGCTATATCCAAACGGATGCATACATACTCTAGACATACATAATAGCATCAGTGCTGTGTATTTATAGTATAAATACACATTAAAATTTTACACTGGTGGACAGGTATCCTAAATCAGTATAATGTATAAAGTACATTTTAATTATACTTGTTAGCTGACATAGCCAGTAGTACTATCCAACTTTCACAGTAAATTTATTCTCCTGAATACTACTAAAATGCTCCTTGTGCTTTTAACTGAAATAAAAAGCCTCTAGTGCTTGGTAAAGGAATGCAGTCATTAATATAAACTTGCAAAAGTGGAGCTTTCAGAGTAATGGCCACAAGAGACAACCTTTTTAGTGAGATTTTCTCTGTACAGCCATGCATACAATGCTGCTACTTACAATAAGTTTATGCTACTTAGAATAGGGCCAAAAAAACAAAACCCTGAACCGAAACTCAAATCAGAAAGAGGAGAAAAAGGACAGATTACTTTAATTCTGCACTTGTCTTTAGTCAAAACAGGTCTGGTGGAAGAACAGGGCAAGCTGCCCTGTTTGAGAAGATTGTTTCCATTTATCATAAATTATATTCATTGCTGGCCTTGCAGTTCAGCAAGTCATTTAATAAAAGTACCTAACTTCAGTGCCAGTGCTTGTGCTTGGAATGTCACTGTGTCTTAACATGTTTGGCTTAACCAGGATTTAGGGTATTGAAGAGACTTAAATTGTTACAGGTGTCTTACTGATGGAAGAATGTTTTATTGATGAAAGGCACATTTCAGCAGGTAAACACCAGATCTCCTGATGGTGTAAGTTTGTTAAACAAAATGAAACAACAAATTCAGACCACAATCAACTTGCCTACTTATTTTAGTGAATTTCAAACCATTAAGCAGATAAATGAAGATGCTGTTAAACCAGGATGGTATTTCAGACTTGGAGCCTGTAGTGGAAATTGCACAGTTTACTTGAAACCTGACATGGTTTACAGTTGCAGATTTACTTTAAAATAAGGAGTTCCTTAGGTATTTTTTCATGGGGGGAATGTTACACGTAATATCCAATTAAATTAGATTGAGTTTCCTTAAGTTTGTTTGGTTTGTAGAAGTCTTAACCTGTGCTTTTCTGTAGCCTCTCCATGAGAAGCCTCAGTGGAAAATGCCTTCAGTAATTTCAGGAGATCCCTGGGAAGCTGTGCTAGCCCTTTGAGGAGATGTCCCTGTTGCAGTCTCGGGTGCAGCAGGTTGTGGGAGCACCGGGAGCTTGGCTCAGTTCTGCCTCGGGGGCTGCTACAGCCGCTCTGCTCTGAGGGGTGACTGCAGTCACCACAGGTCTCAGAATGCTTTTTCCTGCTT
>WAAE01000289.1:0-46115 GCA_013400495.1 Nicator chloris
AAACCACCTGTGCTCCATTTTGCAGTATGCAAAATAAAGTCCTTCAGAAAAAGGCCAATGATGAAGGTATCCTGTATACTCTATTTGAAATATGCCTATGGTAAAGAAACTTAAAACCAAAGCAACAAATGCAACAAAGTTATCAGGATGTGATCATTTTTAATTCAGCAAATTAAGAAAATTATAAACTAGGGCACAATGCCCAGAAAATGACTGTATATTGTATCCTGTTACTTTAAGTGTCTCTAAAATCAAATGAAAGGGGGTTGATGGAGTTTTTTTAATCCACTTTTTCCCATAATGACTCTTGTGCATTTACTGAACATTCATTTGCTTTCACCAAGAAAAAGAAATAGACTCTGATTAAACGAAAAGGAAACATTAAGAATAGTGAATAATACAAATATGAAAAGAAGAAAAGAACAGAAAAGCAATTCTGAAAGAGCAATTCTTGCAGGTGTTCAAGGCCTATCTCTTCAGTCTCTTACTTCTGAGGACAAGACTGAAGGAGGAGCTCATACACTTATTCTTTGAGTGAAGGAAAATCTCTCTGCAGAAGAGATGCTACAGATCATTACTTGCTGCTTCTAAGTGCCTATTTCAATAAAAAGAATTTGAAAAATTATAGCAGCTAGTAATGCAGACACACTATCTGTTATTAGACCCCCTAAGTATGGTAATGAATGCTGTCCTCAAACAGTGATCAACTTCTTCCTTCTTGACCTGCACTTAGATCCTGCTCATAAAGAGAGCCTGTGGACCATGTTATTTAGGGCTTTGTACAAAATCCACTTGAACCCCTCAATTTGAACGATTCTGCTTATTAATTTCTTGCCAAGGAAAATATTTGACTAATTTTAACCACCAGAAAATCTTCTTTAATGAGGTAGCTACCAGAGCCACGTACACTACAGCTTGTACCAGCCTGTGCCACATTGTGAGTTTGACTCCTTGCTGTCTGAAAATGTCATTAAAACCAAACAATCAAGGATTTTCTATGTCTATAGAAACTTTCCAGAACATTTTTCCCTATGGAGTATAGGGAATAAAGAATGCAGAGGAAAGAATAAGGGTTGGATAAAATAGTTCTGTGGACTAGAGACGTGTTTTTAGATTTTCACCAGTTTATTTAGAAGTAGAAGAAAATATCCCCAGTCTTCACAGTGTCCTTTTTCTGTGGTCTATGTATTGCAGACTTCAAGTGGGTGTTAGTAGTTACATATATGGCTATGTCTCTCTTTCCTCTCTGTGAAGGAAGATATTAATATATTAGGATCCTGCAATGTAGACATGTGGAAAAGTAATACATAAATCTCTTTACCTTAATATTTTGTTGTTTTTACAGATTTTGAATCAGCCCCATCTGTAAATAGCAGCTGAACTTCCTAAACTTCAGGTGAGAATCAAATAAAGTGTTAACCTGAGCATCTCTAAAACTATTCTGGGCATTGCATTTTTTTTCCCATCATCCCCAGATAATTTGAAAGCCTATATATGATTTAAATGTTTTCTAGCTGGTGCATGAAACAGGCTGTAAAGCAAAAGTATGTAATTTTAGACTGTTGAATCTAGCCAATGAGGATTGGCAATGTCTTGCTATCCTAATACTGAAGGAATCATAGATGGAAAGAGAAATTTTTATTATTTTTCAGCAAAAAAACCATTTTCTTGTCTAGCCTGAACCATACTGATCTCTATCTAGCTATCTACCTTATGGATTGCATGTATTCAGTTATTCTATTTTAGAGATCAGCTACTCTAATCACCTATACTTAATATTTAATTAACAAATTAGTGAACACTGTAAAGTTGACCTTCACAGGCAAAGAATTATCTTTTTATAGTTTTCCTTTTTAAACACAGAACACTATAAGTCTTTGCTATTTATTGACAGAATATATAAAGAACTTGGCAACTTGGAGAGGGCAGGAGAAAAAAGAAATTAAAAACAAAACAGGGCTCCTCACTACAAATTCAGATGTTGAAACTGACAGAGCTTGGTCTCCAGACAGAAAATGCTGTGAGCACTTGACTTATCAATGTCAATGAATCAAAGACTTTTTGATGCAAGACACAACTTTTTGGATTGATAACAGAAAGTTATTTGCTTTAAATATATTAATTGTCTTTTTTTCAGTTTTGAATTCAGATTATTCATTTTTTCAAGACCTATAGACACATAAGAGAAAGTACACAGGCTATAGAGACAGTAAAAGGAGAGCTAGCCAAATCTCTGGCAGAACTGCAGAGATACCAGGTAGAGATCTAGAGGAGACAAACCACATGTGGAAACTATGGAAATGAAACAGTGATGGGTTCTGTGTGATTTCAATTCCTCAAAAGAGAAAGCAGGCAAAGAAGCAGTTCCTGTGTCAAGCTGGAGAACATCAGATTTCTGAACATTTATTGAAAAATGTAAAATTTTCAGACAATTGAAATGTATATGGTAAACAGAGTTTAGACCCACATCATTAGAAGAGAGACATGATTAGAGAGGTGACTGATATACTGAATCACTGAATTGCTATACAGTTTGTATGAAAAAGTACCACCCAAAACCCTGAGGATGTTACAGTAGGATCTAAAGTAGACACTGTGAAAAATGTCTACTTTACACAGTGTAAAGAATTGACTATTCAAGAAGTAATCATTTATGTAAGATTAACACTGTGACTCTAAATGCTTTGTGTCTCTAGGACTTTGAGGAAGGAGAAGAGGGAAAGTGTCCAGGACAAGACAGATCTGGTGGCTGTAACTGCAAACAAAAGGGGAAAAAAAATTATACCAAAAATATTTCTATGTGAAGGTAAAGATAGAAAGTCCATATATATCTCACTGTTATTACTTGTTTCTGAACAGCCTAAGAAAAGACAAAGAAAAAATAAATCACAATAGGTGGCTATTATCTCTGTTGCACACATGAAGGTTTGCTCATAACTCAGGGAATTATGCTGTGTAAGTATTCATTTCTGGTTTAGAGCAGCTGCTCTGCTGTGACACCAGCAACTGCATGATACGTATGGAAATAACTGGAAATATGGAAATGGAATACAAGAGAATGCACTTTCCCTTCTCTACACAGTAGGCATAGAAAAAGCAGAACAGTCAAGCAGGACATTAAGTAGAGACAAGAATGCAGATGTGTGGGGTTTCAAAATTTTTTGTGTACTGGCATACTACAGTGTATCCTGGTTCCAGCCAGGATAGGGCTAATTTTTTTCAGTAGCCAGGAGAGGGCAGGGCCAGGAGACAGAAGTTAATTAATACCACCTTTCATTATTGATGGGTGTGGGGTTAAGAGACTCCCTTCCAAGGAGAAGGGATTCCTTCTAGTCCTACAAGTGTGGCAAGGGGACATTGTCTGTTGCTGGGGGTTTTCCATGTTTCCTTTTCTTGTAGCTTCTGTCATTAGAACTGTTGCTGTTACTTTGCTTGTTTGTTTTCTTATCTTTTTGTTGTTTTAGTAAATTCTTCTTATCTCAGCCCGTGTTCTTTGCCTTTTGTGCCTCTAATTCTTCTCTACATCCCTCCATATGAAAAAAGGGAGGGGAAAATCAGGGGATCGAGGGAACAGCTCCTGGTTTGGAGAGTCTCAGTGGTGACACTGAATTGGTGATCACCATTCCTAAACTATGCACAGTGAAAGGTTTTATTTTCTTACTGTGATTTTTTCCACTTTTACAAGTGACAGCAAAATGGACAGCACCAACATAGTAAAAAAATATTAATCTGTAATTTTAATATCCACAAAAAAGATTCTCATTCAAGAAATAATACTTCTGTTACCATGATAAGAACACTGACACATCTATCCAGGTTTTGGGTATATTTACAAGTAGTTTATTCCATTGCAACTTTTTAAATGTAGAATTTAAGTGTCATATGCAGACCTAATGTCTTTGTCATCAGTCAAAATATGTTGAGAAATTAAAAATTAAAATAACTCATCCAGTAAACTAAGTAAATATAATTGTCTTAGCTTTTTAAGGGAAATACCCTAGAAGCCTACAACAAATTTAGATTTCCACCGAATTTTAAGGTTGCTCACATCTTTTTAGACCTGACCAGGTATCTAGTGAAGAGATACAAATAAGAAAGAGCAATTTAGATTGTGGATGAGATACTGGCCAGCTACTGAATGTTCATGACTTAGTGTTTTATAATTAACAGTTTATGGATTTGTTTTAGAGCAGAGTGATAAGTTGGGTAAACATCTCAAATTTAAGTAGTACTGTTTATTACAAAGATGAAAATTTTTAAAAAAACAACCTTTTTCTCTTTTTGGTTTGGCCTCCTTAGCCAGTATTTAAACAAGTAATCACCATTGCTATAGATGCACATGATAGCTATAACTAATAGGATGCTAACTATGGGTAGAGTTTGCCATATAATTTGTTACAGTAGGGAAAAGGAAAACTCAATGACATCTCATAAATAAGCAGACAGGGATGAAAAGATGGAAAGAAAGGAAGGCAGTTTGAAATACTTTCAAAGAACAGACAGGGTAAATCATATTTTGAATGAAAAGGAAAAGGTGGCTTCTACTCTATAACTAAGCAGCATTTTCCATAACTGCTTCAAACTGATATAGTTTTAATTTTCTATATCACATGGTATATGAACTATTTCCTAGTGAAGCTGGCAGAATTCTTGGAAAAAGATAAATGATAGAGACAGAAAAGGGAGGATATAATGTCATTCAGTTCTACAACAAGGCCCATGAGACAGTATTTTGACAGCGAATTGTGTCAAAATAAGACTTCTGAATAAACAACATGAAATCTCTTCTCTGAGATCTTGCCCTAGAAAAAGAAATTGGATCACTGAGTTCCATCCCCTCTGCCATGAGGAATGTGGTTCCATTAGACCAGCTTACCCAGAGCCCTGTGGTTTAGAACACCTCTGGGGATGGGGAATCTGTTCCAATGCCTCACCAACTTCACTCAGTCATAGTCATAAAACATATGTGAAAAATCCTAAGTTATAAAACCACATTTGTTCTGACTTGGGGTGTATACTTCTCAATATCAAACATGTATTCATGACTCACCTAAACAGACACAAAAATCACAAATCTTTACAGAAATTAGGTTGATACACATCATGCTTTCATAAATGAATTTCAGAGTGTCCATGATGGTTATGGTTCAAAACCAACACTTATTGCTGCGCTCACAATTCTTCCACCTGGGGCCAAAATTACTCAATGTGAACCCTCACAGAAAAATGTTTGCCTGGCCTGTATTTGAAGACTGCTATTCTGCTTTGTTTCCGTCTTTCTCTGCTCTAGACTAATCTGAATTTTATCTTTTTCCACTGGATTTAAGTGTGCCCCTGCCAAGGAGCTGGCATTGGGGAGAATGCAGGAGCAGCCTCTTTAAGATGAGGTTCTAATGGAGCCACCCTCCCTGTGAGGAGCTGGTTCCAATGAACCCTTCACTGACTGGACACAGCTGACCCCTTAGTCAAGCTGGTAGTTCCTCTGGGAAAACTTGATTAAGAAAGGGCAAAACCACTAGAGCGCAATGGGAGGGGAAAATGAGAAAAGACAAAGTGTCAGAAACTTCTGCAGAGGTCAGGGTGAGGGAAGGAAGAGAGGAAGTGCTCCAAGCACCAGAGCAGAGATTCTCCTGCAGCTTGTGGAGCAGATACCCACGCTGCAGCCTGTGGAGAACTGCACACCAGAGCAAGGGGACAGTCACTGAATGAGCTGTAGCCCGTGGAGGAGCAGGGGAATAGCGTGAGGAGAAGGAACTGTTGGACTGACTGCATTCCACCATCACCCCACACCACTCAGAGCAGGGAGACAGAGTCTGAGATGAAGGAGTGACTTTAACTCTGGGAAAAGGAAGGGAGATAGGGGGAAGTGTTGTATTAATTTGTCTTTGATTCTGACAAACCAAATCCATTTTAACAGACAGTAAATTAAATTTTCTCTAAGTCTAGACTGTTTTTCCCCTGATAGTATTTGATAAGGGATTTCCCTGTCTTTGTCTCGCTCTATGAGTTTTTTATTTTATTTTCTTCCCCCTATCCCATTAAGGAGGAGAAGTTAGAGTGGCTGAGTGGGGGTCTGGCATCTTGCCAAAGTCAGCTGTCTACAGAATAACCTATCAGAAAAATGGGGCAGAAAAAAAAATCCCAAACCCCACAAGAAGAAGTATTATATCTCCATAATACACAGTTTGCAGTGAAACACATTTCAGGGAGAAGTTATGAAAAGAGATATATGGTTTCAGTCTGTGCCTCACTGATAATATTGATTTGCAAAGGTAGACTATCATTTCTGCTACATCTCCATCATCCCATAGTCCTGAAATTATGCTGCTCTTGCAAATCCATCAGTGCTAAAAGGATCAGTATACATCATTTGGCCTGTATCTGGGAGGAGGCACTTGCTAAGAAAGTTATTTGGCTGCCGAATTCTATACTGTTTTGGAGCTGCTAATTTTTTGAAGGAAAGTGAGCAAGCAAATTTTACATGGCAAGCAAGAATTTCAGTGACTATGTGACTGTCCCATACCTTCCTTAGACAAAACTAATTTTCACAGCTGAACTGGGCTTTGGAAAGAAAAAAATCATCATTCAAATTTATGTAGGTATCAGGTTTTGAATAAAAAAAATATAAACTATGTATATGTATGTGTATATAATTTTATTTTTTAATATTGAGCATCATCCAAATTTGTATTCCCAATCCCTCATAGCCAAGTTTCACGACAGAATGCCTTTACACAATTACAAGAAGGTTGTTGTCAGTAATTGAAGCCTATGTGAGAATAAAACCAATCGTCCTTATGAAGGATTCTATTCCAGATGCACAGGTCAGTTTTGTCCCTACAGTTTTCATTTGTTCTAGTGTAGGATGCAGGATTGGATTAGTCTTAATGGTTTCTGTAAGGATTTGGTTTAGGTTACAAAAGCTGCTCTTCAAATTTTCTTTGTTTGGGGCTTTTAATTTTTATTTTCTTTTTAACAGATCAGTTTTTCATTTTAGTCTGTTTAGGTTTTCAAACTGTAATTATCTGACCTGGGTCCCCAAAGCCAAAAGTGCTTTCATCAATCTATCATTATCATTAGGGTGTAGTTATGAAGTTACTGTTGTTTTTTATTTTTTTCTTTAATAAACTGCATTTCTTACACTAACAAACCTCAGTGACAACACTCATTCAGTCTTCTGAAAGCAGAAGAAACACAAATCTGCTGGAGGTTTTTGTTTTCTCTTTTGTTGTCCACTCTATTCCTTAGTTTCTGATGGCAAAATGCATTTGTTTTAAATTTTACTGGAAGGCCCAGTGACACACTGCAATCAAAAGTCAGGGATGTGCACTCAGAATGAACTGGTGTAACTTTAGTTGCTTCACTGGACTGGCATCATTTCATATCAGATGCAAAATCTCAAAGATAATCACTGAATTAGAAAACACAACAGAGTCCAACTGAAGCATCTCTGCTCTGGTTTCCCTTAAAAATTTGCATATAGAAAACAAGTTTTATGGTTTAAAAAGTATTATTTTAATATAGTTATTGCCTTGAATGAAACTCATTAGACACACACAATTTATAAGGACATTATCAAAATGTCTTCAATAAAGGAATAATGCAGACCACCACAGTGAATTAACACACTTGAATAAGAAATTTGCTGCTTGCTGCACAGAACAACAGTTGAAGTTGGTTGCATGTGTCAGATCAAATCATAGTTAATAAAAGCATTCACTTTTCTGATATGAACAGAGCAGACGAAAAAACCTTCTTGAAGATGTTTACCCCTAGGATAAATGGAGCTTGAGATTAAGACGCTGAGGAGCAGGGTATCAGTGAGCAGATGTTAGGTGATGGCAGGAATTAGGGATGCTCATGGCAGAAATGCCTACTGCCAGCTGCAACCACCCTAATTACTGTGAGACAGGGTGCCAGAAACATGAGAAAATGTAAACAGGGGTAATCAGGCTATATTGAAAAGGGTGTTTAGGAATAACCATCAGGTTTAGAACAGCAAAAAAGACTGAAAGTCACTGAGAATTGTCAAAAATATTCTATCTTTAAAAGGTCCAGATTATTGAAACCACTGAGAGAGAAGGATTTAGAAAATGATCCTTCACTGAATTATTAGGTCTGCAGCAGGATGCACCACCAATGACTACATAGTTTCTGAGGTCTTATCTCTAATATAAAGACAAGTGTGTTTACACTTTGTTTTGACGGTTCAACTATTTCTGCTTGAATTTACACATCAATTTAAGGTCAAAATCCTGTTTGATTTCTGTTACCAACAGCCACCTATAAATCACTCAGTAAAACACTGAACATGCATTTTAGACCAAGGTATGCATCACAGAATTTTGCTGATCGTGGTGATTTTAACTTTCTTCATATTATCTAGTATGAGGGCTATATTTTGGATTTTGGACTTCCACTGCATGGGTGAGCAAGCCTTTGTGCAGGACTTAGTTGCTGCCTGGGGTTAAACCACAGCACAGAGGAACTGGAGACCAAAACTGAACCTTGGTTGTTCTATGGACCATGAGCTTCTGTGGGAGTGAAGACGCATTGTGACTTCGACAGAGATAGTCTGGTCAAGTCAGTCATCCCCCCACACCTCCATTCCTCTGATGGACAGTGCAATTTGTCCTAAGATAAGAACGCCAGGTGGATATTGCAGGAAGAACTGTCTGAATGCTTGAGTAATTAATGTATTCCAGACATGAGGGAGCTGTGATGCATTGGTAATATTTAGATACTGTATTAGCAATAAATCTAATTGTAATTGTACACATAATCAGTGTCATACTTCTCGTGCCTGATCGAGAGTCTTCTCTCTATTATTCTGTCACACACATCTATCAGAAATCTCCCTCAGTTGATTCCCACTACATAATTGCATGAAAGCACACATTTTTCCATTCATTTATGGTGCCGTGTTGGACCTATTTGTGGGTCTGCAGAGAGAGAGGTGTGCCTTTTCACTGTGCTGCTCCTACCTAGGTGAATCTCACAGTGAGACAGCACTCACATGCAGTGGCCATTTGGTATAGGTTTTCAGCATCAGTTCAGGACTCAAAAGTATCTACAGCTATTTGAGATTTCCCACCATCCCTACAATATCTCCACTGTGCTGACCCATATTGCTTTCTACATCTCTGGCAATGCAATTCAGGTCTAGCTTTAGGTGTTTATACATAGATATCTGCATGCTCAGTAGATGTCTGTGTCCCTAATACCATCCAGTATGAAAATGAAAGTGGTTTAGTTCCCCTGCAAACAGGTGCCAGCAGTGGCCGGCCAAGTGCCTGAGTATCATCTAAGCACTGACTTTGTTGCCTGGAGAGTGTTTTTACTGCTCACCCTTGGGCACCTGGTTTCATCTAAGACTCTTCAGAGAATCCCACCAGGCCTCCAGGCACCTCTCCCAGCAGGCATTTGGGTGCAACTTCTACATCAGATCTGACAGGCACACAGATGTCTGCACTGGATATCTGGGATATCCAGCCTGAGTGTGTCAAATGACAGTAGGCACATCTGTGTGGGCAGTCATGCTCTAGATTTGTGTCATTTGTAACACAAGGCAAGCATGAAATAGAGTTGAAGGTAGCAGTTTAGGTTATTTGATCATTGACCAAATCCCCGTTCTGGTTCTAGTCACATCTGAAGCCAAGTGAAGTCCAACTGATGTCAACAGAAAGAGAAAATAAGGAATAAAGACAAGGGATAACTTAAATCTTCAATAGCAGTTCCTTCGAGGAAGGTGTCTGCAATCAAATACATGTTATACAGTGGAAACTGAGTAGATAAGTGCCTCTAGGTATTTTTCAGGAGGTGTCAAAAATCTAATTTTAAAAGGGCAGGTCAGACTGTGATGGTACAGTTCAACTTTATTTCCTCCATAAGAAGGTTAATACAGTTCTAAAAGGTAAGAAAAGGAAGAACATGCTGTAACCTTTTATCCTTGTCTTTAATCTGACACTAACATAAAAGTGCGGAAATGCAGCCTGCCACCTCCTCTCACATCACCATGGGCTGCTGTGTTCCTGGAGTTCACAGAAAGCAGCATCAGCCACAAACACATGCAGATGGGTGCACAGATGCTCCCAGGAGACAGCCATACACACCAGTCCCCTCACACTGCATGGGAAATAAGAAATAAACTATCAGGGGAGCAGTGATATAGAAAGAAAATAATGTTGCTCTCCCGTGCTTTAAATATCTGTTGGTACTATCAGTGTTGATAATGATCTGGTATTTGGAATGAAGTCTTCATTGTGTCCAAAAGATTCTATTTAGGTCAGTGGTAGAGTTCTGCTACTCCAGTGACAACATTGTCATCATGGTCTCGCCTGTAACTCCTCAGAAAAACTCTTATCTTTATGGTGACAACAGAGACAAGCATGTTTCTGCTGTGGAGATATTACTGCTGGGCTGGGGGCGGGGAGAGAAAATCTGGAGGAGGAAGAAGTTACTTTTCATTGTCAAAATTATTGTTTCTGTAGGCCATTTGGTATAAAGCAGCAGTAGATGTTCTGGAAGGATAAAGCTATCAGATACTAAAAAGAACCCCACTCCCCCCAAAACAAAACAAAGCAAAACAAAACAAAAAACCTCTTTGCATTGTTAAAGCTTAGAAAAGGTTTGTCATGTTTGAAGCTCTCTTGAAGTCATGCCATTCTGTTGATTTCACGCCGAATCCTGGGATGAAGAAGAATGGTTTTAGGGGTGAAATGGGGTTTAAAGGCAAGCATGATGATTTGCAGGCCAAGTAGCAAAGAGACATCTAACTAACTGATAATTAATTCTTTTGATCACTTTACCCTCTGCTAAATGCTTTAAAAAAAAACGCCTATCAAAGTGGCTTCTTATTGCTCTCTACTGGACCTGGACATATCTGCATTTAAAATAAAAACAGCTGTAGGCTAAGAACACCAAGAGAAATAGAAACAAAGCAAATATTTAATTAGGAGGGTTCAGGAATTTAGGAAATCTTACTGTGTAATATTTATTTGGCCTGCTTAACTTTTGTTCATTTATATAAATGCTAGCTAAAATATAGAAAAATAAAGGATATGTAGGAGGAATTAATAAAAGTATTCTAAGAAAAATAGTTTTGATTAACTGCCTTCTTGTGACTTGTCTGTACCAACTCAGGAGAGCAATGGAAAACAAAAATCCACCTTACCCAAGCTTCTGAAAATGCCATCATTTTTGCTGCAAAATTTCCCAACTGACTGATTGCAGTCAGGATTTGTGGAATATTTGAAAAGGTGTAGTTCCTACCAACATATTGATGAAAAGGAAGAGCTTTTATGTCATAAACAAAATTTTAACTAAGAAATTTTATTTTTTGCTTTCCATAATCAACTTGAGTATTGCACCGATCAGAAACAACAAAAGAATCATTACACTCAAGGCTTCTTCTAGAATTCTAAATAAAGATGCAAGGTCAATGCCAATCAGGCAAATAGGATGAGATAACTGCTTAGAGAGAGCAAATAATTTGCTAGCTGAAAAGGTTTCAATTTTAAAAAGCCTGGACATTTAGCACACCAGTGTTAACACTGAAAAAACTGGCTAATTCCTTTTATCAAAGCATAATACATATTTTCTACCCCTGCCAACTGTAGTGGACCATACACAGTAAACTTAAATGTATAAGCCTACATAGCTTGTAGCATTATTTCACACAAACACTATGATTGTGCTATTATGTAATAACAATCAGGTAGATGACCAGAAAAAAGACTAGCTACCTTAGCATCCTAAGACAGTACTAAATGGAAAAAAATCCACAAAACTAAACAACAAGCAAACAGCATGAAAAAAGTTAGAATTAGTTTCTACAGTATTGGGAATGTAATACTTATGTCTAGAAATGAACTACACACAGCTATGCCCATTACCAGTCACTGTCTTGTGATTGCACATGACTGAAGGAGGATAAATATAGATTTAAGCAAACAATGCCATGAAAACAGAGGTGTTCAGTTTGGAGGTCTTTTCCTGTAACAGAATCTGCATGAAGAAGATGCATTTTCTCCTGCAGTCCTGAATGCACTTACTGCAACGTATTTCAGCAGGGAAACAATATGCCACAACTCCTCTGCTATGACAGAGAACTTATTGAAATACTTTTTATTTCTTAAGATATTTTCTCACTGCATTATCTGCCTGAAATAGTTTTAAAAACTGACTTCATCACAGGCAGATGTAGAAACAAATTAAAGGTCATATAGCTGACAGCAAAAAGAGAACTCCAGTCTAGCAGAGCTTCCAGTCTCAGGTCTGAAGCTGTTGCCAACAGGGTTCAAACTTTACAAAACTTCTCATATTATTTCCACCACATTAGTTCTTTGTTATAAGTTCATTTTGTTGCCATGTCCACAGATATTAAGCTGCAGGACCAGATGCATTTTCAGAAGCATCCCATTCCCAGGCCCACTACCTTGACAGGTCTTAGCAAATACGTGTGGATTTTACAAAACTACAGGTGTTATTTGTCTTTCTGTCTTGGTTTTACATGGCAATGTTTTGGTAGTGGAGAAGTTGCAGGGGTGGCCTCCATGAGAAGACACCAGGAGTTGTCCCTGTCAGACACAGCTGGTTCCAAGGGAGTCACCCCAAGTCAGAGCTGATCCTATCAGTGACACCGATGGTGCCTCTGCGATAACTCATTTCAGAAAGGGTAAAAAATGCTGTGCAGCAGCTGTGAAACATGAGTGGGGAAAATATGAGCAAAACAGCCCTACAGCCAGCAAGGAAGAGTGGGGAGGAGGTGCTGCAGGCAGCAGAGCAGCGATTCCCCTGCAGCCTGTGGAGAAGACCAAGGGGAAGCAGTTTGTGCCCCTGCAGCCCATGGAGGACCACATCAGAGACCACTGAGAAAATATCACAGTGGGAAGTAGCACTCTACATGTGCTATTTCTTACACTGCACTTCTGAACATTGGCTAGTGCTGGAGACAGAAGAGAGCATGGACCTTAGGTGTAAAGGTGTAAGACCGTGTTCACTTTTATCTTATTCTGCTAAGGAAAGTGAGATCTCAGAAATCTTAGAAGTCTTAGTGTTTTCAGAAGTTTTAGGAAGACATAGTAGACTTCAAACAGAAGTGATAAGTTAAAGGCAGAAATTTCCATGCAAGTTTCATTGGAATGCACTGTGGGGAAGGTCTGGAGAGAAGATTTTTGGACTTTAGAACTGCTAAAATATTTCTCTGCCACTAAATTAGGTCTGATTTCTGGAAGATGATATTTAGATCATTTTTAAAATATTTAAGTAAGCATTAACTCTGAAGTGCTCAATACCCTTCACAGTTTCATATTCACTATGAGAACTAAAAGCACTCAGTACAGAGTCAGATCCAGGAATAAAAACACTTATTTGAAGCAGTTTTTACAGCAGAATATAGTGAGGACTTTTTATAGGACTCTCTAGGCTTTAATAGATAGATATTAGAAACCTTAATGTAGTAGAATATTATAATAAAACAAGATGAGTCGTAATATAAATGTACATTAACTCATTTGCTAATGATCAACATCAGCCACAGGAACATATGTCAGTGGTTTCATGTCCTTTCATCAGAAGGGAGACAGAGCCTATTTAAATGTTTTAATTGTAGGGAAAGAAATGGATTTGCTTTTATCCAATCAATACTACTTTGACCAAAAATCAATTAAACTGACAAGGCTTCTCTTATTGAAGTAAGTAGGGGCTTTAATTAAATTCCATTCTATAGTTTAAGCAAGGCACTGGAAGACAAGGAGAACACAAAGGCTACTTTGAATTTACTGTGTGTATTGGAAGCATGGTTTTAGGAGCAAATCATAAATGAAACTTCAGATATATTAACACTTTATATCATATTACATATCAAAATGAAGCCACAGATAGTGGCCTCATCTATTACAGCACGTACTTCTATTTTGAATTAGCAGAAAACTGAATGCTCTGCGTGATCCTTTATTTATTACAGTGACATGGTATGTACAAGGGCATCCTCCAATTTCCTCAGAAAACATCATCAGTACTAAACAGTCTCTCTTTGCCCATTTCTTTAGAAGATCACTGCACAAAAATGAGACACTGCAGAGTAACAATGGGCTCCATTTAATTGATGCAACCCTTCCCCCTGCCTATCAGCAGCACAACTCCATATTCACTCTGGGGCAAAGAAGTTATTACAGTATTTCAAATGATATTTTCAAAGGGAATTTTCCTTTATTCTTACTACCTCTTCAAATCTGAATCACTGGGTGAGGAGGGAGGCCAAAGAGATGGAAAAAAGCTTACTTCCCAGGAAATTATTGAAAACGATGTCATGAAATCAAACAGGCTTTGGTATGAAAAATCTTCAGAAAAGAAAATACACTTTAAGCAAAAGACCTAAAATACAAAGTCTTTCTACGAGTGGCAACACCTCAGATCACTTAGCCTGGAGATTCTATCATTTCAGTCCCCTGATGTGATGCTATTCCAACTTATTTTCCTCAGGCTGCTTTGCTCACTAAAGCAAGTAATTAGAGTAGCAAATAATAGATCCAGAGTCCCAAATTAACTTTCAATATTATCAACTGGTTGCTAGTGGCTAAAACATTGGTAAATCTATATAACTTTTTGTTAATAGTTACTAAATAATTACTAATAGTTACTAAAAAAGATTTAGTAAAAATCACTTTCAGGATCCTTGTTCTAAAATATGCCATTTTTGTGCATATCAAATAGCATACTAGGTGATCAGAAGGGTCCTCTGATTAAATATTCTTTTTAATTGCTCATTGGTTCAGTCCACATATGTTTCACCTACAGAAGTTCTTATGTCAGTGAGTGTCTCCGACTTGTGACATGATGACAAGTTTTCTCTTTAGATGAATAGTTTTCAAGGATTAGTGGGTTATTCTTAATGTGGTAGAGAAATTAGCGTAAAAATTAAGATATTTTTTGATTTTTAGGAGAATTTTCATTTTTGTTTATAGTGTGATGGCAATTGCAGTCCTCCATAAGCAGCTCAGCATTTTCCAGCAAAGTAGTGTTTTCTGGTTATAAATACCTTTTCTCTTTTCAAAATTATTGTGTTAATTTATAGTTTGGATGAAAACAACCATATATATAAGTGGCTATTGCATTTAACAATTTATATGATCTTACTATATACAATACAGTATATAATATAGGCAAATTATTTAAACTGAATGGAAAATGTGATGAACATGATTTTTTGTTTGTTTCATAGTTGAGTTTAAATTTTTCCTCTTTATTCTGCTATACAATATCTACAGATTCTGGAGTATTGGAATTTCCAACAGAGAAATGACATTTACTGAACATTTTTAAGTGATTGCAAAAGCTGTGATTAATTGTTCATATTATGCTGGTGTTTATGGGCGAGGTGTAATCCTTCTATACTTAAAGCAACAAAAAACTTCCGGAAAAAATATAAAGGAAAAATGTAAATAAAATGGTTAGATAACTAACTAACTAAACTCCCCAAACCTGCAAAAAATAATCTTCACAGCTCTGTTCAAAAAGTTATGGCAATGTAACCACTATGGGACTGCATCCAGTATTCATCATGTATGGTGATGTTAAACTTATGAAATTCCCTGTTTTAAATTTGTGAACACCACTGTATTTTTGCTAAGGTTATGAAAATACAAGTTGTTTATCGGCAGTTTTGATACAGGTTTTAATGAAATTGTCAAGCAATAAACTTCTCGTCTTTCTACAACAGTCTGTATATGATGTAAGAGTAGAGCTCATGTTACCTACTTCTTCCGATTGGTGGACAGGTTAAAACTGCTGCTAAAACACAGTGTTATAAGGGGCTGCGATCCACAGAGTGTTTATTAACTCCTGCAGAGACCCTATTGAGCTATTGACTTTCTTATGGAGAGTTAAATACTTTGTTACTTATCATAATAGCCATGGCATGGGTTTTAACCCAGAAGAAGTTATTATATAAAGTAGTCTGTAATATATTTTCATCAGGAATGACCTGCCATGGGCTAAGAAGATTTAGTCAAATTCTAGTCCAACTCTGAATGTGTACTTTTGAATTAATAACTTGCCAGTTGCTTTGCCAAGCAGTGCATAACAGCCAAGCAGAAACAATTCTCTCTGTCTATAGCACCTTTGGTGCTGACAGCAAGGAAGCAGCTTCTATGGCACCTTTTGAAAGATTTTCTGGTTTTATTAATCATTTGCTGTACGCAGATCATGAGCTGTTTTGGAAAACATGGTCTTTTAGGATTTATGCAGAAGTGAACTGCTTTTTAGTACCTTTTTAGTTTTCCCAGGAGTGCACAAACACTGATAGAATGTCTGTTCCAGCAGCATCCTCATTGTTCTGTGTCTCTCTGTGCTCTACCCTATATTCTACATAATGGACTAAAGAGAGGAGTTGAAGAGCAGGTATCACACTATCATGTGATAATCATGCTACAGAAGATAATTTTTTTTAACTGCGATCCTGAATTATTTAAATTTAAAATTACATAAAACCAACTCTGTTTCAATTTAATGTCAACAAAGGATCTAAAAATTACTGAAGCAGTTGTTTTCCACATTTTACAACTTCTTTTTGAAGGAAATTGTTTTGAACATATAGGTATCTCTTTACAAATTAAAAACTGAACAACCAAGTAAATCTTTTAATTCTATTTAAAGCACTCCTTTGATCATGTTGCAAAATATGTTTTTCATAATTTTGCTGAAAGATAAAAATTGTATTTGAGTCTGCTGTATTTATTCTGCTATCTCAGAACAAAATATTTCATAACTACCTCTTTTCACATTATTAACAACCCATGTTCTAACATTTCTTCATTCCTTAAACACTGTACAAAATTTCTTCATTCCTATAGAAATTTGTACTTATGTTGAAAAAGAAATATTTTGGAAGTTTATGTTTTCGCATAGCAATTGCATTAACACCTTTTCCTCAGTGATGTCACCAAGATGTCAGTCATTTTAAAAAGTAAACATTGGTTTCCTGTTATACAAAACCGGTAAGAGAATCCAGTGTCTTGCTACCTCACTCTCCAGAAATACACTTGCAATATCCAGTTCATGGTCTTTAGGCTGCTGTGCTGAAGGGGAGTTTTTTCCTGCCACTGTGTTATGCAACACACTTGTATCGACAGTTCTGGATTCTGGCTTTCTGACTAGTTTTTCTCTCTCACTCTTCCTTTGCAAAGGAGGAAATAATCAAGCAGCAAAGTCAGATCCACCAGTTGCAGCTATTTTTAAAGGACAAAGACCCCTGTAAGTACTAGTATAGTTAAGAACACTTTTGTTGTTTTTTTGTTTTTTTTTTTTATTTCTTCATCTGCTTATTAACAGGAGTTCTAGTGCAAGGACAAGGACCCGTTTGGCTAATAAATGCTCTGTGACATTGCATTTCATTAGCATCATGTTACATTTATTCTAGAGCAGTCATATTTTATTACAGTAGTTGGGGGATCAAGATTTCAGGCTTTTATTTGACTGATACTTCTATTTCAATAAATCACATTTAAATACATTTCCAGACATATCAGGCAGAGCTAGCCAGAGAGGTGCTATCATGGCATAGATGACATCAGGATGATTAAGGGTTGCATGAGAGAGATCTCAGAGAACTAGGGAACTGTGAACATTGTATTACTTGTCAAACAGCTTAGACTATCAGGCCCTCGCATAAACTCTCTGTCTATGTCTGTTTCTGTCCAACTCAGCCCCTAGAGACTGGTGCAGTCTTACCACATGCAGGTACTTGTCAAGTATAGACACAGAAGTGAAAAAGCATTCTTATTTTAAGAGAAGCTTATTCTCACTTGATGTTGGCAATATTTAGAGCGGGTCACCTCTCATCTGTGTCTTCTGAGTTCTGATCCACAGTTTATCAATCATTTTGTCATGATTGAATGACTTTGACAGATGTCTATAAGGTGCTAGAACAATTAACATGTTTAATAAGGCTGAATAAAACATCAGTTCTCTTTCTGAGATGGGAGGCTGTCGAATTAACTGAAGTACCTTTAGATTAGAGGTTAAGTAAGACCACAGAGTGATGCTTGATCACAGTTGATGGATTGAGTTTTAGACATGGGGAAAAGTCAGATTTTAAGTGTTAAATGAAATTCAGCTAGTGAACCACTTATGCCATTTTTGAGGCCATTTTTTGAAGACCCTGGGGGTTTTTTGGTTTTCTGTTTCTAAACACTTTGCACATTTTTCAGTGTTTCCTGAGAAGAAGTAGAATTTTCTGTCATAACTAGTGGATACCACAAAAGAATCTGTTACTGCATTTCTCTAGATACAGCCTTTATTAACCAGTTTGTGAGGCATAATTGCTGGGGCTAGCAAGTTTAACTACAGATCTTCAGTTAGGAAAAAACCATTGAAGCATAACAGATTCAAATTAAAATAGCAATCTAACAACAAAACCCCGAACCCTGTTATTTTTTTCCCTCCAATGTCAGATACAGCATAATCTGGTCACCCCATTGCTCTCTGTTCAAGCACTAATTTCACATAGTTTCCCCTTTTTCTCAGATAACATAGGACATATGATTTTCCCCACCATTAGCACTGAGTTTGATAGCTTGCTAGCTTGCATGATGATGTGCTTTTAATCGGTTGATTACGTATATGCCCCAGGCAGGTTACTATGTTAACATCTGATGATTTAGCAGACTGCTCTGATTTTATTTATTTATTTTACTTTTGGCTGAAACTTTTTCCAGCATCAATGCTCAAAGTGTAATGTCTGAGTGAAAGCAGCCTATATTCACAACTTCTGGGTATTTGCGTTAATGGTAATGGATGCCTTGAGCCATGGGAAAACAATATGGGGTTTAATGTACATGCTCAGCACTTACTGCTAGTTCCCTAAATTTAAAAAGGCCAGCTAAAATATTTATGAAATGCCATTTTTCATTTTGAATTGAGTAACAACTGATTATCTTTCATAGAGATTTCTCCAAGATCTGCAGTCAGGTTTCTATGTTAAATTGCAGAGCTGCAGATGTTGGTTTGACTCTCGTGGGCCAAAGGGTTCAAACTACACTATAGTTTTTAAAATGAAAATTTAATTGAAGCTATAACCAAGCTGTGGGAGATAGTTCAAATTGGGTTAATGAAGTTAGAAAATAATGATTTAAGGTGATTTGTTCAGAGCTCATAGTTAGATAATTTCCTGAATTTATTTGGCATTTGCTCATAAATAGTATTGATCTTCCCATCCAGACTGTGCCTGTACAACTTCTAGTGAAAGTGTGTTTTTTACCTGTCAGCTCTCAAGACACAGGATACTCCAAAATAAGTCTAAAGATAAGCCTGGTTGATTGGTTGGTTGGTTTGTTGGTTTAGGGGTTTTTTCAAGATTTTTGTTTGTTTGTTGGGTTTTGTTACTGTTCAGTTTTGTTGTAGTGTTTTTATTTTGCTTGATTGTTTTTTGATTTTGTTTACTTGGGTTTTTTGTTTGTTTATTTTGTTTTTCTTCAAACCCTCTGGTCCTTTAAGAAATTAATTTCTACAATAAAACCTGTTGGAAATGCATTGTGGCATACGATTAAGCCTGTATAATGCCACAATGAGAGAAGAGTTATTGTTCCTACATTTCATATTGTGACATGCATGTCCTGTAAACACATTCTTTGACATGAGCAGGAATTTTCAGTATTATCAGCCAAAATTTAATCTATGGCCTTTTGGCTGGAAGAAATACTCTCAGTCCCTGTAAGGATAAAAAATTACTGGATTAAAAATATTAATGTTTGTTTGATTTGATTGAATAATTACTTTTTGTGCCAGTACATTAATGCTTACATAGACATTTCACCTGTGCCCTTCTTTATTTCATTTGATTATAATTTTTTCCCCATAGACAAATCTGTCTATGAGGAAAATATGTTTGACTGAATAGTAGTGAATATTTAGATAAGGTACCAATGGCTGGAGGGTAATTGCAATATTTAGCAATTATATGTACAATACTCCATGCCCCAGTGGGATTTCTGCTGAGAATGTGCTTTACATTGTGTAGGAATAATCAAGGACAGAAAAAAGCCACAAGGATTCCCATCAGGCAGTTTAGTGTTGAACACTATTTCACAGGTTAAGATTAAAATAATACATACGAATGTAGTAAGAACTTTGGGAACCTGAGACACCTGTTTCCTGAGGAAAATAAATCTTACTGTGCAAGTAATCTGTTACTTCTGCTCTACTACTTCCATATTGTTTCCCCTCTCCAGACCTTCTAGAAGGAGAAAAAGAAGGACTTTCTAGACAAAATTAACTTAATAATAGTAATCCTACTAATTCCAAGTTCCACTATGGTTATTTCGCCCTCAGAAGAGCACAACAAAACAGTAAACAGTACATTTTCAAAAAATAACCTTTTATCTGGGCATTGTATTGAGAAACATCAAGAAAATGGCAGAAATATTTTACCCACCTGACTTAGAGATAAAAATATCACTTGAAAAGGGCTTGTTGGACCCTATTATGACCATCATGAAAGGCATATTTAATGAAAGAAATAAATTGCTTATTATTTGTATGCTGGTGATTAGCACCGACTACATGTAAAACACAATTGCTAAACAGAAAACAAGTTCTGCAGAGGGCATTGGGTTGATGATATCATTACAACAAATGACCTTGAACACCATTCAGGCTCTGTTTAAGACTCCAAAACCTGTCAGGCACTGCTCTGGTTCTTATTTAATTAACTCTCAATATTCTTATGTGCCATAGGATAAAGGACAAGAGTAAGTATCTCAATTCTGTAAACAGTGTTCATTTATTTCAAAATCACTTATGGACACTAGAAATCTCAGACAAGATATTTAAAGTATCATTATGAAGTAGAATATTTAATTTTTTTCATGGCATAGAATTCCCTTTAAAGGCATGGGGATTATTTACAGTCCAATAAATATCCCAGCATCTTTGTATGAATAAGGTGAATATTTTTCCTTGTTTACTTCTAACATCTTTTGTTTCCTACCATCTATTTGTTCTTTTTCAAATTCTCTTTTCTGCAGTTTCAACTAAAAGTTTTGCTCAAGAGTGTCCTTAATCTGGCTCCCAAACACACCCCAAAATGCTATCTTGAATTCTATAATAGCTGCAATTTATGTTAGCTTGAATATCACACAAGTTGGGCTGAATGTTTAGTGCTGCAGTGAAAGGCAGAAGTAGAGATTACAATTCCTGGGGTGCCAAATCTAATCATTCTGTTCTGCTCATTCAGCCAAGTTCTAATCATGCAACCTGACTCCAGAGTGGATCTGGCCAAGCAGCAGCCTAGATGTGGCCCAGGGGATGAATTAACCCACGTCCCTGAAACAGAATAGTGAAACTTGCAGGTTAGAAGTAGAAGAAGAGATTTGTCAGAATTCCTAACCTGTTAAAATTGCTCTCAAGGAAGAAAAGCAAAAGAAGGGATGGCACGTGGTAAGAGTGTCATAGGACATGTAGCAGTATGGGATCTGGAATGTGGAGGGAGGGACATAAATAAAGGAAACGTAATGTGAAAATAGGGGATGTGAAATGAAAACTGGAGGGGTAGGATGAAAGAATAAAGAATACTAGAACATGAAGAATGAATACAGTTATAGGTAGAAGGACTTAATGGAGTTGTATCTCATCCTCCCCTCAATAGCATTTGAGTCCAGGTTGTCCACAATTACTTTGGCTGTATTAAAGTTTAGCTATACCGTGGATGAAGAGGACAGCCAACATTAATCTTTGCAGGGTTGATCCTCATAATGTGTGATGCCAGATGATCAGGCATGCCTGTTTCCAAAGCCAATCTGATATAGAGAGCATGTGTTTGCATGGATCCAGTTTGGGTTTTTGTTCTGCTGATGCTTGATAACACCGATATACTCACATGTTTGAATATATTCTAATATCCCATAATAAAATATTTTGCATTTATAGAGCTATTTGTAGCAAGATGCTCTGCCTAAGTGGCGGTAAAACATCTCAAATTTGACACTATTTGAAAAAGTTAGCAGTGAGGGTTGGAGAAGGTGAGTCATGCTTCTTTTGCTGTTGAAGAATGCTGAGACCAGGCTGACTCATTAATCCTAAAGTTAAACATTCTGAGGATGTGAAGAATAACATTTCCTGAAAGAATATGACACTGGGGAGAACAAAGCAGAGAAGGTTTCTGATAAAGGAACTAAGAAGCAATAGTACTGCTAAACGATCTAAAGGCTGCTGAGCTGACAGAACCTGCAGTCAATCACTTTGTATTATATAAACCCAGTCCTACTTTTTAAATGATGGGAACTTCTAACACACTCCTTCCAGGAGTGTGTGGGGAGACTCCTCCCATGAGTGGGAGGCACCACTCAAGGTTAATCCTCAAGGCTTGGAGAAAGAGACTTGCCCACAGTTGTTGCTATGGGTGAGTAACATCAATCTCTACTTAATAGTTACTAAGCTAGCTTTGAAGTTATTGATTTAATAAATAGTGCACTGTATTAGTTGTTATAACTATCTATAATGTGTAGTAAGCAATTACAGTTAAAGTATTTTAGTCTATTATCATTGCCATCATCAATTTAAAGAAATACTCTATTTGATTCATACGAATATGTTTTGTTTCCACTCCCTAATCCTGCAGGACAAAGTCATATAAGTGGCTCATCTACATCTATATAATCCTCTGGACACGAAGTGCAGAGAAAGCCTGGTACTAGGATTGGATGCAGCTGCTCATAGACTCCTTTCTGAGAAGCACATCAAAAAACAAGGCTGTCCTTTCTGAACTTTGTGACTCAACAGAACTGTCTCCCTGATTAACCTTGTCTGAATCTTCCATTTTGCCAGTGACACTATCTCAGACTTCCTTTGCCCATATAATTCAGAACATACTTATTATACCACAGGACATTTTTCTTACTTCTAAGTATGCATCATGGACAAAAACATCTATCAATAATTCTAAAATCCTAATGCCACATTTTCCCTTATTTGTAAACAGGGTTTCTCCAAATTGAAGAAATGAATATTAAAAATAAACACTTTGTCAATTCACGCAGGTCCCCTGTCAAAACCCCACCAATAAACATCTCCCTGTGTGGTTTTCATACAGTTGACATGGATACAATACAAAGGTCAAAATTGTCTTGCCTTACGCTTCATAGTAAACCTTTTTAAACTGATGTGGTTGAGCCTCGACCTTAGGCTTCAGCCGTATGAGTCTTACCTCTAATCAGGACATATCAACTATTTAGGCAGCAAGCATGACTAAGCAGAAAACTCAGGCTTTATATTGTTCAAAGCAAATGACTGGTTCCACATTTTCTGTGAAATTTTGGTAAAAAAAGTGAGATCTGTCACAGATAAGGATCATACAGTGATGCTAGTTTGCACTCAGTGAAATTCATGGAACACTCTCAATTTAGAATTGTCTCTTCCATGTGATTTTTAAGTCTTCTATTGATGTGTGCAGCTTCTTATTTGACTAATACTGTACAAGAATGGAAAAGGGAAAATTCACTATTCAGTTTTGGTGCAGACTATGGAATCTCATGTTAGAATGCATTTTTTGTCAGTTATGTCTTCTGACTGTGGTTGTCTCTATTGCTTACAAGTCTCTTTGAACAGACAAAGAAGCACATGAAAATGAAACTCCAAAACCCATATGATCTGCCTGTCTGCTTACAGTTCCTGACTGTATTAAATAGAGTTTGCATCTGACAGCAGTCAACCTGAGGTCTGGCATCACTTCCCTGGACTCTTTATATTAGATTACTGGGTTAAAAAGAGCTGATGTTGGGACCAATGTTTTGGTCTGCTCTCTGTTAGCTGTCTCTCTTAGCCACTTAGCTAGTGAGTCAAGTTTCCAGCTGTTTGTCCTCCTTTTGTCCTCCAAGCTCTTCTGTTGCCTCTTATACAGAGGTTCAGATGGAAGAAAAGATGAAGCTGGTGCTTAAGCCTAGGAGTAGTAAATTTCCAGAAGCTATTTTACCTTTCAGGCTAAAAAAACCCTGAACTCTCAACTCTCTTACTTTGTAGTTTAAAAATCTTGTCTTTAGATTTTATATGAAAAGTCCATGCCTCCCCTTTTCTGGTATTTTTAAATAAAAATTATGGTGATGATGTATCAGATAGCGAACTTAATTCGTCCAGTAGGAGATAGGCATATAAAAATTGTCAAAGACCTTTATTTAAAGGGCTCATAAAAATCACTGCATAAAAAAAAAGCACTTAAAACCTGAGATATTTGTGAATGAACTTTGCAGGAAATATGTGCAGAATAACTAACTTGACTGATTCTTGGATATCTACAGCAGCAGAACTTTAAGCAAGCAAATGTTATAGCAGAAATAAATGAGCTATAGAATCTCAAATAGTTGCACAAACCTTCTGTGGATTTCAGGTCTTTGACTACAATGGAAAAAAAAACAAAACAAAACAAAAAACAACTTAAATAAATAAATATCACATTTTGCTTCCAATTTTTTCCTGTAAGTCTCAGCCTTAATCTATATGTCTGTATAAAAAACTTAGTCCTTGTGAAATCTGATTAGCTTTGGTTAGGAAAGTATATTCCTGGAACAAATTTATAGCTACATGACTGTATTTGGGATGCTTTCTCCATCACTGTTATTATCAGGCATTAAATGGAAATGTATATTGGTTTCATAGATATCACAGGTCATCTAAGCTGACATTGGTCCTCAAGGTTTTATGAATCAGTTTGGGCTAAGGTACACCTCATTTGATTCCTAATTTGATTATCTAGGTCTTAATAGATAAAATACTTGGTGCAATTTTTCCAAGTGGATAAGAGTGAAGAATGAATAAGATCTTTCTGTAGAAGAAAAAAAAAAAAGAAAAAGATCCTTTATCAAGGTGGTTCTGCACTCTTCTCAGAGGCATGAATGATTAATGTGGAATCCAGCCCATTTTTAAGGTCAAAAGTCAGAAAATAGTGTTGGTGAACTTTTGGATTGTCCATTCCTTCTGGGAGTTCATTTTTAACAAATAATACAATCTTGCCCTGGTCAGCTAGAGCAAATTTGGAACAGAAACAAAAATTTTATGTTGCCTTTATAGAATCAGGAATTACAGGCAGACCAAGAAGGGACTTTCAGCTTCTGATTGACTTATGGCCACGTTTCATATATTTTAGACAAAAAATATTTTGGAGCCTTTGAATGTGTGGACACAAGTAAACTCCTCTGATGCAACCTCAGTAGCTCAGTTCATATGACATACTCTTTAGAATCTCATTCGAAAATGCCATGAGGAGCTCTACAACAGGAATTTCAGTTGAAAGAATATTGAGGTCTCTCTGCACATTACCACTGAGTAATGGTGACACAACTGGAGTGCAAAGCTCCTGAACAAAAATAATGAGATCAACAGAGTGGCAATAATAAAAAAGGTGGATAAACAAATATCCCCATTGGACTAATCTAGATTCCTAGAATTCTTTGTTATTTCTTCCTCGTTAAGACCTTAGTATGCATCTGCCCTTTGGTCTCCTCTAGGGTTACCTGTGACTGCCTAGGCCATCTCTCTGCTCACTCTCAATTTTCACTGTACTCTTCCCTTCTTCCCACACATCTCACCTTACACTCAAGAAGTCCCTCAAGGAACTTATGAATTTCCAAATGTTTTCAGGAAGGAGTAGGATTTCATTTGATCCTGGAAGCAGGCTGCTTTCCTCTCCACAGACACCCCTTTCTTAACAGAACAAAATAAAGCACACTAACACACATAAGATAGTGAATAAACAAATCGCTCAATGTAAATTGCTACAGTGATTGGCCTTCCCTGGTCATTGTTTATTCCCCCACACAAATGGCAAATAAGGTGCTGGCAGTAAGGGAAATCTCCTTTTTTTCTACCTTAGGAAGACACTGACAAACTTCGATACTTGCCAAGGCTGAGCTGTTAATCTCAAAAAGGGGATATTTGTTCCCATAAATCCATAACTTCCCGAGCACACTGGAGGATGTAGGCTTTAAAGAAAGTTTTCTGCTCTGCAGACATTTTTGTAAAAAGGCATTTTGGGATAAGTATCACTAATATTCCTCCCTCCTTCCCCTTTGTCTCTCTTCCAACACTTGACATTTACTCATACAAATAATGGATTTTTGCCACTATTGATAAAACTAGGATGATTTTCTTAACTTCCAAAATTTACAAAATTTAGCAATAAAAATTCTTCTCTTTGGATTTCTGTGCCTTTATCCATTTGTAGTACAAGCTTATTTAACTGTATCCCTTCGACAGAATTACTTAAAGCCAGAGCCATTATTATTTCCTTCCCTTTAAGCTGATGCACATATTCAGTTAAAAATCAATTGTGTGCCACATCCGTAAACATACCCTCAGTCTTATTTCCTCTCATTTTTATTTTCCACTCTTTGCTTGGATAGTTAAACTTCCATTAATACCACTCAGGACACTTCAATTTTTTTTTTTAAATGTTCTATCATTTCACAGTCCAATTGCTATCTGTGGCAAGATGACCTCCTACATAACGTTCACGGAGCTATTTAACCTACAAAGCTATAACCTCAGTCTATAATGGCCCTTCACTCTTAATTTCATAAATAAATTTTGATAGCTGTCTCAAGTGCATCTCCAAATGCTTTTCTTGGACCAGCTAAGAAAGCTAAAGCCCTGATAGAATTACATCTGTCCAGACATGTCAAGGGCAACAAGAAAAGCTTCTGTAGATATGTCAGTGACAAAAGGAAGGTTAGGGAAAAGTCTTTAAGGCCAGGTTGGGTGAGGCTTTGAGCAAGCTCTCTAGGGGAAGGTATCCCTGCCCATGGCAAGGGGTTGGAACTAGGTGATCTGAAGATCTTTTCCAAACCAAACCATTCTATGATTCTATAATTCTATGTAGTAAAAATATTACTTCATTCTACAAGTACTTATCTAGGTGTCTGCTAAAACCAGCAGGGTTACAACAAAGGATTGTTCAAGTGTGTTTTTGGTTTGCTTGGCAGGGTTTTGCTAATGGCGGGGCTACAAGGGTGGCTTCTGTGAGAAACTGCCAGAAGCTCCCTCCACGTCTAGTGAAGCCAATGCCAGCTGGCTCCAAGACAGATCCACCGCTGAGCAAGACCAAACCCATCAGCGACAGTGTTGGCATGTCTGGGATAAAAGATTTAAGGGGAGTGGAAAAATCTTCTTCAGAACAAAAACTGCCAGAGAGACAAGAAAGAATATTTGAGAGGATCAACTCTGAAGACAACAACGTTAGTGAAGAACAAGGGGCAGGAGATTCCCCAGGAACTGGAGCTGAGGTGCCCCTGCAGCCCATGGTGCTGACCATGGCGAGGCAGCTGTGCCCCTACAGCCCAGGGAGGTCCATGGTGGAGCAGAGATCCACCTGAAGCCTGTGGAAACCCCCACACCAGAGCAGGTGCATGCATAAATGAGGCTGTGAGTCCATGGGAACCCTGCACTAGAACATGCTCCTGGCAGGAACTGTGGCATCATGGAGAGAGAAGACCACACTGGAGCAGGTTTGCTGGCAGGACCCCACTGGGCCCCACACTGGAGCAGCCTGTTCCTGAAGGACTGTGCCCTATGGAAGGGATCCACACTGGGGCAGTTGGTGAAGAACAGCAACCCCTGGAAAGGACTCATGATGGAAAAATTCAGAGGCCTCTCTCCCATGGGAGGGACCCACTAGAACAGGGGAAGGTGTGAGGAGTCCTGCCTGTGAGGAGGAAGGAGCAGCAGAGACAACGTGTGATGAACTGACCACAGCCTCCATTCCCCATCTCCCTGTGCCGCTGTGAGGGAGGATGGAGAGAAACTGGAAAGGTAGCTGGGCCTGGGAAGATAAGAAGGGTGAGGGAAGATGTTTTTAAGATCTGTTTTTATTTCTCATTCCTCTGCTCTGATTTCATTGGTAATAAATTAAACTAATTTCCCCAAGGCGAGGTTTTTGCCGATGAAGGTAATCGGTGAGTGGCGTCTCCCTCTCCTAATCTCGACCCATGAGCTTTCCACTATATGTTGTCTTCTCTGCTGAGCTGAGGAGTGGGGGATAGAGCAGCTTTGGTGGGCACCTGGCATCCAACCAGGGACAGACCATCACAAAGTGCTGCACCAGCTTCAATTTGGTTTCCTTGCTTTCCTTTCCAGCTCTAACATGTACAAAATAAGAAAGTAAGAAAAATGGAGAAGTTCCTGATTGGTATGTCTTTTGACTTCACTTCTGATCACCTAATTTTCTTTTGAGAAGAAAGAAACAACCATTGTATTAGAACTCTCTTATTATCTTGGTTAATTTATCAGCAAGTATATATGGCAATATTTCCAATTAACACTACTTTTCCCAGTTTTACAGTATTAATAGTTTTATATTTAAAAGAAAAATATTTTTGGCTCTATTAGCCAAAAAATTTAATATTGAGTCATAATGAAATAAATTTTGCACAGTGATCTCTACCTATCTTCCTTCGAATGTATTAGGAATACACCAGTTTGTACAAAAGTCTTCAATCAATGTGTTATTTTATTCAAATTAAAAGAGACTTTTTCCCTGAAATTGCATTCTTTGTTATTTTTATCACCACAGATATGATTTGAATTTTTTTCCTGAAATTTTAAAATAAATCAGTAAGCAAGCAAGCACTGTTATTTTGCTTAGTGTTACATATGTTCGGTTTTCACTTGGCACATACAGATATCTTCCAGTTCCTCTAGTAAAGAGGAAAGAAACAGTTTATAGCAGCAGTCGAAGCAAACATTACCTACAATTATTTCTGTGAATCACCAAATAAGCATATGAAAAGATTTATTAATTCAGCATGCAACAAAGTTTTTTTGCCTAGGTATGACTGGATTCTCTCAGTCTCCTTCACATTCTTAACTTTATGAGCCTCAATCAGTTCCAGCGACATTTATTCCTCAGTTATGGTGATAAGAGTAAGAAGAACCCTTTGTAACCTCTGCAAATAGTGTCTGTCAGCCACTTATATTTTTTGGGAATAGCCACTTTTTCTTTCATACTATGTATAGCAAATATTCTTTTAAAAATCACAGAATTCTAGATACAGTCATCAGTGGCAATTAGGAAGGCATATGTATTTGGGAAATAAAATTGCAAAAAGCCACACAAGCTGTATTATTTAAAAAATGTATTTATTTTTCTTAGTCCTCTATTCATAAAGACTTTCATTCTTCTCTTCTGAGATCCAGAATAACCAGGATACAAGATAGGGGTTTTTTTTGTTTGTAAGAGGGTTTTTTGTTTGTAATAGCTTTTTAATTGTTATAGACTGTGACTTTTCCCAGTAGTCCAGAATAAAATCAATTAACATCTATTCCCTATTAGAGGCAAGAATAATTTAAAAGAAAGTCCTGTCTTTACTTCTTCTTATTTGCATGACTCGGTGACTGATGGGAAAAACTACAGGTCTCACTGTAGTTTTTTCACTGTGCCTATTAGACAAAGTGCCAACTTCTTTAAATGAAAGGAAAACCTTACAGTTACCTGGTATTTCTGCTTGAGATTTTCTACATGACACTGAAATACATAGTTGAGACTGACCTTCTGTTGCAATCAATAGCAAAACAGATGCTCCAGTTCTTTACACAAACCAGTCATTTAGCCACGTCTTACTAGTGTATAGTGCCTGTATGAAATACAAGAAACCTAATTTCTGTGTCACTCTCTGATGTCATAGAGCATGTCATAAGCTCCATGAAACCACATACACTCCCTGCTGCTAATGGTGGTGGAAAGTCTGAAATAAACTGGTGCATAATGTCACAAGGATTTCTTACTAAACTTTGAGTCCTTGCCAGCCTTTGAGGTAGCCTGGGGACACCAGTGATGGATGCAGCTTAGAACAGGTCTCTGTTTGCTTTCATACTAAACGTGAAAACAGTATTCTACAAGACTGTCTTGGGGTGAGCTCAAAGATACCTTTACCCACTGAATATTCAGCACTCCATTAAAGTCACAAACTGGGCTTTGACGCAAATTACATACCAAATTTGGCAGTGGTACAATTGGGATCTACACAGGCCCCTCCCATCCAACTTTTGAAATGCTTAAAATGAGCACTGGAAAAGGCACTGGCTTAAAAACGTATGACATGATAATTTTAGAATAACCATAGTAACTAAAATGAGCTTTATTGACTAGATAACAAACATATAGGTTGTATTTTTGAGAATAGGCAGGATCATTATACGCTGGTTTATCAGCTAAGTCACCAATTATCAAAGTCTTTTCTATTATTTAGAAGTTTCTTGTTCTTTCTTTGTTAAAAGTTGAACAGAAGCAGCTGAACCTGGCAATGCCAAAACTAAGTTCTGTTCCAGTGTACACCTAGGTGGAAAACACACAATGCCTGAGCACAGGAGATTCCCTTCTTTTCTCGTACTCTATCATACACACTGTAGTATCTTTTTTGGTTTTGTTTACACTTATCAGATTGTTGCTGCTACCTCTGAAAAATACCCCCATGTCTTTAAATTCCAACAGGGATCTGATTTGGAATCAGAGATTTTTTTAATACAGTTCAGTGAATTTCATTACTTCAAACGACTACTACTGGCTTAGACCAGTGTTGCTTCATTCTGGTTAAAACAGGATTCATACGCTAACTATAGCTACAAAAACAAAAGCAACAGCTGTTCTGTGTGATTCTGCTCAGAAACAGTTCCCTGGTCTAGGTGGTGTGGATTATAACTACAAATAACCATCCTGCATCAGAGGCATTTACATACCACCTTTTTGTCACAAATGTTTAACTTTCTGAAGTAAGCTTTAAGTAGAGACCTGTTATCTTCACTGCAACATATCTTTTATATTTAACCTGTATACTAACCATTAAAGCTGGCAGATTTCACTGCTGGGAGCCATGGGATGGCTTTTTTCAGTATAAGTTGGGCAGCAGATGTTAAACCATATCAAGTCAACATTTGAGACAAATTCAGATATTTTATCTCATAGAGTCAGGTTTAAAATGTAAAGGCTTACTTTAATAAAGACTTTATGGCAAAAAACAGACTAAAAATGTAATTTTCATATGGCATTGTATCTTTTCTGTAGTACTGTAAAATAAATAGATTTTACTTGTGTAAAAAAAATATAGGGCCATGATACTAGTTCCTTTTATGTAGCTACTCTGCATATGAAAATTGCTTTAAAATATATGCATTTGTTTTAATGCTCTTGTGTTTTCAAAAACTTTCTAAGGTCTTAAAAAATTATTGACAAATTAATCCTGTTGTGTATTTCGATTAGTTTTGTCTGAACTATGAGTTTCTCTTACAATCGGCCACAGCTTGTGTTGTCAGTTTATGAAATTGTTACTTTAATTTTTTACTCCATGATAAACTGATAAACAAAATTTGTTCTTCTGTATTACAAGCTTTAAATAAATAAATAGAAGTAAAAAAACATAAACAAACAAAAAAGCCACAAAATTACCAACCACGAAACCCAGAAGCTTTCTACTTGCAACTACTTTAATTTTCTCACATTTCCTGTTGATAGTACGTCATTAATAATGATTTATGGCTCTGGTGGTTAGAACACATAACAGATATTCCTCTCTCTTCCTTAAAAATCAATGTTGAGTTTGCATTGTAAGTAAAGTATTTGTTTGGCCCATACTGTAGACTGAATAATACCAGATAGACTAAAGTGTGAGAACCCTATTGCCTATTCTTATTCATGAGTCACAGAATAGTTCTGTTTGAGGAACTTCTTTGCTTAAACCCATTCATTCCTAAATTCCGTATGCCACAAAATATTGCGCATCAGAAACATTTTGGGAAAATCTAATGCAATGAATAAATTAAGATGTAAGTTGTGCTGCAGTGAAATTTTCATTTTGTAAGTCCAGAAAAGCAAAATTCATATGTATATTAGGCCAGTGTTACAAGATCATTAGTGTATTCTAAAGGGTTTTTTTTCCCCATGGCAACATTATTGTTAATTATAGTTTCTGTTTATGATTTAGAAGAAACTCTGTTTAGAAATCAGAAGAATTCATAATTCATTGCAATTGAGGAACTCTTATCAACTGTTTAACTGCTTAACCACATAGTGTCAGATTGGGATTTGGCTCATTCTTCTTCATATACAATCCATTTAATCAAGCTTTATCAAAAGCATGTCTGCAAATCCATAATATCACAGAGTAAAACAACAGGATTTAAATATACTCTTGGCCTTATTTTGTGTCAAAATAACCCAAGAGCAATATTGAAATTTTCTGATCAGAGATGAGAATAATTTTTTATTGTAGCAAATAAAATTTTAAGCACACAAAGGAACATTTGGAAAAGTATAGCATTTTCTACCTTATGGAGATTTTAATTGAAAATTGATTTAACAATTATTACAGGTCAAGTCAGTCAAAACGTCTTGACTGAACAGAGAAGTAGTTCAATTTAAAAAAAAATAAATCAAAGTCTCCCCCATAATTATGTTCTTCCCCTCCCCATCAGAAAGAGAACATTTATAACCAGCACAGAATAGGCAAAGTATAATGACCAATTAAAATTCTTAAGATCTTTACTGAGTTTTATACTTCTTTTGTTTTCATACCTCTAGTGATACATTTAATCATTGTTTCAAAGTCTAAAATAAGTCAGGTAAGTTGCCTTCTGGAAGTGCTACTCTCAATCACTTTCTTCAATTCTCCAAAAAAAAAAAAATCTACATGCAGATTTCTACACTCTCAGTGCCTAAAATTAGGTGAGATAAATGATGCACAGCAAGCATTTGAGGAGATCCAGTTTAGAGATGTTTAGATGACAGACTATTATATATTATGTAATCCTATTTTAAAAATGTTCAAGTCTTCAAAATGTTAACATAATGACAGCATCATCACTTTCAAAATCAGGTTGGAAAACTCACTAGTATGCTTTTTCTGGCTTCCTGGATGTGAGTCTGTCTCTTCACAGACCATTCAGAAAGCCCATTAACTTTTTAGAAGCCTTTGAGAGGATGAATTTAGTCTCCAGTATATTTTGTTGATCTTCATGGCTGAGATCACTAGAAATCCTGGAAAATATGGTATCTTACACATTCTGTGTAATTTTTTCTTGTTTACTACACTTAGTTTTCATGAGTAGTCTTTGAGATATAAAGTCAATCCCACCATATCAAGCCGAGTGAGCCAGAAGGGATGGATACCCATGTCATAACCCACAGCCTGATCAAATACACTCTTAGAGCTGGTGATGACTTATCTATCAATTTTCTTACACAGGCTGTGCTTATAGTGACTCTTTCACTCCTCAGTATGACTCTAGTAGTCACATGGAATATAAGTGTGTACTACTGAAGCATAAGCTTGGGGCTACACACTTACAGGCTTGCATTCACTCTGTTTCTGAGCATCCTCCTGACACAGCTTTGGCCTGTGACAATTAATATTCCCTGGCATAAAACCCAGTTCCAAGGTCAATTCTTGGTGGGTTAACCTGTGCTGGGGGATGGAGATTTACATCAGAGGTGTGAGTGGCAATGTGTCTTGGCTACTAGATTTATTAGTCTAGGAATAACGCAGAACTCTTTGGGAGTAGAAGTAAAACGTTAATTTTAATTAATGTGAAACCTGGAATTGTAACATGTGGCTGAAATAACAAATTTGAGGTAGTAGCTTTGACAATTATTTGGAAAATATTAACAATGGAAAATACATCACTTGTAAACATTTCATACATCGTTCTACAGTTTACTTTGAGCAGTAGCATCCAGCTATCCATATTCTCCAAACATATCCAGGATTTGCAGAGAACTACATGAGAAGAATTTAAAATTATTCTAAAAAGTTAACAAAACCCCTGCATTTAAAATTATATAAATTTTTTTCCTTGATGCTTGTTTATTTTTCATTTACTTGCATTTTTCCAATTCAAGAAGTTGGCATTTTGTTCATACAGTAATATTTTTTGTGCTTTATGAGAAATCAATTAAATTATGATTTAGACTTTGCAGGGAGTTAATGGATAGCAATTTAAAGAATTATTGCTCTGCTTCAAGTAACATGAAGTATCTTATTCTGCCTACATTATTTCTGTATTCCTACCACTTAAGCAGCTATTAGGAAGTGCTCCTGACACAGTCTTATGTTGTGTATCTGCGGAATTACACCCCATTGCTTCAAATCCAGATGTTTTATATTGGTTACCATAGAATTTATGACGTGAGGTAAGGCCATTATAAAGGTAGTGTAGTGTCATTTATTTAGAGGGAAAAAAATTAAATCCAAGACAACAGATTTTAAATTAAAAAGGTATGAAAATCAGGATAAAAAAAATTAAATTTGCTCAGGAAGCTTAGGGATAACATTATTCAGTTGAAATCAGCCTAGAATAATTGCGTATCTGAAGGTATTCTGTATGCTAAAAGCAGCTGTGATACAAATGGATGCATAAGTTATGCAGCAAAAAGTGCTTATTAGATGCAAGTAGTAAAAGAATGGAATAAGCAGCACTTCCCATGAATCAAGGAAGGGATACTGAGGTGTTTTTACTGCAAAGCATTACTTTGGTGACTCAAAGCAGTCGTAAACTTCACATATGGATTCATTAACATGAACATTCCAGGGAATCTGACCTTTTTGAGTAAGAAGCTGTTGCCTGTTACAGTCTTTTTGGTATTTAAACTTATTTGTAAAATTATTTAAACATTTACTGGGACTTTATTTTTTGGCATAAAGTGAATGATTTTTTTTTTCCAATAAAGGCTTTTTCCACATTTCACAACTGAAGCACTCCAGAGAGACCATGAAGCAAGGCACCAGGACTAGATGCCTTTCTGGCATTTCTTCCACTGCTTTATGATTGATCTTTCTCACTTTGCTAGTCTATTATAATTGCACTACATGTGGCCATTGCTACTTTCTAAAGGAGTTATAGTCAACTGCTTGCTTACTTTCATCTTTCACCTGTAAAAAATCTAAATAATGATGTTGAAATAATGAAATAATAACAGATGCTCGTCTATCTGTAACAAAAATATATATGTTATGTATATGAATATTCTGGTTTATGATCCTTTCAAAACTAAATGTGTTCTTTAAATCTCTATCAGCATATGGGCATTAGAATTGACTTTGTTTTGTCATGCCTGGCTGTGGATAAGTGGGAAGTATGAGATCATAACCAAGTCTGCTGAGTCCTAGTTAATAATCCAAGTGGAAATGGAGAATCCATGCTCAGCAACTCTCTTTGATTTCCGTATGGCACCACATACAAGAGACATCATGATTCACATCTCACCCCCTCACTGTCTGGAGTAAAGATAAACAGTTGCTGCACTGGAAATATGAATTTATCTAAAATGTACCAAAAGAAAAGTCTTTCAAGAATTCTTGACTGTCTCTAAATGTATAGATTTGTACGCTGTTGTTCTGAGTAATAATTATTTAACTTCTCTGTGAAAAAAAGGACCTTTTACTGCTAGGCTTCACACTGCATACTGACATTTCAGAAGGTTGCTATATTAGTTCTCTCATTCAGAGCCATGAATTATTGAATCACCTACATATCCCCCTTCAAACTACTGAATTACTCACCATTGTACTGATGTAAATATCTATTAAATAAGCAGAATGTAAAATGTCTTTATTCAACTTTAAAAGAAGGTTATAAAGTTTTAGTAGAGCCCCTACTATTACTAGTGCTAGGCAGTAAATTTTGTTTGTAGCTTTCAGGGTCTGCCATATCCAAATTAGTCTCAGCTTCATATTTCATGGAGATTATACATTCATTTGAGAGGTAAAAATGCTGCTGTCCTTCCAGGGGTTCTTTGGCACCTTTGTATTCTTAGACCTCAACATGCTCTTCCAGGGAGCAGAGCTGTCCTTCACATTCCTTTTATTTCCCAGATTCACAGAATATTCTGAGTTGGAAGGGACTCACAAGAATCATTGGGTCCAGCTCTTAAGTAAATGACCTGTACAGGGACTGAACCCACAATCTTGGTGTTGTTGGCACCATGCTCTGACCAAGCGAGCTAATTTTACTTCAGGTTTTAATTATTTCCCAAGTTAATATTTGTGCAAATCAGAAAAAAAATTGTGTCAATAATTGCAGCTGCAACATGGAAAGAAAAATGGGGTAATGTTTATTTTCAAAAAATCCCATTTTTCAAATTGAGATTAATAGCTCTTATTGACAAAATAAGATAATAATAGACATTCTAAAACATACCTCCTGATATTAGCTTTTAAAGGCATGTACAGTCTGCTGTAAAGGCTGGCAACATTAGACAGGGTATATGAGATGCTACAAATGAACTGGAGAGTATTCAGGTAGAGTAGCTTCAAAATACAGATAACCTGGAAAATTTTGATTGCAAAGCATTCTGCTGCACTGGGGAATTCCTCTATCAAGAAAATCAAAAGAAATTTTGGTCAACTCATCCTGTTTGGTTTGTTTACTGGGCATAGAAATTTAAGATTTTTCTTTTGTTGTAGGAGCTATAATAGATTGACTACTCAGATACTGACACAGGGTATGCAACACAAAGACATTCACAAGAAGATAAGGCAGTATTAGAATATTTCCCTGTTCAAACTCACATAGAAAAATAGCAAAAGCAGTAATTACTTACACCTGGGCCATTTTCTCTGAAGATAGTCACTATACTGTAACATACACTTGAGACTTATTTTGATGAGAGTGCTTTTCAGTCTCTTTAGATCATCCACATACATTTTTCATTTGAGAAGCTTTGAATTTTTCCTTAGACAAAATAGAAATTTACTGAGAATAATCTCACTAAAATATTTTTATTTCTCATGTAACATAAAAAAACCCCACCCAAAACCACTGTGCTTTTATGGAAATGAAGTTTAATGGAAAACTTAGAAATCACAGAATATCACTTGCATATTCTAATACATGAAAACAAAATTAGTGTAGAGATCCTGATCAGTTCTTTTGTTGCCTGGAAACATTAAGGTTCTTAAACAGGCATTTAGCTGAAATTTTGAAAACCCAATGAGTAGAGACATACCTGCTTGATAATTTGGGAACACCTGTATGGAAGCACCTATGAAACATTAAAAATTCCTTATTTTAGCTCTTGGGAAAGTATATGTGTGTCCTGAAGAATTCAGATGTCAGGTCCAGGAGCGGAAAGAGCACCAAGAGCACCAAGAGCACCAAGTTCATGCCTGGGAGACTCCCAAGAGAATGCAGATTCAGCATCAGCCTCTCTTTTTGCACTGCATTGGGATATGGAAGTCCTGAAGTGACCAAGCTGTTGGTGGGCAAATTTACCTGTGGGTTTTAGAGCTGAAGCTGCAGCCCTGGCCTTGGGCTGTGACAGCTGAAATAGTCACCTCAGAGGAAGCTGGAGGGTATCTATTGTATACTGCAGCCATTTCTGTGACTGCACTGCTGAAGCATTTTATTTTTATCCATTGCACCAAATTTTTATGCTTTGCTCATAACTGGCAGGAAAAACACATTATCTCATCCATAGTTGTTAAGTTGGAACAATCCATAGTTGTTGCCCTAATTACTTACTTCAAATGACACAACTCTTCCAGAAAACTTTTAGAATAGCTTTGAAAGCTCTCAACAGCTTACATCTGAAAGTCAAATGTACAGGCTATAATTCATTTGCACTTTGTAAAATTATGTAGGTCCTCAATAGATCCCACAAATCATTTCAGAATGGTGTGGTCTCATTTAAACTTCATAAGCAATGTGACAGAAAATCTTTCAAGTAGGAAATTTAGTTTTGTTTTTGTTTTGTTTTTGTTTTGTTTTGGGGGGGTTTTGTTTGTTTGTTTTTTGTTTGGTTGGTGGGTTTTGTTTGTTTTTTTAGCATAGTTCCAGCTTGTAACTTCTCTTGTTCAAATCTTTATCAATATCAAGTTTCCTCACAAATCATTCCAAATACTCAGCTTATTTCATGTCTAAGGACCAAACCTAGCTTAAATGTTTCAGCTGTCTGTTTTTTTTTTTCTTTTAAGTAACAAAATCCTCTGTTTATTTAAACTGCAAAATTATGGGGGGTTTTGGGTGCACTGTAACAACCATCCAGCAGTAGGGTTGTGTGTGTGTAAAGAGATTTAGGATGCTAATTACAGAGAGAAGAAATGTATGAAGAATATTTCTTGAATGTTATTTTTATCCAAGAGATTTATGGTAACCATTATGGTAGCAATTAATTATATGATAAATTGTTTTATTTTCCCTATAAAATCCTTTGTGTTCAAATTCCTAATGCCTGAGCACTGCAATTTTGAACCTTCATATAATTTTGAGGTAATACACAGAAATAAACTTGTATGATGCAGCAGAATGATCCAATAACCTCTGTAATTATCACCTAGTTTCTTTTGGAATGTTATTGATTCTTAGTGATTTTATGTGTCCAACTCTAAAGGTTATAGAGGATAATCACCTCATGGGTTTGACCTATCTGCTATATTTTCATGTCAATCTTTTTGTCCTGTTTCAAAAGTAGTCATCCTTTGTGATTACATTTCTCAGCATTCTTGTTTTCTTTTTAATGGTTACTATTTTTTCATAAAGTTTTGCTGCATGTCAGTTAATCAGAAATTAATTAATGTAGATACAAGTATGCATCAGGTGAGATAAGTTTGAAAAAACAAGCAAAAACAAGCAAAAAACCAAATTATACTCACAAAAGTTATGGCAGATCAGTTTTTTGTCTGTCTCTCCATCACCACTCCAGCAAATCTGTGGTTTTGGGTTCTATTTTTCTGTGAGAAGCTCTACATATTCACTTACAACAGTGATTAGGGAGAAATCTGGACTATTTTAGAGAATCTCTATGCGAATGGGATGGAATAGACTAAGCTAAAGCCATTTCCAAAAGTTTTCATGATTTATTGTCATTCAAGCGTCTCTATTTGCATTTTGACAATTTTCACCTACACAGAAAAGTACATTTTGAAAAATGGAGTAAGAAGGCATTTGGCTATAAAGTTAGTATGAGTTCATGCTTTGAAAGCACTTAGTAATACTCACAGTGTACGTGAGAAAAATGAGTACATATTATATAAATTAATTTTGCCTCCAGGTACCAAGTTCAATTTGCAAACAATTCACATGTCGTTTAGAAAATTCACTGCACAAAGATTTTCTCAAATATTTAGGTAAGTTACATGGCATTTATCCTACCCATGAGATTTAAAAAAACCCACATTATTCTGAAAATCTTCTACTACAGTACGTAGGTTTTTGTCCCTTTAAAACAAAATTGTTTTCAGGAGGAAGGGGTAAAATGAAGCATAATTCCTACTTTATTTCTGTACTTTGGGAAAAGAATCACACCAGTACATACTGACACAGCATTTTGAGCCTTATTAAGCAATTTTCTTTCTATTTTTATTTCCATAATTTGCCTGCATTTCATAAAGCATTCTGGAACTGAGCCATTTAAGAATGTAATCACATGCTTGTCCTTTGAACATGTGCAAAATCTTCTGCATGTACTGCCTTTGAGATGTATTTTTAAATTACTTCCAAGGAGAGTCAGAGCCAACTTATCTAGTCAGTGCATGCACAGTCACTTTGTGCAGGCAGCAGAGAGCAAAGAGCAGAGCCACCAGCAGCTCCCTGGCTGGCACGGGCTGGCTGTGCCCAGAGGGGCAAGGCACTGGGTTGTCTACCAGAAGTATCAAAGTCAGCATGATTTACTAAATTAAGAAAAGAAAAATGAATAATCAGTATTTACGTGATGCTCTTCCGCATTAGAAGCAAATACCTCTGCCCACAATGATTCCATAATATATCTTAGTACAATTAAGATGTTCTGTAAAGGGAGAAAAATGTTCATAATATCATCTAAAATACTGAACTACACGTAGACAACAAACCTGAATTTTGAAAGTGCCCTTTCCTTATAGAGGAACTTAATCAAGAAGTGGATATAAGTTTTTTTCTAAACTTCAAAGTTTTTCAAAGAACAGGAGCTACAGCTCAAAAATTATCCTGGATTTGACTATTGGAGACAAGAAAAAATATTCCATAAAAATACATACAAATACTTGAATAAAATACAGACTGGCCCAAAAGGTCAGCTACGTTAAATCTAGGTCATCATTATCAAAATACATGGTGACTTTAAAATGCAGGTAGTTCTTATGATGGGAAAAAGATTAGGCCAAAATAGGAGGGTGAAATGACATCAGATTTACTTGAGACCCCAAGCCTAAGGCAAATATACATCAATATAAGCAAGATCTGTAACTAACAGATTGCATTTCTTAGTCTTCTGAAGTGTGACAAAGTACTTTCAACCTCTCATCTTCTGCGTGGAAATATATTTTAATAATTTCCTGAGTTTATTATATATTCACTTGGAAGTAAAATACTTGATATGAGTCAGACTCTATATCACGGGGCTTCAAACAGGTGTTTCAAATCTGCATACAGGCCCTCAGTAAAACATTCTTTAGTGGAAATAGCCATCTTTGCCTTTTTAACTGATGCATGAAAAATTTAGCAATATTCCCTTTTTTAAGTAATGAGAATACAACATTTAATTATTTTTGGTATATGTGATAAGCAGTACATTTGAAGACATATGATTATGATATTTTCCCTTCAAGGCTAGAGGTGGTTGGACTTTTTCTAAATTTGTTTTTTAATTTCAGTGAACAAGTTGTCACTATAACCATTGTTTGTATATATTTTAAGCAACCGTTTCTCAACACTGGATCAAAATATACTTTCTAGAACTGCAGCACAGTTCATGAGATTGTTCTGTGATTTGCCCAAAACCTTTTATGCATAATGAGGTCCTATCTTCAGATATCATGCCATATGTTTACAAGGGAAACTACTTGAATCCAACAGTCCTTTCTTGTTTAAAACTACCAAGGGCACTGACTCAATGTCATGTCCTTGACTTCAGGAGGCTCATAACCACAGCAGAAGACAACACCTCCTATAAAAATTCACAAGGAAGAATGAACTTAAATTAGCTAAAGATTATTTTGAAACACTGTAATTTTTTATGGTGGATGAGATGCTTTACAGAAAGCTACTTTGTTGGCATACATTTGGCACAAGAATTTGAGTTCTGCTTTCGTTAACATAGCACTGATTCAGAATATAAATGTTATGAAATAGCAACAAAATCCTTTCAGAAAATGAGGATTGAAACACCAATAAACAATCAAAAAGAACCCAGCACTTAAATGAAATTATTAGAGCAGATAAACAGTGGTAAAAAGATGCTGAGTTTGAATATTTTACTCATGTTGGACTAGAAGTGCTTTTCTCCTCTCCTGCTTCCCCTCCCCTTCCCCTGACCCCATCATGAGCAATGTCTTTGATAGGAGCATATTTAAAAAGCAATTAATAGCAATTTCTAAAATAGTAGTCAGTACACTGCACATTGAAGGTTAATCCTTTGGGTATTAATTTAGCTTTATCACAAAGCAGACAGAATGTCTGAATGAATGAATTCATTGCACTCTATTTAATTAATTATCAAAATTATAGTCTCTATAAAAAATATATCTTTCTTTGAAAGCAGTACAGCTTAGTTGGTGCAAAAGTAAATACAGTGGTTATTGCAACCACTTCAACACAAAGCATGAGAATGCACATTTAATACATAAAGTGAATCATCTGCATCATTTGAAGAGTACAGACTCTCCAGGTCTGCTATTTATTTGTACATGTCCAAGATTTCTGTATGCATACAAAAAATTCACTTTCATACTAAAATAGTTTCTGATACTCAGTCTTTTAAAAATTGAGGTCAAATATCCTGATATAACATATATTTTTATACAGTATATTAAATTTCAAAAAGGTATCTCATTAACTAGCTAAAAAAAATTATCTCAGCTTTAATTAAAATAATTCTGACTTTAAAAAGACCATTTCTATTTTTGCAAACAAATTAAAAAAAAAAAAAAAAAAAACAAACTAGCCACACTCACTAAAACAAACTCATTTTTAGTCTTGGATTTAGCAGAGCAAAACACTGTCCTTGTTTAAATGTGTTTCAACACACCTTGCTCCCTGAGAAAGTGGGAATTTACAATGCTCTGTTGCACAATATATATAGCGTGTATAGGGTTATCAAAGTTGTCTGACTTTCTTCAGACTGACTGGGAATATTGCCTGAACTTGCCATGAAACACTGAATATATAGTTAAAAATGCCAGTGTTTTCATGGCAAACTATTACATGACAAACAGGCTCATTTTGTAATTATCTATTACCAAGCATTCAAAGACTTGTGTGGCTTTTCATCAGTAGGTCCACAAAAAGACTGATAGAAAGCAATAAATAAATGTACAAAATGCTGTCCTGATACGATGAGCAGATACTTGTGTCAACGTGGAACACAATCAAATGTCAGAGCTGTCCCAACTCCCCCTCAGCAGACAGCATTTCCATTAGAAATCCGGTGTGGCAGAAGGACAGTGACAGCTTAGCTGAGTCAAATTCAGTGTCTGTGATACAATTATTGCACTACTGATTGCTTCAGACATTGGTGAGTTAATCCTTGGGGTATTAATTTACTGCTCTGACTGTAGAAAACAGATCCTTTACCCTTTTGAAGGTTGTCACTGTAATTATTCCATATGGCATCACCAGTAAAATTTTCCTGTGCGTCTTTCCAAGTAAACAGATTTTAGGTTATTTTCAAGTCAATCAACTAAAAAGAATTAATTTTATATTGCTTTCAAGTGCTGCAAAATATAGTGATCCTCCTTTGAGAAGAACTTCATTCTTTTAAATCTTGCTATATTTCAATTAGGAAGGCTTATTTCAAAACATCTTCTTGAAAGTTCTAAAATATTTTATTATATCTAAATTCAAACACAATTCTGGTTTTATATATACATATGTAGGAACTGTTTAAAAAACATGTATTGTGGAAAAAAAAAAAAATTCTGTCCGTTCAGACAAAAATCCTGATGCAGGCTACCTCAACAAATCTGAATGCTCTGATAATATTTTTTGAAACTAAAATTGAAAGAAAAAAAAATCCCACTTTGATAAACAAACTCTACTTATTTCACTACATTTTTATATTTACTGTCAAAGTTTCTTGTAACAATTGATGCATACTTGGATTAAGTTGTAAGAAAACTAAAAAATAAATATGAATTATGTTTAAAAACAATCAGCTTTAATTCAGCCTCCTAATCTGGAAACTCCAAGGCAGGGATGATTTCTAGTAACTATGACGTAAACTTTGAATTTTACATATTTTCTTCACTGTTACAATGTTTTATTTCAATGTTACATTTCTTTATTTGTAAGGGGAAATTGAAGAACAGAGAAGAAATATTTTCAGGTGGTCTTTGTCTAGATCTTTCTGAGAAAGTCATAATGAGCTAATTAAGCTTGGGAGATAGGGTGTATCATCATAGATTAAAGACTGTGTAGGAGTTAATTCTCAAAGTTTACAATTGCACAATCATTTTCTTCTGCTATAAAAGTCAAAAGTACCCATCTTAAAGTCTGAGAAAAAGTGCATTAAGTGATTGTATTTATATTATCTTTGGCGAGAGCTAAGATGGAGATTTTTGCAGAGACACAACATTACTTAGCTTTTGAGAGAACGGGTAACAATTTCACGTGCAAAAATTTGGGAAAGGGGCAAACTAAGTGTTCCAGACTAAACGCTTAACTGAAGAAATTGACCTCAACATCAGTTTAGAAAAGGCAGTAAAGATCTCTTTGCAAATTATGAATTGTGGTAGTAAAATGCACTGAAATAAGATGTTTGGAAATTAAGATGGTCACAGAATCACAGAGTATGCTGAGTTGGAAGTGACCCACAAGAATCATCAAGTCCAGCTCCTGGCCCTGCACAGAACCATCACCAAGAGCCTCACCATGATGAGCAATACTCAGAGCAAATGTTAATGCCTCTGGATGAATCAGTGCTGGAGGGTCATGTGGTTATGCTACCAGAAGGGGCAGTAAGACCCTCTAAAGGAAAGGAGAGGAACCCAGGGGAGTGAGAATGAGGCTAGCTGAAGTCATAAAGGTGCTTGCAGAAGAAGAAGAAGAAGAAGAAGAAGAAGAAGAAGAAGAACCAATATGATAAGAACTGTGATAATACAGTTATTACAATTAAATTCCCATTGCGATTAAAAAATATAGCATTTAAATATTATCACGTTGTTTGAATTGAACAGCTGTGCATATTACTGTTATAACATTATATGGAATTTTTGCAAATCACTTCATGTTTATACATATATAAGCATGGATGGAATTTCACAGCTTCTTGTCTGACCTCTTTGAAAGATTTGTGCTGCTTTCTTTTCAGACTGCAAACCATTTCATTCAGATTTACCTACTGCTGACAAGCTTTGGATAATGCTGCTTATTTGTTCTTTATAGCTCATCTGAGGGGTTCCTTACTTTTATACATCAGAACATTGTTGTGTTGATGAATGCCAGAAGCCCTTTTGATCCATGGGCATTTTCTAAGACAGTAAAACATTGTATAGCAGACAACTAGTGATTTATTTTTTGAAATTTTTTTCTTTAAAAGAAAACCATTACTTTAGAGAAATAATCTCTTCTAATTTTAGTTTTTAATACAATTTACAGATGCACTTTAACACTCTTATTGTGCATGTTCAATAACAGTGGACGGTTATTAAAAAAAAAGTCATAAATAGATCAGCAAAACAATTTTCTCTTGCCACTATTAACAATGTTCCAAAGTGGTGTTTATTTAACCAAACAGAGCTATCTACATGTCTGCATCTAAGCTACTCATTTTTGTATTCCTTTGTCATCCAAGAGAAGAAAGAGACCCTTCTTAGGTGGGAATTATATCATCCTAAACAAGACATCCAAATTCCATCAAATGCATCGAGCTATAAAAGCAGATGTTTCTCTCCCTTGACTATAAAGACAATCTGATTAACGATGTCGGCTTGGCTCAGACATTGATATCTACACTGCACATGTCTAAGATGCAGTGAGATAAATCCCTGGTTTCTGCTTTTCTTTCACCTCAGGGCTCTTTCATTAGATATCATTGCAATAGATCACCTGCATCTCTGGAAATATTCAAATGCCTTTGTATTCCTCTCTGAATTTTGCATTACTGACATGCCAAGCACTGGCTTAAGAATCTCCTAAAAAGTAACTTTGGCCCTAGGGCACCAAAAATAATTTCCTCTCAATATTCACTGAATAAAATGACTATCAAATTAAAATTCTGATCTCTTACGTAATAAAAAACAATACAGGGTTGCCTGGTCAGCCATGAGCTTTCTTACAAGACACTGAGGTAGAGCCTTAGTAATCATAAAAATATTTTCATGCCTGAGTGACATTGCTTAGCTGCAATTGCCCTTCAAGTCCCTCAAAAGAAAAGGAGAGTTCTTAATGCCTTTAAGCTATGCCTGAAAACAGAATTTCTAATGCTTAAGGCATGCTGAACTTAGCAAAATTTGATGCACAATTTAAAAGCAAAGTGATAATGAAAACGATGGGATTATTCCATTCAAGTAAATCCATCTTAAAATACACTAAACACACTTAAATACACTGTGGTATCTCAGTCATCTACCTAGCTGCAAATGTAATTAACTGTTGGATCAGTAATTTTCAAACTCAGTTTAAAATAAATTAATGCACTCTTTAGACAAGAAAAAGCTGAACACTCCTCAGATACCCTATTATATTACATGGCAAATTGAAACAGGCTTTGTATTCTGAAACAAAATAAAATACATTCAAACACCATTATGCCAGATGCACAAATATGCATCTATAGAACATGCCATATCCAGATATGGCAATATCTGGGATACATCCAGGAAATAAATTAATTCATTGCTGTAATTTAGAAACTTTTCTTCAGTCTAATCAACATTTTGGTTCTAATAGTCTTTTTTTGCATATAAAAATGGAAGCCTCAACAGATATTAATATAACTTTTATTAATAGATATGTGTGGATGTAAATGTACCTACAGAACTTGCAGTAACACTCAGGAATGCTGCATTCCTGAGATTCTCTGATGAGAAAAAGAGAAGTGAAAATATTATTTTTAGTTCCACAGGAAAACACATATACAGATTCACAATTTGGTAAATTCCAATATCTAGGATACAACGTTAGCTGCAGGAAGGACCACAACCAAAAGCAATCAGAGTATGACAGTGAATGTTCCT